>JAVYIG010002183.1:112500-265201 GCA_035222895.1 Strongylocentrotus droebachiensis
TCCCTTTTTTTGAAGAAAAAAAAATCCCTAAACATCAGGTATGATTTTGTGCTGCTGGAAAATCACTTAAAATGACCCCGGCCAAAGTTAGTATTTCCTTCAGAACAACACTTCACCTTGCTAAAGTGCAAATTCCAGATGCAAAAAAACACAATTGAAACCCTTTTACTTTTTCATTCAAAGTCCTCTCCAGTGTTGCCAAAATAACCTTTAAAATGGGTATGGGATTGGAGGCTTCAACTACACACCCTTATCGACAGATGTTGATTAAAGTAGTTTAGTTTTGTTTCTCTTATATCTATATGTGTTCCCCTCTTATATTTGTTCATTGTTTATTTCTACATGTAAATATGTCAGTTTAATAATGTGTTCCTCTCTTATTCTTGTTCATTGTTTGTATCAAGATGTAAATATGTTATATTGACCTCTGCTCTTGCAGCTGAGTCTGGAATAAAGTCTTGAATTGAATTGAATTATAAAATGGCTTCCTTCACGACATAAGTGCTGGGGATCGAAACAACAACTTTCAAGTGGTTAGACCACTCGACTATGAAAGTGCATGGTGGGTGATTGATTTACAAAATTACACGTATCTCTAAAAAAACCTCTTAAATAGAAGTCAACATTGTACGAGTAGCTAACATTTTTTGGCTAATAATGGCATAAGAGCTGGGGATCAAACCCACGACCTTCATTTTTCTAGTCCGTGTTTAAACCCTTCGACTATGAAAGCTCTAGTGGTTGACTGATTTATAAAAAAAGAAAATCTTAAATAGTAGTTAACAATGTAGGGGTAGCTTACATTTTCTTGGTTGATGATGGCGATAAACTTGCTGCATTGCTTGTACTCGGCTTCTTTGATAGGATCATGCCAGTACTGGGCCTGAACGAGACTAGGATAAAGAACGAACAGAGAAGAATAAACGCCATTAATTGCATCGTCTATGGGCACTTTTGTCATGTAAATGTAAAGCATTGCTAGTTACTGAACATCATCATTGGAAGAAAAAAACAGCACTAGTCTAGAGAAGTTGGTGATTTAGCTCAGTAAAGCTCAAATATGGGCCTGGAAAATTAAAAAGAGCGCTTGAAGCAATATATTAAAGGTAATACAAAGTTTTGGGAGTTTTCGAAAATTAGGTGGATAGTGATTCTTTATAATTTTGATATATTTGGATGCACCTGTGGAAGTATAATAAGCACTAGAAAATTTAGCCCCTAAAACACTTCTGCTTTCGAGAAAAATTGAATAAATTTTTTTTACCGGTGCTCCCGGTAAATTTTGATGAATTTCAAATAGCACCTGTACATTAGTTTATCTATTGGTGTGTGAGATATAAAGGCATGTGTCGCGCACGTGTGCCTAGTCCCATATACATCTTTCTGTGTACAGTGCTTGTAACTTTACGAAGACTGGGCCAAATTTTTTATCATTTTGATGATTCCAGAACCTTGCAGATTATGCTAGATGATCAACCTTTCCTGATCGATTCCACAACGTTTCTTTCACAATGCAATCGCATGACATTATCTTTAACAACATCTGAAAGTCTCAGAGAAATTGGTTTAACAGGTTCATTGTATATAAAAATAAAAATACTTACTGGTCTTGTACAAAGCTGCAGGCAGCCACAAAAAGGGGAAATAAAGAAGAAAGAAAGAAAAATCACTAGTTACATGTGTATGGGTATTAACATATTCTAACTCATGAAAACAACTGTAAATTCATTGCTGTATCAAACCTGAACCACTGTGTATCCTAAATGCTACAAATTACTCCAGGGGGATGTGTCACAAAGACCAAGATCAAATTTAAGTTGGACTAAACTATGGCAGGCTGTTCATGCCACTGTTTGCTCTTAAAGTCGATCTTAGTCTTTGTGAAACACCCCCTGTTGGTTCACTACCACTCCAAATGGAAGACCAGCGGCAATATAAGGATACTGCTGAATATATGGTCATTTTCACGGTAAAGGGTGTAACTTTGAAATTTTGACATTTTTTTCTCTAGTGATCTCATAAAGCTACAGAATTCAAAGATATTTTGGCATATGAGTAACCTACTTGGGTGCTACCTTGGGTAGCATAAACTTCTTCAGGGATTACTTCGTTAAATTTTGGCAGGCACATAAGTACCCTAAATGTGACCCTTTTGATGTACACAAAATACATAGACATTTTTGTAAAGCCCTGCATTTTTTTCAGGAACAGCAAGGATTGTTTTTGTTATGCAGAATGTGAAGTTAGATGTTCAATAAAAAGTGCCAAAGAAGTTGTAACTGTAACTGCTCCTCTATTTTTGAGAACAGAGAGTTGTTATTTGTCGTTTCGGAGACTTCATTTTCCGTTAACAATAGTTAACAAACTTCATAGCAAGAGCTCTGGTTTGAAAAGTGCTTTCTACCATTTCATTTGTTCTTGATATAACACTTGATATCTATACTTCCAACTAATGACAAAATTTGTCTGATCATGTTGCTTGTAAGAATTTTTTAGAAGCTTGACTGAGTCGCTCCATTTTTCCGTTAGCTGAATTGAAGCCTCCGAAACAAACTATTCAGACAGCTTGTACAAATATGAATATAGGAACTTATCCAATCATTATATCAAAATGTAGCATTAGGACCCCTAAATCACTTGTCAAAAAATAGCTGAGATATTCCTCACTGTTAAAGAATAACAGACAATACAAACTTTCCGTTAGCACTTGAAGCCTCCGAAACACTTGAAGCCTCCGAAACAGCAAAAAGATTATTTTTCATTTTTTAAATACCTAGACCGATGTGTATCATGTTAAATCTGCATGGCAATCATAGGTTAGGATGTGCAGGCTCCCTTGAAGTTGAAAGTAAATAGATATCCAGTTAATTTTTTTCAAGACTTACTAATAACCAAAAAAACTTGTTTCGGAGGCTTCAAACTGTAGTTAACACCATATTTTTGGCTATTGTGGTTTTATAGATAGGGGATTGTTGAAAGTTTTCCTATTGAATGTTTGGTTATGGTCTATTAAAGGACAGGAATGTGTTAGATGTTATTGGCTTTTTATATTTTTAATGATTTACAAATAGTCAGTATTTCAGAAAGAAATTTTACACCAGTACTAGGAGTATTCACCTGTTTCAAACCTTGATAATGTAAGAATTATTCACCAAGTAATAAACAAGTTTATACATATAAATCTTCCAAGCTTTATGAATATTTTAATATATAAAGTATTAAAATGAATCACTATATTTTCCCAAATTATAAGACATCCATAATATTTATCCAATTTGTTTCGGAGGCTTCATTTAGTGTTAACAACATGTATCATGGTCTTTGCCAACCCCTTAGGATCAAATGGCATAGGCCATGCCATCCAAAGACCATTTGTAACAGTAGGAGAGAAATTTGGTGGGCAAAGAACCCTCTAGAAATGTTTGGGAAGCAGTGTGTACAACCCCTTTTAAGACAATGGAATAATAATAATAATATTTGGTTCTTGTGTAGCACATATTGAACGTCTCTATGCGCTTCCAAATTTGGAAATTATTACCCCGGCTTTAGCATGGCTTCCATTACGGCGCTTAAGCATTTCAAGGAATTAATTCCTGCCAGGTACCCAATTTACCTCACCTGGGTCGAGTGTGGCAAATGTAGATTAGTGTCTTGCCAAAGGACATTAGTGCCGCGGCAGGACTCGAACTGCGGATCTTGTCCACGACAATAGACCATGAAGATCATGAAGATATTGACAAGGTTACAGCAACATGTGCTAGCAACATCTGATACTAGATAGCATCTCTTCCAGACAGGCATGAACACTACAGACAGTTCTCTCATTTCGTTACTGTTATCCACAAGTATATAGAGGTAAGAACTGTATATTTTGTCCTTAAATTACTTAACTCGTACTTTTTTTTTAATGGGTCATTGTAATGGAACTGATGTGTGAAAGTTTTTGAAGTTTAGATTTGTCACTAAAAATATAGTGAGGCCTAGTATCTGTATTGTACATTGTACATGTACCTTTATCATACTCAATGTTTGTGGTTTTAAAGGTTGGGTGACATCCAAATATAGTTTGATTCCTGTTGATGTGCAGCCTAGAAAAAATGCTCCAAATCTCATTCATCTTGTGACATCATCTGTAAATCATTAGTGAGCTAACAAGAGACAGTGGTATGTATAATAGCTAAACCAGAGCTGATCACCTGTTTACAATAGACCATACAATACCAACATATGAGTTGCTATGTCAGAAGTGGTGTAGCATCACCAGGAAAAGAAAAGTAACGTGGAGGTATTTGTGAGCATGTGCTGAGCTGGAGAAAGTTACATAACAATTTATCTTGTTAGCTCACTAATGATTAACAGATAGATGAATGAAATCTGGAGCATTTATTTAGGGTGGAGCTTAGCTGGTCTGAGAAAATGATTGTAAAATATTTGAAAATCTATGAAATATATTTATAACAAATTAAGAGTTGTATGCAGCCCTGCACATAAACATGAATCAACTTATATTTGGATGTCACCTGACCTCTAAGGTTTGCCTCAGTACCAAATGTTTAAATTAGACTCCTGATATACATGTGTGTACATAAACAGGTCTATGGCTATGCACAATGGTAAACCAGTAATAAGGAATGAAATCCTTGTACAAATTACAATTTTGAACAGGTTATTAATGCAAATCCATGGTCAAAACAGATAAAAACAAGTCTGTCATTAATTAGTACTTAAAGGTTTGTGTAATGTACACATTAAGCATCCTTAGTGATGGTGCCCGTATAGACTACTAAACTAATTCTTAAACAACACATGGATAAATAATAAATTATTATGTAATGCACATGCAAATATACATTCAAGATGTACTTTTAAAATCAAACTTGATTGTTTTTTAGTGTCCAAGCTCAGATATATGTATTAACATTGTTCTGTGCAGTACAAAATGCTAATTTCCTATTTTCTTCTCCAATTGCAGGATCAATGTGAGCGATTATGTGGCCATATATTTTGATGCACCTTCATCTAGCAGCAGGACTACAAATGGGGTGGTTTTCATGGCTCTCGTAAGTATTACCCATATGTTAGATCTCGGATTATTAAAAAAAAAATTAACAGGATCAACTTTCTTTATTTGAAAAATACATAGACAAAAAGATCTTTCTACAATATATATGAGCAGATGTTGTGGTACTGAACAAAGTTAACAGGGTGAATGAAATCAAATAAGGGACTGTGAGATATTTCAAGGAAGTGAAATGGATTCTGAAAGCTGTTTTTCTGTGTTTTAATGAAAGTTTGTATTTGCTATATATTCTTATTTTGCTACTAGGTAAAAGCTGTGATTGATGACAATGTCAAAGTCAAATTCATGCGCCGGAACAGCAATGGTCTGTATGAATTTACAGAGGACTGTGAAGCCCATCAGCCTAAAACAGATGTAATACAGAAGATGACTCTACCAACCAGGGCCCCTACCCCAGCCGGCAGAGCTTACCTTTATAATTTTTAAGGAGGAGAACTGGACATGTTGGCAGATAAATTTCTTTGAAATAAGAAGTAGAACACAATTGTGTTCCAGGACAAAAACCTGTAAATACTTACTATGCTATTGGTTTCAAAAATATGAATGTCTGTGTAAATGTTATAACACATAACAAACAAGTTTGTGGAAGCCACTGTGCAGAAATTTAATTCTTTGCACTAAGAATAAATGATGACAAAGACGCAAGTGAAGGGTAATGATACATTGCTATGAATTAACATAAATGGTTTCTATGTGAACAATTATTTTAAGTACTTTACTTTCAGTTCAACATTTTATCAAATCTTTAAAAGTAAGGTTAAATTTTGCTTTGTATATTGCCTTTGTAGTTGACAATATAGTGTGTTAACATGTTTGAAGCCTCCGAAACACTACTTTGAACTGATCCTATACATGTATATGTTTCCTGAATGTTTCAACTTTGATATGAAAAAAGTGATTTCCTTGGAAATTACATACTTGACAATATATTTCCCTGAGTATCAGGACAGATTTGAAATCCTCATGGATTCTATTAAGTGACTTTGCAATGTTTGCGTACTGAACAAAAAACTCATCGTATTAAGTAAAGATAGTTTGTAACATACATATACCGTACTTTATATTAACAAGTATTTTTACTCTGTAAACAAATGTTTTTTATATGTTATATTAGTAATTTAACATATCATTAACAGTTTAAGTTAAATTTTTCTTAATATGTTACCTAAGTAATGGACAACATTTTATGTTAACATGATTGAAGCCTCCGAAACAGGCATTTTGTTAACCTGAAGCCTCCGAAACACACACATAAGAAATTTTCAACTTCCTCATTTGAAATGCGATTTCTTTGGAATTTGCATGGTAATTAGCCTTCACTGAATGGTATTTGTATAATAATTTGTATTTTGCTCCCCCTCTTGGAAGATAGGTAAATTTGAAAAATTAAATGTCAAAGTCATATTTTACCTTGAATTTGACAAACGCATTGAATTTTTTAAAAGACCAAATAAGTTTGACCAAAAAAGCTTTATAAGCCTTTAAGTACATTAGAATAGCAAATGAAAAATTGCAATTGAATTATGTTTGGAGAACAAATGTTGTCATTTAAGTTGATAGAATTAAAATGTTGTTTTTGTTCAAATTTATCATATTTGTCACAGTTGTTCATTATTTTTCCAGGTTTCTCATGTAGTTTAAGCTCCAGAACCAAAAAAAATCCATAATTTAGACACTTATAGTACTAATTTTAGTAGAAATGATTATGAAAACATATTTTGAAATTTTGACCCTGTTTGAGAAAAGTTACACCCTTTACTGTGAAAATGACCATATCTTAATTTTATCTTGTAAATCATTATTCTATTTGTTATTGTTTGTTGTCTTTTTATAAGGATATATAACAAACAAACAAACAAACAAACTTCATTTATATAATTTTTCAATATTATGGCAATAAGGGATTGCGCATGATGTAAAGCAATACATTCAAAAAATTAAAAAACAAATTACCATACATACATTAACATGATACACAATATCCCCTCAGTAAAGACAGACTATATTTACAGCTAAGTCTCACAATGAAACAAACAATTAAAATACCAAATTAGACGCATGAAGAAATAGATGATGGTTGGCTGGTCTCCAATACGATATATCCTCATCAATGGTGATAAATGAAAAGTTCATGATTCAACATAAACAAATGAAATTCATTTCTTTCTTCATGAATATAGAGCTTAGCAATGACTTCATACATGGGTACATCATCTGTTGAAGCCAGAAGGGAGTTATGTCATATACTTTAACACAACAGATTTGTAACATACATGATCGGCCATGACTCTCTTACATACTAAAACTATTTTGCATCATATCCGAGGGGCTATAAGACCAAGACTCACCTCTCGTAAGCTCCCAAGTTGAGCAACTCTCTTGCAAGGTTACACAGAGTAGAATTGTCTCCTGGACATCGCGGGAGGCCATAGACACCTAGACAAGTCAGGATGAATTGATTTGATTTTTATTTCATTTTAGTAACAATATCGATCCCCTTCGATATTCCAGGGTATTTCATGTTCTGCGGTCTGTATCCTACATAACCCCTATTTATTTCAACCTTGGACCAAAAACTACAACAAAGAAACCATCTTAGTACCATAGACCCTTCACTAAAACTCAATGGCAACCCTAAGTACTATGTCCCATTTGCAGGCCAAAAAAATGAAAAGGATAAATTCCACCGGCATTTGAAAGATAATACTAATTTAGAACTTCCCTCAACACGAAAGGGAATTCAAACGTCTTTTTGTGGGAAAATAACGAGCATTAGTTGTTGAATCAAATTTAGGGGTTGCAATCCTTTTAGTAAATAGTCTGATTTTCAGACCCTTGTACCCGATGGTGAACGTTTTGTGCTGAACATATATTCAATCAGTTTAATTTTGGCCATTTCAAGAAGTGGGTTATTGATGTAGACATATGCCCCTGTACCTTTACAGCTCATTTTATGTATGTTATTACCAACGGAAAAAGGAGTCAGTCAGTCACTCAATAGTGTCTGACAGTGAAGTCTACGTAGCAAGTAAACAGGTTTTCTTGCATAATTTGAATATTAGGACACTGCTAACGTTTAAATTTCACAGATAGGACATACTGTATGTGACATACTAATAAATCCTGCAAAGTTCTACAGAATTTGATGTTGGCTGCAAATGTGACATAACAACCTATATCGTTGACAAAATAGAGCAGAGTGCAATTATCACTAGAGCGTACCAGTACTTCCGAGTACCATTTTCCTTTGAAGGTGGTGGGACATTAAATTTAAAGACCGTCAATACTACTGGGCCAGAAGGGATTACACCACACAGCAAGGCCACTGACAGGTGGCTATCTCATTAACTCAGCTCTCAACTAACATAAGAAAAAGAGGATCATGGGGGACCAACAGGCACCGATTGGGGAAGTTTTCTATATAGAGGGAGCAAGTAGCTACAAGTAGGAAAGTGGGGCTTTAAGAAGATACAATATAAAACAAATATGAAGGTGGAAACTAACATACCTTGGTGTTGGCCTCCTGCAGATATGAGATTGTGCATGGGAGGGTTCGGGCACATCTGGGCTACAGCTCTCCTACAGATGAAGAAAAAAGATTAAAAATAATCATAAAGTAGAGGTAAGATATATCTGCACATTGGTCCATGGTATATATGAATACCACGTATTAAAAGTGTGATTGTGGTGGATTATGGCATACTAAGTTTGCAAAGCAGTTTATGTCAAGATTTGGACAAACAATTTCTTTCTTTCATCTTGCTTAATACCTGAATAAATGTCACTCTACACCTCGATCCAGAAAGATAATATGCTAACTTATTTTGTGAAATGAAAGGGTTTTTATAAAAGTCCCATCAAATGAGGGGGGGGGGGGGGGGGTGCAAACCGGAAGTCACACTCCCCACTCTCAACTGCGAAAAACATCATGTAGAAAGGTGTTTTTGCGGGGGGGGGGGGGGGGGGGTGAGTCAGACCAGGACTGGTTCTATTTGAGGATGAATCTTTCCCAACATTCATTATCTGATTGATACACGTCTGTAAAAACCCAATTACACACACACACAACATTCATTTTGGGATAAATGGCCAAATTATAATTTTTTTATTTTTTTGTTTCTTGCTTCTAGTTACCAACCTTGATCCCAAAATAATGCATGTTTCATTAAAAAACAAAAATTCTGAGATAATCAAGAAATCTTCCCTCCCCATGCATTGGGACGGTACGTAGCGAAGAAACTCACAAGAACTGTCCCCCTTGTGAGAAGCCGATAGCATTGTATCCGTTCTTGAGCTTGGGGTCCTTAGCGATGATGTCACAAGCCATTTTGATCTGAGCGAAGCCGTCCATGAAAAAACCATTGGCCATATCCTGACAGAGAGAGAGAGAGAGAGACAGAGAGAGAAGAAAGAACTTACATCAAACCTGTACATAAAGAAAATCAAAACAACTTATAAATAAACACATGGGACCACAATAGCTTTATAAATTACGTTAACTAGGGTTGAAATACAATATTACATACCCATTCCATGCCAAATAACCAGAGGCAAAGACGCATAAAGGGTCAAGGTGGCTACTGTTAGTACTTTTTTTGCAGGCAGGTTCTTTAAGACATACTTTCACTTGGCAGAAATAACTAAAAGTGTTCACTTTATAAAAAGTCTTTCTGGACATTCTTTTAAATGTTAATTTCAATGCAGAAACGATATATATGCGTGTTTAATTTCAGAGAAGTGGCCGTAGTATGAATAATAATTAATAACCAAAGTGGGTTCTTGTATAGCTCTCATGTCTGTAAGACTTGACTCTCCTGGCACTCTACAACTACAAGTATAAACCTGGCTTTAGCATGGCTACCATTATGGCGCTCTAGCATTTCAAGGAATTGATTCCTGCCAGGTACCCATTTACCTCACCTGGGTTGAGTGTTGCAAATGTAAATTAATGTCTTGCCAAAGGACATTAGTGCTGCTGAGGGGCTAGACCACGACACCGCCATAAAGGTTTTAATACAGGTTCTGAAGAAAGACTTGAATAGTGGAGGATTATGGAAATACCATAAATCTATAGAGGAAATCTAAGATTACAAATTTTGCTTCATATTTGGGTGTTTTATAAATTGAAACAAAGTTTTCACTGAGTATACAAATCTACTTAGTTCACAAAAATTTATGGCTTTTCAGGTATCGCTATAGAAACAGTCAAAAAATCCAAACAAAACAAGATTTGCAGTCACAAAGTTTTAACATTCCTGAATTGAGGATGTTATCATATATACTTACAGCAACGATATCACTGCCTATTTCCAGGGAGTTGACATAGATTCCTGGAACCTGCTTCTCCACAAGACTTTTGATGCTTCCCATGCTTAGTGGGTTACAGCAACTGTCACCTGAAAGGACAAAAAATATGCAGTTTAATACAGGATGAAGAAGAGTAAGAACATCAAGAACAAGAAAAAGAACAAGGAGGACGAAGAAGAAGAAGAAGAAGAAGGAGGAGGAGGAGGAGGAGGAGGAGGAGGAGGAGAAGGAGGAGGAGGAGGAGGAGGAGGAGAAGGAGGAGGAGGAGGAGGAGGAGGAGGACGAGGAGGAGAAGGAGGAGGAGGAGGAGGAGGAGGAGGAGGAGGTTGTTTTATGGTATAATGCGCATGCACAATACCATAAACCATATGAGAAGTTTGCATAATTTTGGACTGATAGCTTCAGTTTGAGGTGCGGAGCTATACCGTAGAGACGGTACTGAGCGACGACGTCGACATCGAAGCCCTAAACGGAGGCTTCCCGATGTCGGATGTGATTCAAATTCAGGTGGAAAATGCGATATATGATTATGATTAAAATGAAAAAAAATTGGGCTAAAACTTCTTTGCTAAGAATGGATATTAATCTGCTAAAAAAATTAATACGGAACTACACTAGCGCCGTAATTACCAGGTCTTTTTTCAATCTAATTCTAAAGCTAAAGATAAGTCTAGGCTTTACTCTAGTCTTCTTTTTTTTCTTCAAGATAATCTGCCTCCTTCAATACTGAAGATTCTTGCAGATGCCGTAGACCACTCCAGCAAAGCATAGAGTCTTGGAGAGTCAATCCCAATTGACCTCTAGCACTGCATGCTTGCTGTGAGGAAGGTATTATTAGACCTATACACAAATACACACACCACACAATATCGCATAGACTCTACACAATCATGTCGATGCAGCTGTAAGCAAAGTTTGACACTAGACTTACAATTTGAATTTTTAAATTGTTCTTTTTAACATAAATAAGTTTAAAAAATGTATTTTAGAGTCTAGTCTACTAGTAGGCCTACTGCCATTTAGGTGTCATCAATTGTCACTTAAGAGTACCGATTTTGAGTGTAATAAGTTGAGTTTCGTACAGTGGTGTTTGAAATGTTGAGAATCAAAAGCACAGCTTTTACTACACAGCGATGATAGTGATGTTTCCTATGTGTGCCGTAGACTATATCCAAGTTCTTTTTAAAAACACCGCAAAATTGGAAAAAGCACACTTAGTGGATCGTTAGGATAAAAACCCAGGGCACAAGCAAATGATAAATTATGTTGTTTGTCGTAATAATCTAATAATGATGAAATCACAGCCCGAGCAGAGCTGCAGAGCTGAGTCTAGCCTTTGCAATTTGCTTGCCCCCGCGCCCCGGCCTCTTTAGCGGGCGAGAAGCGGCCGCGGCGCGGCGGAGGAGCTTTGTTAGAAAATCAAAACAACTTATAAATAAACACATGGGACCACAATAGCTTTATAAATTACGTTAACTAGGGTTGAAATACAATATTACATACCCATTCCATGCCAAATAACCAGAGGCAAAGACGAATTCGACTGGCAGCTGACACTGGCAGTACAAAATACAGAAATAGCGGCTAAGAAAATGATTTTCCACTCCATTTTGTTGTATAATACTAATACGTAAACAACTATGAACTAGTCAGATGTTGAGATTATGTCACATGATCATGACCGATCAGTTCACGTGACGTGCGTACGTAGGTGCCGAGCGAGATACGAGGAGGGATGATCTAGAGAGGGGAGGAGGGGAGGAGGGGAGGAGGGGAGGAGGGGAGGAGGAGAGGAGGGGAGGAGGAAGGGGGGGGGGGGGGGTCACTCGCTTACTAAAGTGGTATGTGTGCTAAAAAATGGACCCTAAATGGCGTAATCAATGTAGAAGCTTTCTCCGCTTAGTGGCGTACGGTTCTGTGAATCTCACCCCTAAATGGCGTAAGAAACTAAAATGGACCCCTATAAACGGCGTAAACTCTAAAATGGACCCCCAAATGGCGTAAACTCTAAAAACAACCCCATAAATTGTGCAACACACCTACACAGTAGTCCAGCTAGGGAAATAGTTCCATATGTGCCCCATGAAACATAATTTATTTCAATTTTGGCCTTTCATAATTAAAATCTTGCATATAAATATATATCGGAATACATACAGAACTTTTACTTTAAAGGTACTATGTCCCTTTTGCAGACAACCTCAAATTCTGTAGAACTTTGCAGGAATTATGAATATGTCATGTATGTCCTATCTGTGAAATTTAAACGTTAGCATGCAGTGTCCTCATTTTCAAATTATGCAAGGAAACCCGTTTACTTGCTAGACTTTACTGTCAGACACTATTGAGTGACTGCCCTGGCTTTTTTTTCTTTGGTAATAACATACATGAAAAGAGTTGTAAAGGGTACATGAGCATTTGTCTACATCAATAACCCACTTCTTGTGATGGCCAAGATTAAACTGATTGAATCTTTGCGCAGCATAAAACGTATGACCATTGATCGGTACAATTGTCTGAAAATCAAGACTATTACTTTTGGGCTCTATAGCCCTAAAGTCGATATGACAACTAATAGTCGTTATTTTCCCACTTGAAGACATTTTCAAGCCCCACCTTTTTTAGGGAAGTTCTAAATTAGTATTATCTTTCAAATGCAGTTGGAATTTAACTTTTTCATTTTTCGGCCTGCAAATGGGACATAGTACCTTTAATGGGCCCCTTAATCCCCACCTTCATCAAGCTAATAGTGCAATGTTAATTTTCACACTGAGGCATTATAGATACACATAGAATAAGGTTGCCGAATTCAGCATCCTTGCCAGATTTTCGCACGGAAATCTTTTGCCTAAACTGCAGACTATTGCAAACCCAGGTAATTCAAAGTCTTGGCGTAGAGCCCCGCGTAGAGACTAGGAACTATAGTTTTAAGGAAACATGGGTAGTTTAGGCTACACGCAAATAAATGTCGGCGCTGGCATGGCCGAAAAGTGACCCTTAACGTCGAACTTGAAGTTGAAAAAGATACCCTAAACGTCGAAACTTAACCTGAAAAGCACCCTTTTTTCAAAAAACGCTGACGACGCCACAAGGCCAAAAATCGACCCCTTTTCGACGTTTTTTATGACGAGCACGCGTACCCCCGGGGGTGGGGGGGGGGGAGATATTCCGAAGTAATTTTACCATTGCAATTATGTTTGCATACATAGGGGTTCAGAATATAGTTAATTCAATTAAATTCAACTTTTATAGATTATAATCCAAATAAGGAGGATCATTCTCATTTTTTTAATAGAATCAACGGATAACAAAATACAGAATTATAGGGTAACAAAGAGTGAACATTCATGTCACTAGTACAATAGCCATTAGCCAAGAATGGCAAACATTAACGTACCATTTATGTCTCTTTTGGAATATAGGCCTACTAAAGAGATGAAAATAAATAAGATCACTCGTAATACATTTTACAACCCTTTTTTCCTCCTTCTCCTTTTTCTCTCTTTTCCCTCTCTTTTCTCCTTTATTCCCCCCTTTTTTGTTCCCCCCTTTTTAGCATGAAATAGAAAGAGAAACAAAATGGGAGAAAAAAACACAATATGAAAGTACAATATGTATGTAATAAACATTCAAGTTGGAATTCCCTTCCTAATGATATAAAGGAAATACAAAACTTTCTTCATTTTAAGAGGAAATTATAGGAATACCTAACACTTAAGAGTCAGAGGAGAGAAGCAGTGGCGTACTTGGGGTACTCCGTCAGGGGGGGGGGGGGGGTGCAAGCGACCGAAACAAACAAAAAAGGCGATGCTAATTTTCACTTCTGGCGAGCGCGCGAGCGAGCAAAAAAAAAAAAATCTTTAAGTAACGTTTGGTATATAAACTGGTATTGTTGCAAGTCGGGGGTGGGAACATTCACTTGTTAGCGACGTTAATTTCATTTTAAGCAAACGAGCGTAGTGAGCAAGAAAAAAATATCACTTCTTTTTTAATAATTGCCACTTAAACTTGGTTCAATAAATATTGTCCCATGCAGGGCGCGGGAACAGTATTGTGTTTAGGGAGATTTTATACCCATTTTAGCTAGCGAGCGAAAATACATCTTTCTCTCAATGAATTGCTATATAATTTTTTTTTCATTGTTGCAGGTAGGGGGCGGGCACAATCGTGTGTAAGGCAATGTCAATCCCATTTTGGTGGGCAGGCAATCCCCTACATTTCTCTTTTTAATGATATTTTAGCAGGTCAGTGGTGGGCACATAATTCCACGAGCTAGCGAGCGAAAAAAATCACTTCTCTTTTATAGGGAAAATATGGTACATAAAACTTGGTTTCATTGTTCCATGTCAGCGAGCGTAGCGAGCGAGCAAAAAATGTTTGCAATGATAATTGGTTCATAAATTTCAGATTATTTTGTTGCAGGTCAGGGCTTACACAATCATGTCTAAGGAGATTTTAATTCCGTTTTGGCGAGCACGAGCACACCAAAACTTTTTTGAATAACGTTTGGTACATAATCATTAACGGGTTGTTGCAGGTTGGGGCGGGCACGTTAGCGATGTCAATTCTATTTTGGCGAGCGAGCATAGCGAGCAAGCAAAAAAAATAAATTGTCTTTTAATAGAAATTAATAAATAAACTTGTTTTTATTGGTGCAGGTCGGGATGGACGCAATCGCGTTTAACGCGATTCAATTCCTTTTTGGCGAGAGGGCGAAAAAACTCTTCCATTTTTAATGTTATTGTTGCAGGTCAAGGGTGGGCACAATTGTTTCCAAAGCAATGTCTATTCTCTTTTAGTAACATTTGGTACATACATTGTGTGTTAATGTTGACATGGTTGCAGGTCAGGGCCAGTCGGGGCAGGCACAATATGTTAGGCAATGCTAATCCTTTTTTTTTTTTCAGGGGGACGAGCAAGTGTCAACTTATGCTGTCACTATATTCAACCAAAATATCGAATTCTGCAAGACTCTCATCCTTAAATGACTAATGAAGATTACCAATTACAACCAAATATTGACTGTAGGTACTACGTACCTAATGAGTTTAATCCTGTAAAGGATCAACCTCAACAAACACAATTTCTTAGTTTCTTACACTGTAATGTTCGGAGTCTAAGTAAGAATAATGAAAATATGAATATCCTGTTATCATCATTACAGTTTGATTGCTCAGTTATAGGCATTACCGAAACATGGTTAAATCCTCAATCTCCACCTTTATATACCTTAGAAGGTTACAAACAAATACGTAAAGACAGATCGAGTGGTAGGGGCGGTGGACTTCTAATGTATATCGCGGATTCTTTATCTTTTAAGCCCAGACATGATATTTCTTTCCAAAACGAAACTGCGGAACTCTTATATATTGAGGTTGATCTTCCTAATGAAAAGAATTTTATTGTTTGCGTTATATACAGACCGCCCAGCACAGACATGGTAGACTTTTTAAATGATTTAGAATTGCTCATGTCAACTGTCAACTGTTTCAATAAATCTGTTTGTGTTATGGGTGATTTTAATATCGATTTATTGAATAATAGTCCAAACTCACTTCGTCTTCGAAATATTCTAGATTCCAATGGATTCAGTGTAATGATTGATAAACCAACCAGAATTAGTAATCATTCATCTTCATTGTTGGATAATATTTTCGTAAAAACATCTAAAGGCTTTTCTCAATCAGGTCTGTTTTATTGTGAAATATCTGATCATCTACCTGTGTTTTGCTTACTCTTTGACCACAAAACTGATGTAACACAAAAAAGGCGAATTGAAAAGAAACGTAAAATTACTGATGAAAATGTTTCTTGTCTGAATGAAGATTTACTCTCGGAAAATTGGAATGATGTTATAGTTTGTGACGATGTAGAAAGTGCTTTTGAAGTATTTTGGAATAAGTTTTATTATCTTTTTAATAAACATTTTCCATATGTGCAATTAAACGACAAGAGAAAAGGAAATCATCCATGGATTACTAGAGGTATACTTAGATCGATAAAAAGAAGAAACGTCCTATATAAAAGAAGTATAAAAAACGATCACCAGATAATGTTGAAAAATACAAGAAATATAGAAATAAATTAACATCAATTATACGATGTTCACGTCGTTTATTTTACTCTAAGAGGTTTGAAAGTGCAAATGGCAATATTTCATCTACCTGGAAAATTGTAAAGGATATTTTATGCAAGCAAGGAAAACATGAAGTTCCAGGAAAAATTGTTCATGGTAATAAAGAAATAACAAATGCAGAAGATATTGCAAATGCATATAACACTTATTTTGTCAATGTTGGCCTAAATCAAGCCAAGATGATAAATAAAGATGGAACCAACTTCACACAGTACCTCAATGAACCATCTAATACTTCTATTTTTCTAAAAACCAACGGATTACATTGAAATTCTCAATGTAGTGAGATTGCTAAAAAACAGTCACTCTTCTGGGCATGATGAAATCAGTACATTTTTATTGAAAAAGATCATTGGTTCAATTCTAACGCCTCTTGTACACATTTGCAATCTCTCTTTGATGACCGGAGTGTTTCCTTCTTCTTTCAAACTGGCAAGGGTGATTCCTGTTCATAAAAAAGATGACGTGATGGTCGTTTCTAACTATAGACCAATCTCAATACTGCCTAGCTTTTCTAAAGTTTTGGAACGAATTGTTTATAACAGGCTCTACAGTTTTTTAGATAAATGTGAATCATTGAATCCTGATCAATTTGGATTTCGGCGGGCTCATTCTACAGATCTTGCGCTACTGAAATTTTATGATCGCGTTTCAAGTGCACTCGCTGCTCACGAGCATGTCATTGGTGTATTTATGGATCTGAGCAAAGCATTTGACACACTTGACCATTCAATTCTTCTTTCTAAGTTAGAGCATTATGGAATAAGGGGCATAGCTTTACAATGGCTTGTGAGTTACTTATCTATGAGAAGACAGTACACTTATTATAACTCTGTTAACTCTGACATTCTGTATCTTAAATGTGGTGTTCCGCAGGGATCCATCCTGGGCCCATTATTATTTCTTATTTATATAAATGATATTTGTAATGTATCTAAAACGTTAAATTATACCTTATTTGCAGATGATACGAGTGTTTTCTTGTCTCATCGTGAAATCAACACTCTTGAACAGAAACTAAATTCGGAACTACCAAAGTTGACTTTATGGTTTAGAAGTAATGTGCTCTCTCTCAATGTTCTTAAAACAAATTATATTCATTTTAGAGGTATAAAATCTAATGACAACCTTGCTCTTAATATAAAACTAGATGATATTTCTTTAGAGAGAAAGACATGTACGAAATTCCTTGGTGTCTATATCAATGAAAAACTTGACTGGAGCGACCATGTAAAACAAATTGTTACACCAATCTCCAGAAATATTGGCGTACTGTATAGAATAAAATGTTTTGTTTCTGATAGAATATTACTAATGCTATATAATAGTCTAATTTTACCACACATATCTTATTGTAATATTTTGTGGGCTACATCCAAGTGTGTGACTAATAATATTCTTCTGCTGCAAAAGAAAGCTGTACGCATATATTATGTACCCGAGCTGGTTATCGTGACCATGCTACCCCACTATTTGTTAAACTGAAATGCTTAAAGATTGATGATATTAACTTCCTCCAAATTGCCATATTTATGTTCCGTTTTAATATCAAATTATTACCTACGTCATTATCTTCAATGTTCCAACCTAATAACATGGTTCATTCGTATTCAACAAGGCAGTCATCGAATTTACATGTGGTCAATCCTCACACTACATTAGCCCAGAAATCAATCAGACACAGAGGTCCAGATGTATGGAATTCTTTACCTAATGATATTCGAAATATAAAATCAACAAACTCCTTTAAAAGAGCACTCAAATGTATTATCATATCACAGATGTAAGATATTACTTACATTATAATCTATTTATCAGTTCTAATTAAATCTAACATAATTTTGGCTTAACGAAATTCTTTTTTTTTTTTTCTTCTTTTTTTAAAACTTTGTAAATAGTGTAAATAGTTCACTACAAAACTTTGGGAATTTTATTTGTCATATATTATATATTTGAAAGGTGTTGTAACGATTCAAGCTCTATTTGCTTATGTTTCATCACCTTTGTGTGTTCATTCTTCAAACTGTATATAAGTTGCAACTTGTCTTTGATAAAACAATGTTATATTCTTTTTCTATTCCTATTCATCCATGATCCATGTAAAATTAAAAATGATTTGTTGTATTATATTAATTTTTCATGTGATGTTAACTTCAATGAATTGTGAAATTGTGAACATGCATAAATAAATAAATAAATAAATAAATACAAAATAGGCTAGCAAGCAGTTCGCGCCAGCAAAGAGTTTCGAATTTGTTATATCACTTATATTTTCCTATTTTCATTTGTCTTAATTTTTCAGTGCCGTATGCGGAATATTTTTCTGGTGGGGGAGGGGGAAAGATGCGTTAAAAGTTTTCGAAGAATCTCAAAAGCGAAAGGAGTGAAGGGAGTTCGAGCGACCGAACTGGTCATGAGGGTACTTTTGCATTTTCAAAAGTAGAATTGAAGGATTTGGTATAGGCCTACACTACAATTTCAGGAAAAAAACTGTACGTTTTCAAAATATCTGGGGTCAAGTGCCCCCCCCCCCGGTGCGTACGGCCATGTTTTTTTTTTTTAATTTCCCCATTTTTTTCCTTTCCTTTTCTTGTCCCTTTTTCTTCCTTTTCTCTTCTTCTTCCTTTTTCCTTTCCTTTTCCTTTTTTTCCTTTTTTCCTCTTTCTTTCCTTTTTTCTTTTTCCTTTCCTTTCTTTTCTTTCCCCCTTTCCCCCCTTTTTCCTTTTCCCCTGGAGCCCGTCAGGGGGGGGGGGGCACTCTGCCCCCTGCCCCCCCTCAGGTACGCCAGTGGAGAGAAGCGAATGATATGTTCTACGATTGAAATAGTCTATATACAGAATACTTTTCTTTTCTCTGCCAGGTTCATACTTTTTAGTTTTGTATAATCATAGTTTTGTACGTTTTAGAAATTTAACATATTCATAATTTTTTCCTCTTCTTCCTCCACCTTGTTCTTGTTCTTGTTCTCGTTCTTGTTCTTGTTCTTGTTCTTGTTCTTTTTCTTGTTGTTGTTGTTGTTGTTTTTGTTCTTGTTCTTCTCCTTCTTCTTCTTGTTCTTCTTGTTCTTCTTCTTGTTCTTCTATTTTTTCTTCTTCTTCCTTTTCTCTATCTTCTTATTTTTCTTGTACTTATTATCATTTCTATCATTATTATTTTAATGATGTTATTATTATTATCATCATTATATTATCTTTTATAAGTTTTGTCTTATCTGTCTGTAAATAATAGGATTTTAACTTAATTATTTTGTACATGTATGTCGAGGACGCCGGCACGCCGCTCTCGAGCTTTCGTTATTTTTTTCAATCTGACTTAATTTTGATATGTTATTATTTTATATATATTTGTTTGTCGGAGGCTTGGCCAATAAAATCAATCAATCAATCAATGAAACCAAAACTGCGTGGTGTCAATTTTTTTTTATGAGAACAAAATGAAGAGTGATCTTTCACAACGTATGAGCCCTACTTTAACAAGATTACAATTTTGGAATTGAATCAGAGTCTATAATAGGCCCAATAATGAAGGAAAGACAAACATGAGAACAAAATGACAGATGATAGCAGAGAGGTTAAATGAATCCTGTTTACTTGGACTATAGATCCAACTTTAGCATGCAAATAATTTTTAACATTTATAATGATACTGTATAGTTTTTTTTTAATACCAAACAGTATTAAAAATGCGATAATTTAAAAGAAAAATAAATTTTGTTTTAATGGTGTATTAACGATTCTGTAGTTGTGTTTATTTGAAGAGAAATTTGGATTTCGTTTTTTTTCTTCTCTCTCTCTCTCTTCCCTTTTCCCCTCTCTCTCTCTCTCTCTCTCTCTCTATTATCTCCCTCAGTCTCTTTTTCTCTCTCTCTCTCTCTCTCTATGTCTCTCATCTCTCTCTCTGTCTCTCTGTCTCTCACTATGTCTCTCATCTCTCTCTCTGTTTCTCTGTCTCTCACTCACTCTCCTGTTAACGAAACACATTATAAAACGTCAATTCGATCAATTTCATTAGCACTTTTGCCTTGAATCGTAGAATTGGATGAAGACAATAATGCAAACTAATTGCTGTAGATAAACAATTAAATTAATGGACAAGACAATTAAAGAAAGATAAATGAAGGATCGCACTGATTATGGGCTGGGCAGGAGTTGCGCGGCCTTGAGTGAAATATAAATTATATTAGTTTCGCTCTATTGAATCTCATTCGTTTCCTGTCTTCGACGAGTAGGATTTCAGTAGAGAAAACAATGTATCTAGTTTCACAATTATAATAGAGCCTACGTATAATGAGAATAATTATTGTCAATATATTTAAATAGCACATCGCAAGAATACAAATACGTCACCACAAAGTAATATAATCTGGATTTTTAGCGCTTAAATACCGTCTCTAAACTCTGTACATAATCATTACCCCTGTCATCGGAGTATTTCGTCAAAAAGCAGACAGTTCGGCGTCAAAATGAATGGTGTTGGGCAAGGTTAACCAAGCTAATAGATTAATAGTTTTGTTTAATTATCATGACTTTCAGAATGTCATTAAATTGAATTAGGTGCACCCGGTTGTGTGGACTTTTGGAGCACTAGACAGTCTGCAGGCTATTTGGAAAGAGGTTGTTAATCAGTGCATGTGCTGAGGCGACCGCTATCAGATTGGGTACCTTGCAATCTTTTTTGCTTATACGAACGTTTCTCCGTGCTTCGTTCAAGATGGCAAACTGCACAGTCTTATCAAATACCAGTGAACATTGGACTCTCATTGGCAATCCGTTCCCTCCTTTCGACTATATCTTATGCCTCCTCATCGTTATTGGCATCGTAGGCAATTCTCTCGTCATCTTCATCAAGATTCGCCACGGAGGATCGCGCAGTGGCGGCGGTGTGACGGAGACCAACCGCCTCGTCATCGGTCTAGCCACGGCAGACCTTCTGACCGCAGTATTTCTGATACCGGTACCGGAGTATGTGAACGTACCGCGTAACGCCGCGGGGGAGTTCTATTGTCGCGTTCTCGAGTCGAAGGTTTTGGCGTGGATCTGTTTCATTGCGTCGGTGTATACTCTCACCACGATATCTGTAGAACGTTTTCTCGCCGTAGTCTACCCGTACTACTACAGGATATGGGTTAAGAAACATCATGTCAAGTACTCATTTCTTGCCATATGGATCTCTGCGTTTGTCATCAACATTTACAGCATCGCTTTTCATACCATTGACGAATGCGGCAGATGCGATTCAATATACCCATCGACCCGCTCTAGACGAGTCAACGGCGTTTTCATTTTCCTGATCGAGTATTTAGGTCCCTTGTTCATCATGGCTTACACAAGTATCAGGGCTATGTGTGTTCTTCGAAGAAGTGTTGTAAAGGACGCGGATGAAAGTTCTAGATCCATTAGAAGGCAGTCGACGCAGCTTGAGATGCTCCGGCGCCGTTATACCAAGATGTTCATCTTCATCTTCGCGTCTTTTATGATCCTCTGGACTCCTGATCAGCTGGCGTTCTTGCTCTACAACTCGGGCGTCCTGAGTGACCAATTCACCGGGACCAAAGCTTACAAATTCGTTATCAACCTAGCCTTCTTGAATGCGGCCACGGCCAACCCCATCGTGTACTCGCTTTGCTTGCCTTCTTTTCGCCAGGCTGTTAAAGATCTTCTGATGTGTAGAGGCATGCAGAGATCAGCAGATCCGTTGACGGATCTATCATTCAGTACAGAAAGGCGTCTCACCACTGCAACTGGTCCGACATCGAAATCCAAGGAATGATGTGTCAAATTGCAGACATATTATTTTACAGCATTTCCCAATATATTTGACGTCGTAGAGGCGTCGAAACCTAAGTGGCATGACAAGGGACAAAATAATGTACAAAATTATTCCACTCTCTTCTCAAATGTTAACATGAGTAAAGGCCTATCTATAAAGAAGCGATCCTTAACTGCTGTGATCGAGCGAAAACGGCGTAATATAGGCGTAGAAATAACAACACAGAGGTAAGATTGGAGTGCCTCGAGACATAGCATATTGAATGTGCGCGATATACAAGTATAACATATGATATTACTGTAAGGCCCTGGAAAATAGGCCTCCCTCAAATGTGTATACATTTATCCTGTTAGAATTGACATATATCTTACACACCAGTATCTTAAAAAGGTTGCACTTTCTTCAGTGCTTGCTGCAAAGATGCAGAAACCCAACCCCTGTTTCCAAGAAGTGGTGACTCATATTGTTCCCTCTCCCCAAAACGAAACCAAATCGAAGGCGTTGGTCATGTCAGTGGTTTCTGTCTGATAGCATCAGTTCTATACATGATGCTTCACAGTAAACACCTATTCTGACCAGCCTCTTCATTTCTTTTCAGGTAAGACAATACAACTTTTAATCTCTTTAATTTCTGTCTGTTTAAGTTAATTATTATTGTTCAATTCGTATATTACATTGTTGTGCTGCAACTCATGGTTGTTTAATGATGAAGTGAATGTTATTAGTGATATCAGAACCAATTAAGAGTATTTTATAAAACCAGATTTATTGTTGAGAGATACAGGCTTAACATATCTACGTGACATGTATCTATTGTATGGTGTTAATTATGTTTATGAAGCATTTAGATTATATAATGGTCGTATTATTATGTAGTAGAAGTAGTAAATCTATTATATTCATAGTAAGTCAGCTTAAACCAACTAGTGTGAACACACCTCATAATGTGTGTATGCTTAACGTGAGATGTATAGTGACTAGTTCATACCCCACCATACCAGCAGAGCAAAAAGAGTAGTAGTAAAGTTAATCCTGATACCAATTCAATAGTCGGTGCATTGGGAGAAGTTTCTCTGGTCTTCCACCTCCCTGATCAGAGATAACGGTGACATGTTATGACTAATGGCTTGTGGTCAGCAGTAGTCCACTAACTGGAGAAATGAGGGAATATCGTAGAAAAGAGAGAATTTGGGTTCTTAGTTCAAGATTCAGGTCTTTGATAAATGAGTTGTTATGCATTTGTAGTTTCTCTCTCTCTCTCTCTCTTTCTCTTTCGCTCATGTCTCTCTCTTTTCCTCATGTCTCTCTCTTTTCCTCCCTCTCATTTCTGGTTTCTCTCTTTAACTGTTAATATCATATTTGAAGATTGAGTGTGATTTTGTTAGAATATATTCCTTGTATCTTTTATTATACTTTAATCACTGATATCGAGAAGAGTTTTGTTAGAATTGAGAAAGTAATTTTGTATTATTTCAGAAAAGGATTTTAGGGTTACTGCGACTATAGACAGGTCGGGATATTGGAGAAAGTTAGGTTATTGTGTAAAAAGACACAAAACGACTTTTAACTGGTTCACCTTGGTCTATAATTACAGTTAGCCGTGTTGAGATTAGAAGATAAGCAGTCAGATGCCTATGCCAATGTAGTTTATGAACTTAGAGTAGCTGTGTTCATATTTATATTTAATCCGTATTACTTGTAATTAGTCTCATTATTGGAATATGTTATTCCATGTTTAACTTTATGTTATTAAAGAGTTCTATACATGATGCTTCACAGTAAACACCTATTCTGACCAGCCTCTTCATTTCTTTTCAGAATTTATATTATTTACCCCGGCCCGGATAACATTACCATAAACTTATAAATACAAAATGTGAAGCATACGAAATGTTGTAAAAGAAAAACACAGTTTCAAGCTATTTTAATTTTCTGTACTTATGATTTCCGCACAGAGGGAAAGAGCTTAACATTTTGACACGACATACATAGTTTACTTGTCTATGATTAGCAATTTGTTTTAGAATGTATACAGTGCGTCACAAGAAAAACGAAACCGAGAATTATTGATGTATTATCATAACTTAATCACAATTATGGTTAATAAATGACATATATTTGTAAAGCTTAGATCCTCCTCTTTTATTTGATGCAACTCATATTATGATGCATATTTCACGCTACAAACAGAGTTGACAAAAGACTCGCTGACAATCAGCCATGCATCAAGAGTCTTCTTACAGTTTGTTGTTAGGGCAGACAGCCAGTGGAACGGATTCGTTTAACAAAATTATGGAAATCAAAGCATTACTTTTAACAAACAGAACTTTGTTATTCCTGGCACATTTTTCCTGATTGGGGTGTCATTATAAAAGGGCAGAAAATGAACTGTCTAGAAATGTGATTTTCTCTTTGAAATTCAGATACCGTTCGCCAAAAGACTTTTAATTACAGGTTCTTCAAATTGATTTTAATCACACATGCGTGAAATATGCATCATGTTGCATCAAAATAATGGAAGAGGAGGATCTAAGCTTTACAAATAAATGTAATTTATTAATTACAATTTTATTGTGATTAAGTTATGATAAAACATCGATAATTCTCGGTTTCGTTTTTTCCAGGACGCACTGTATAGGGAAATTTTGAACAGTTTGAAGAAATATCATTTACTAATTTTGCTACGAAAAGAATTATTATTGTGATCAAAACATCGTAATTATCAGTTTCATTTTTTCCTGGACCCACGTTATAAGGTAATTCTGAACCGTTTGAAGAAATATCATTAATAATTTTGCCATGAAAAAAAAAAAAATCCCAAGAAGAAAAAACTAGAAAAAAGGCCTACAAGAACAGCGGTACGAATAACTGCGTACAGCTGCCGTTATGAATAGAAATAGAAATTCTAAGGAATTCAAAAAAAGTCACCTCAAACATGAACTAATACAAATTAACGACATCATGCAATACGGACAGTACATCTGTATCATTAACGATATCGAAATACGCATACAATGTTTATGTCATAGTGCTCAAATGCTTTGTAAATTACGCTTTAATTTGTAATGCTTAGTTTGTAAAGTTGTCTTTTATTATGTCATTTTATGCCAATTGGTATAGAAAGGATGATTAAAACCCTCCGATTTTTTGAGATGCAGCAAAGTGTTATTAGTCATCGACAGTTATTGACGTTTTTAGCCCAGTTTAAATAGCTAATGCATAGTAAATTTAATGTTTTTTATGATTGATATACAATACTTGTTGAATGATTTACTTCAAACTATAGTAACTGGCTTGGAAATGGCATCAAAATACAATACGGAAATTGAAATAATAGAAATCTATCAAATGTCTCAATCTATCTTTGCCGAGATTAAATCGGTAACGTAGGAAATTTAATGTTTTTATCAAAGTATTGCTATCGTATGGAAATTTTCTATTTTTTATTCAGTATTTGAAGAACTGTTAAATATATTGTAATCGTAGTTAAGGTCCACTCAAAGGTGGCAAAATATTTAGGATTTTCAGCACTTGCTTTTTTTCCCCCTCGTCCTATACAGTGTGTATCAAATAATTCATAACTAATATGAACTTGAAATTGATTTCATGATAAAGAGTAACCTGTCTTCTGCCTAATGATACCATATTTTTATAATTTGTCTGCAATCGATGACTGAGCACCAGGGTTTTTAAAATTTGCCGTCAAAATATACTTGTACAGTCATGTACATCCCAAGTTTTGGCTGATGCATCAAATTGGGGCCAGACCATAATATGCATAATTTGCATGCGTTACTTTGGTCTTGAACCTTTTAAGAAGTAACCTTCTGCTTTCATTACTATTAGTGATGTAATGTATCTAAGCTTTTACATGACCTTAATATTGTTTCAACAGGATAACAGTGAATTATTCTAAGCAGCCTTCTAAAGTCTTGTCTCATATCTAAAATCTCACTTCTCACTTGTGGATAGCACCATTTCATTTATGTGTGTAAGGTGCATAAGGCATTTTGTCTCAAACAGCACATGAAAACCTGGAAGTTTACTAACCTAAATTATGCAACAAAAAAAGTCGTGGAGCTGGCTACCAAAGATATTGACAGTATACTCAGGCACGTAGCCAGAGTTTGATGTTGGGGGGGGGGGGGGGGGGGGGGTACAAACATGACTGTAATCGATCGAGGTCAAAAAAGAGGTCTTAAACAGTTCAACCGATCTTGGAAATTTTGGGAGGGGCACGTGCCCCCCCCCCCCCGTGCCCCTCGTTAATAAAAGATACGTAGATAGCATCCATGAAAGTAAACCTTGTTCATTTTGAATGACTCAATAACAAGAGTTATATACCTTAATTTAAACAAGGGATGCGAGAGAAGCCTGAAATTTGTCATCATAACAGAGAGAATATCAGAAGTTAAATTTTGCTTGTTAATGAGCCTTTTCTCGAGTCTGAGTTGACATTATCGGCACCTTTCTATTCTAATATTATTCTTATATTATTATACGAAATATATTCGAATATGTCAGCAATAACAATATTGAAAAAACTTATAATGTTTAACAGTTTGTTAGGGCTTTTGATCCACATTCATTGTTTCAGTCAAAACTTGGTACAAGAGTCTTTGACAACACTTTTTGAAAAAGGCTGCTGCTTAGTCATCCGTGGCAGCAGAGTTATGAATGAGGTATCGTTAGACGGAATATTATTTACAATGTCACACAGGTTACTACCTTTAAAGAAGAATCTGCAAAAGTTAGGTATAACCAAATAGATACTCTTTGGTACATAACGCACATATGAAGACAAGGAAGACAAATAATGTTTGCAATTATAATTGTTCTTTTAATGTGTTGGATGAGGGTAAATAATGTGGAGAGAGGAGAGACTGAGAGAGAGAGAGAGAGAGAGAGGGAGGGAAGGAGGGAGGGAAGAAAAAGAGAGGAAGAGAGAAAGAGATAATGAGAGAGAGAAAGAGAGAGAGCGGGAGAAATGGAGAGAGAGCAAGAGAGAGAGAGAGAGAGAGAGAGAGGGAGGGAGGGAAGAAAAAGAGAGGGAGACAGAAAGAGATAATGAGAGAGAGAGACAGAGGGAGCGAGATATATATATATATAGAGAGAGAGAGAGAGAGAGAGAGAGAGGAGAGAGAGAGAGAGCGGGAGAAAGGGAGGGAGAGAGAGGGGGAGAGAGAGGGAGAGAATGATATACCGAAATGGCTTGAGAAGAGAGAAATGAAAGACTGGGGAATGGAGCTCCTATAGTGAAGGCTTTGAACAGATCGAGAGTTGAGGAATAACGTTTCGTTTTGTTTTAGAAAGTATTTTATTTTTCATCCAATGAACCAAATTTAACATAATCGAGACGAAAAAAGACATTCTGTTACATATAAAATCATTGATTTTAATAACATGATAATCAAAAACAATACATTAAAATAGCAACAACAACAACAATTATATTACAAGTCATAACATTGAATGAAGATCAAATAAAAACATTCTCCCTGAAATAACCGAATTCAATTCCCAATGTAAAGCAATACATAAAAACAAAAACAATACCAAGCTTTATAAACAAACCTATTCCAAATCTGCTGCATGACAACCACTATAATATACATGCCAACGTTCCTGCTTCTTAAGATGAAGCGTTAAGGAGTTACGTAAAAGTGCTAACTTGTTTTCTTCCAATTCATCTTGTTCAATCTGGTTTATAATATCATATTCGGTTGGCGGTTACATTTCTTTCCCATTTAGAAACAGTTAATATTTTACTAATATTAATACATGATTCGCTAACTGTCCTTTTCCTCTATCGGGTAAATATATTCCGAATTATATCTCAGTCTTCTCAGTTTAATTTTCGCAAATTAACAAAATCAAAGAAAGTACTGCACCTTTCCCATACCTTCCGAGTAAATTCACACGTATAAAATATATGCTTAAAAGTTTCTTCTTCTATTTTATAGAATGAACATAAATCAGTATCAATCAAATTAAATTCATATAGGCCTAAGTGAAAATTTGTATACTCAATTTCGTGTAATAATATAAATTGGAATTCCCTCAAAATACTGCTCAAAGTACTCCATCTGGGCCTACTGAACAAAGATATTAGTTCTTTTCAGAAAAATCGCAATTATGTATATTTTTTATTTTATCTCTCACTAGCCTCTGATCAAGTATTTCTTCGACTAATTCTTTGTATATATTTTTAGAAATAATTGTGTCTTAAGATATTTTGTATCCCATTATTTATAAATGTCAATTCATTAAGACTTTTATCTTTTATCTAAATCTGTACTTTCTTTATTTCGCTTCCGGCAACTTGGAGGAAGTCCTTCGTATATATTTTTAATTTTCAGTAGATCTACATCATCCAAACCTTTAATAAGAAAGTACGTCCCTGACTTTAATCTCCCATTACTATCAATTATATGTTCTAATCGAAAAAAGGTTTTTTACTTGCAACATTTCATCATAAATACATTTCCCATCAATTCGAATAAGCTTATTATTAAAAAAACTTCTTTTCCTATATGGTTATAGTTTCGCCAAAGTCGATGTACTGTAATGACACCGAGAGAGAGGGAGAGAGAGAGAGAGAGAGAGAGAGAGAGAGAGAGTGTAGATCTAGAGTCGGTCACATCGATATAGGGTATATGCGTTAAAGTACGCCAAAGAACCTCGGTGAAAAAAATCACACCAAATAAATGCTACACCAAATTACAAGCAGAAAGGAGAACTGTAGTTCGTGTATGCCTCAGTCACACCTTTGCGTATTTTGCTTGCGTATTGCTACGTAATTATGGCAAGCCGTTTGAACATTTATTCCTATTTCTTAAAACGGCTGGCCTAAATACGCAGCAATACGCATGCCAAATATACGCAAGGGTGTGAGGCATAAGGCAGTATTATTCACGGATCAGTGCCATTTTTATTGGCCTCCGATTGAAAAGCAGCATTCTCAGCTCCGTTCCGGTTGTCGGTATTCTCGTCGATCGCGGTCGCTGCGATGTCGTCTACGGCTATAGCCTTCTCGTCATCCAGCTCATCGTCGGTGAGCATCTTCTCGCATCGCCGTCTGCACAATATATACCTGGGGAGTGTTTTACAAAGACTAAGGTCAACTTTAAGTTGGACTTAAATATGGCGGGCCATTCATGCCACTGGTTGCTCTCACTATTGGTCTCTCAATTATGATCTTTAGCTATTTGTTTCCCCTTCAATAATGAACTATCAACAAATGTGAATTCTGTAGATTCGTGACCACGATATAATATATATTTTTCGAGTAATGCATACCCTGGTTTATGACATTTTTGTGTCTGGAGTTATGTAGCTTGGGCATCTCGATCCTGATCATTGCATGTTTTCTATTGATTCTATTGACCCGTTCTTCCCCCCTTATCGTTTGATTTTTACTTTTTTGATATTCGATTAATTGTTTTGATTAATCGAATTAATTGATTGTTTGTTGATTGTTTGTTTATTTGTTTATTTGTTTGTTTGTTTGTATGTTATTATTATTTACTACTTTGGCATTATGTTTATAGGGCAATACTAACCTCAAAGTGTAATAGACGAATGTAGCGAAGGAGCCTTCGAGTAAAGTCACTAATATTGTTGTCAATGCGATGCGAGCTAGCAGATCAGCTTCGGGTCTCGGGTAGAAGAGAAAGACAATGGTTCGAGCTAGCAGAGCATTCTGGACACCAGTCTCAATGGCGATGGTGATGGACGTACGGATATTACGACCGAAGATACGAGCGAAAGACAGGCCGAAGAACGCTCCGAATAGAGGTATGAGGATACTCACTATCCAGTTCTAAGACAGTGAAAATAATTAATGAGACCGAGAAGGCATTACCTTATTGCTAACTGATATTGAATGAATACAAGCTGGTTGATCATTTTGATAATTTGATTGATAATAATAATTTATAGATTCCACAAAATAATCGTGTAAGGTTGAAAGGCCATGCACAGATGTTACTTGAGAAATGATCAAATTCCACAGTGATATTAAAGAAAGGATTCTCGTCATCTTTTGTCTTGAATTAAAAAAAAAGGTCGTTCAAAAGATGTAAAGGTACGACACACGTTATCATAAAAGGTAATTACGTAACGTAATGGAAAAAAGGTGCAGAACCCTACATAGACGTGGGGTGGGGTGGGGTGCGGTTGGCAGAGATGCTATAGACTACATCATTGTGCCATTGACGCGCATATTGTCAATATTTCTCTGTGTACTGGTAAGATCCCTGTTGCGTTGGAAAAGGCCTGTGTAACGCCGAACTTCAAGAGTGGTGACAAAACAAAATAGCGTTTATCATTATCATCATTTGATAAATTAAAATCTTATAGTTTAGGTCACTATAGTACACGGGTCATCAAAGATTAGACTGTAATGTCCAATAATATGAAAATTGTAAATTTCAGAATTCATTGAAATTTAAAAGCATAATTACTAATCGAAACAGAGAGCATATAATCTTACATTGACCGGAGATTGTGAAAATGCATAGAAATCCGCTGGAACGCCCATGCCAATGCCTACAACAATTAATAACATAGCGATTGGTTTCACAACCTTCTTGCAGAATTTCTTGAACCTGAAAACGAGACACAAATTTGATTTTTGTTATAAATCAATCCAATTCAATGTTATTCAATATTTTCATTGTCCATATAAATAAAGTAGTAAAGAGATGTTAATTGCTCCGTTTACGTGCACAATACAAAGTTTAATGCAGGCATAGTTAAAATTACAATGCAATAAGTACATTAGACTAACAGATACATTTGGACACATTTGACGGTTATAATTCATAGTCCTCGTTTAGGTGGTATGAGCTATTGGAATGTTACACAATGAAAACCCGCATCCTGTTGGTTACACATCACAATTTGGATGGGTGGAGATTAGCAATATACATGCCTGACCTATGAGGACATGAGTGACATGCACTATTAGGGTTCGAACCCACGACCTCCTCATACACAGTCATTCGATCAAACCACTCCACAACGACACCACAGCACATCAATCAACCGAATTCTGATAGCCAATTTATTCAAAACCTAGACCAAAGTTAAGCATTGATTAACGAAACTACATTTAGACACACCCAGCACCAAGTATAATATACACTATTAAAAAACTGCGGGTTAAAAAAGTGTTGATTAAAATACGCTCAACCATGGTTAAAAATGTAGTGTTGATTAAAATTTACTTTTAATCTTGCGTTGGTTAAAAACAGTGTTAATCACAATTATTCGTTTTAACCTATGTTGGTTAAGTTCTAAGTCGTTGGCAAAAATGGTAACCCAGCATGGATTAAAAACGAAATTCCGACAGTAATGATAGCCCCCTTCCGGTTAAAGTTTAATCAATGTTGATTAAAGTACTGGTCACGTGACCCATCAGAACGATATCGAAGCGCGTAGCTAGCGATCGCTCGACATACAAATAAAGTAAAGTACATGCAGTTTACGCGTGCGACAAAATTAACAATGGAGGTTGTTGCGAGGACCTGAGAAATGGGGGTTTGGACGGTCTTATCTCCGTGTTTTCAGGTAAGAAATTATTTTAATATTATCATCATCAATTCTAAGATTGTAAGGAAGAAGTTAAATAAGGTTCTTGCTCAAATCAAAAAACGATTTGTGTCCCCTAGGCTGTACGTAGCTCAACCAATAAGAAACATTTTACTTGCACCGTGCACCTGGCTCTCGTAAGCACACACACACTCATCAGTCTGCAAGAATCTTCAACCGTGAAGGAGGCAGACCCAATTAAAGAAGGAGAAGTGTAGGCCTATTACGGATCACCTACCCAAATTGCATGCATGAATAATAATCTTATTTTTAAAATCTAATTGTATATAATTGTTTAAAACAATTAAATATAAAATAAGATGTCATCATAAAGTGAAACGTTTTCATGCTTGCAATTTGGGTAGGTCATCCGTTACACTTACTGGCTGAGCTACAACCTACGGGCCGGGACACAAAGCGTTTTTAATTTGAGCAAGAACCTTATTTCACTTCTTCCTTCCAATCTTAGCATTGATGATAATCATATTAAACAATTTCTTACCTGCAAACACGAGGATAAGACCTCCAAACCCCCGTAAGTTTAACCAACAGTGGTTATAACTGTAACCAACAACCCACTAAAGTTTAACCAACATCGTGTGAATCAAAAAAGAATTAACCTACAATGGTTACGATTTTAACCAACGACCCAATTGTAAGTTTAACCAACATCATGTGAATCAGCCCCGAACAAAGCATAAATAACCAACAAAAGATTAAAGTTTTAATCAACAAATGGTTAAAGTTTAATCAACACCATTTTAACCAACATTGAGCAAATTTTTTAAACCAATAATTGATTACATTTTTTAATCAACCACAGGTTAAGTTTTAATCAACAGGCTGTTGGTTAAAGTTTAACCAACGATTGTGTGATTCACCTGGTAATCCGTGGTTGATTAAAATTTTAACCAACTTGATTAAAAATTGTAATACTTGTTCTAACAGTGTAAAGTCTCTTTGGTGATATCCTGATTAAGCTAAATCCAGGTTCAAGTCTAGTTTTATGAAGACTGTGTTGAATGTTAAGTTAGAAATCCAATATTACAAAACTGTTTATTAAAATACAGCAATATGACAAACACCATCTTGCAAGGAGGAACTAATGGGATAAGAAAGAGGGGCAGACCAGACATGGACTGATAACATCAAGCAGTGGACATGTATGTCATTTGATTTTGAGCAGCTAACGAACAACTAAATACAGAATGTTCGGGAGAACCTGTGTCTCAAGGTCCATTTCATTGTTACCCAACTCCCCCCCCCCCCCCCCCCCACGGCCTCCAAGCTATGGAACAGAGACAGATATATAGATAAATAGATAGATAGATAGATAGATAGTTAGATATACTTCTATTTCGTAAACTTACTTCGGGAATTTCCATGAGATAGCCATGCCAATGAAGAGTGGTATAACCAAGATGGCAAGCTGTTGGGCCAGTTCGGAGTAGGGTGTCACTAATCTTTGGTTCTCCGTGGTGAATGGTGTCGCGTAGATGTAGAGATTCAGAGGCATCATCCCGAGGGCGATCACAGATGAAAAGAAGGTCATCGTGATGCTGAGTACCAAATCGACGTCGAGAAGAGCACAGAAGATATTACTAAGCCAACCACCTGGTGCCGTACCCACCAAGACAATCCCAACCGACGTAGCATCGTCCTCTGTTATAGGAACAAATCACCATGGGGAGTGTTTCACGAAGACTAAGATCAACTTTAAGTTGGACTTAAATATGACAGGCCATTCATGTCACTGTTACTCTCACCATTGGTCTCTCAATTATGATCTTTAGATAAATTCTATGTGTGACCATGATTTGTACGTCCCTGGAGAGACCATTGGCAGTAAACGGTGACAGCAGAAAACAGTCGCATGAAGGGCCTGCCATAGTTAAGTCCAACTTAAAGTCAATCTTAGTCTTTGTGAAACACCCCCATGGTATGATAACAGCTAACCTTGTGGCAGCGAGTTAGTATTATGGACAATCTGTCCATCCAAAAAAACAAAAGCATGCGCACGCTCAAAAGAATAGACAAAAATGAAGATACTTTACTAACCAGCCAACTGATTCTGATTGGATGATTCAAATCATTTGCAATATAGTTCGTTGAGCTCCCAATATGCTTTGAAACTACGTTGACTTTCCCCAGTAGTCATTCATTAGCTAACAGTGCACTTAAAAGAAATCACATAGGAAACATTGTCAGGAAAACTCCCCCTCAGGGACCCGTTTCACCAAGCCTTTTTTCAATGACAAATGACAAAAATCAGTGACAAATCTGCTGATAACCAATCAGGAGCAGGGATTTCAGTAGCTTATAACAAAAACTGTCATTTGTCTCTGATGACAAGTTTTGTGAAATTGGGCCCTGATCTGCCCCTGTTTTCGATCAAGACATCATGCTGGATATCAACAACAAATAGTGTCAGAGAGATATGAAATAATATTACATTTGTTTTTCGTCCCTCTCTCAAATACTTACCTGCAAAGAGGAGCGCAATGACATACGTCATCGCAGGCATGATGATAAACTGACAGAAGAGACCGATCAAGATTCCATAAGGTCGACGAACATTTTGCCAAATCTCCTTGGGATCTATGCTTCCTCCCATCGACAGATAACTGAGTAGAATCCAAGCCAAGACGATGTACACATATATTGCCTGTAAAGTATATTATTTACATCAGGAGAAGAAAAAAAAAAATCACAGAAATATATAATGATTTAACATTTTAAAGACCGTCTGCACTAGTTTGGCCAGGGGGGATTAGACTTCCTGCAAGGTCACTGGCAGGTGGTTATCTCATCAAATCAGCTCTCAATTAACATAAGAAAAAGAGGATCATGGGGGACCAACAGGCACCGATTAGACATTGTTTGTCATATAGGGCGCAGGTAGCTATGAGTAGTGCAGTGGGGCTTTAACATCAATCACCCCATGGCTGGACCAAAACTACGCCATAGTCTTAGATCATATATAGACAAATATACCCATACCTTTATTGTGAAGACACAAAATCAATGCGTTGTAAAACATATCGCCAAAATAAAAATTCAGTACAATTCAATCAATTATCATTTTATTTTTTAAGTATGTGATTAGGCTTTGTAACGAGACAAATTTGTGGTAAAGCATAATTTTTTAATAATTTACCTTTGGCGTATATTGTTTCTGAAATTATTGATCGACCTTTAATTGTGTGAATAAATATTAAATCGTTGTGAACATATGAACGTACCTGTAAAAGTTGTGGTATCCGTTTGACACCAATGGTCTGTTTGCCGAGCTCCACCAACTCATCGGAACCTGATGGTTTGAAGAGGACTTCGAGGCTTTCTATTGAGATAGCTCGACCTTCGATGACTACGGTGATGTTAAAGGGAAGATCAACTGCACTCGTGGTCAACATGGTCGTCGCATCACCATCCCTAACCCTGAATTTAGCCGGATCGGATGACCTGAAGGTCAGGACGCCATCGACCAGGACTTCATTGACGGTGATGGTGGTATTGATCTCAGAACCTTCGAACATGTAGACGGTCTCCTCTGGAATGGTGACGTTGACGAATACGTCCATGCCGCATTGTGCATCGACATTGATGACGAGGACGACCAGGAGACAGCATGCTAACCCAGATGCCAAAGGGAGTTTCATTGTCGATAAAATTGATATTCTGCTGGTTAGAAAACAAAGCAGAACAAAAAGAAATAACATCTACATTTTACAGACAGACCGGAGATCCAATTGTCAATTTCCATTTAATTTCCAATGAGCGGAAAAGGAATAAATAATTACGAATATATGATATATTTTATTTAAACAAATACATATTACCGCAAAAACCCACCACAGGACAATACAAGGAAGTAAAATCAAGAATTCAACATTTCAAAAACTTGTGATTAATTATGATTTGCTTTTCTTTTAAAGGTTTTCATTGAGTTATTTTAAGTGAATTTATTTCTAGTGGAAGATTATTCCAGATGATGTCTAAAAGAGAATAGTGCGTAAGTTTTAAAGGGAGGTTTTACTACTTCAGCCAGAAGGGATTGGCCACCCAGTGAGCCAGCGAGGTCACTGTGACAGGTGGCTATCTCATTAACTCATTTAACATAAGGAAAAGAGGATCATAGGGGACAAACAGGCACCGATTTGGGAAGTTTTCTATATAGAGGGAGCAAGTAGCTACAAGTAGGACAGTGTGCCTTTAAAAACAGTCCATAGAGGATATTTATTTATGCTTCTTGTATTTTGGTCATATATACAGCTGAATTCAAAGTGAGCATCGATGATAATGATTTATGAAGCATATTCTGCTTATGTCTAAAAAGTAATATTGCACAGTAGTGAGAGTGAGTTGAAAGAAATTAAGAACATTAAATTTAACAAATACTTCTTTATCCATTTCAGTCAACAATAGATATTCCATTTTCAGTCAACAATAGATATCAACATGAGGTGGTTTGAAATCAAGATTTTAAAAAGAGTATTATACATGAATGAAACTTTGTTAAAATTTGGTATAGTGGCTGACAAGAAGTGTATTTTTTGTAAGAGCGATAATGAAACTACCATACATGTTTTTTGCTTTTGTAACTATTATGTATGGTCGAAATTTGAGTTCTGGATATTTCTTAATACGGGGGAAAGGATCATACTTACAAATCAAAATAAATTGTTTGGATTTTGCGCTAGCAATAATAATGCATTCAACTGTGTTCTGATGGTTGTAAGACAAGAAATATTTCCAGCCAAATTACGAAATCAACTACCTTCATTTAATATATATTTATATCAGTTGTAAAACGTTATTATGAATTGGAAAAATATGTATACCAAACAAATCTCAGAGAGAATTAATTGAAAAAGAAATGGTTTCACTTTAGAGGATATTTTGAGAGTGTTGGAAATGTGCCAACACGAACTTGATCGTGTATTTTTTGTTCGGTATTTTCTTTATATATTTAAAATAATAATGGCGTCATAAAAGTTTTTTTTATCTGCCACAAAGTTTTCGCTCGTGATGATTATTATCTGTGTTAAGCCATTAAGTATGGAAATTATTTGTTTAAAGGTAAAGACCAGTTTTGAAAACGCCCCCTCTCAAAAAATGAAATGGAAGCTCTTATTATCAATCATGTGAAAGAATATGTATTGACTAATGCGTGATGATACAAATTTTGCCGGGAAACCGCCTACTAATTGATATATTTGGTAAACTATTATATCTATCTGGACTTGGTAGATATAGGGTAGTCCCATATAGATCTCTCTGTGTACAGTGCTTGTAACTTTACCAAGACTGGGCCAAATTTCTTATCATTTTGATGATTCCAGAACCTTGCAGTACACACCAATACTTATATGCTAGATGATCAACCTGGTCGATTCCACAACGTTTCTTTCACAATGCAATCGCATGACCAGAACTGGTCTATACTTTTAATTATATGTATATAATGTATGGATAAACTGTATATGATGGAATTTGTTTTGGAAATAAAGAACCTTGTGGAAGGGGAAAACAAATCTTTAGTATGAGCTTGACTCCAAAAAATGAACAGATACAAACAGCTCTTTTCTGTAATATATACAATGGTTGCAATTTTGTTGGATATGTGTTTACCCACACTACAATACAATAAGATAAATAAGGCACGATTATAAGGTATAATACAAAGTAATGAGAATACTTTGAGGCAAAAAATTGCTTATTGCTCAATAATGATAATGATAACAATAATAGAAATAAGAGTCTTTTATAGCGTTCATGTATGGCTCATTGCCATGCCATACCTGGCGCTCCATTATTATTACACTGGTTTTACTCCTCTTACTCATCCAATCCTGGTACAATGGCCGATTCGGTTTCAGTTGTTAGGTTAAAGAATCCTAGACGTTGTCAAACATGTTTATATATTTTTGAGAGGAGTTTATTTGCCTAAAGAGTACTTTGAGGCTTACAAAGTACATGTACAAACATGAGCAAGCATCAAAGACAAACTCAAACGAATATAATATTTATGCATGAATAATGTCCTATCGCATAAGATATCAAAATAAGATCACTTACATGCAATCACTCATTTTGTACGAAAAAGGTCTATATACTAACCCATAAAAATGTGCCCTAAGGCCCTGTTAAAATTGCTATCTACTATAAGTAACAATAATTTTATATAAGTATAAAGTATAAGAGTATAAAGTATAAAATTTATTGACTCATTCGACCCCCTTCTGGGGTATGAGAGTACAACACATGTACATGTCATGATAATGATACATAATAAAGAATACAAACATAGCTTAATAATACAAAGAATACAGAATACAACAAAACAACAATATAAAAGTATAACTATAAATAGGAATGATCTAAACCTAGCCTATGCTAAACATAAATACAATATTATACAATATGGCAAGCATACATGAAAAGTGGAGAATACCACATGAACAATCTAAATACAAACATGAAGAAAAAGAAAGATAAAAACTTTTTTTTTATTTTTTTTTTTAAATACATTATTGTCTTAACTATAATTTATAAGCAATTATAAGTTTCATTTTTGTACATGTAAGTGAGTTGTGATTGGATTGTTAAGATAAGCAAATGAAATCATTGGATTTCATTAGCTTTGAGCAAATTCGTCATAGAAGCTGAGGTGTTTGTAATTGATCATTAAGTCTGTGCAATAGGAAACAAGAGATTTGTATTAATAACTAACTTTATATCAGTATTCAACACAATTTTTTTCTTCAAAAATATTCCTAACCAATTTCCCCAAATCTATCCAAAAAGCTATAGCAAGAAATGTAAATGACTTGCTAACAGAGACTTTGAATGTGGATGCTACACACTCGATACTACACCCACCTCTCTCTCTCTGTCGATGCCCCAATGTTTCGGATGACAATGATTTGTTATACTCATTGTTGTGTGAACTTTGTATAGATATAATTATACAAACGATGACTTGCAATAAGGTAAAAAAGCGGTTTACACCGTTTAGTTGACCTGCTAATTAAAAAGGTAACCGCCATGGCTACAGATTACGAATAAAATGCGCCATGACAGTATTTTGATATGTATTACTTGTCCCTTTCTCGGGGGGTAATGAAAGCAATTTGTTTTTCTCAATTCGTGAGAAAATATTTAGTGGCGAATCAGCCAGCCGGTGAATAAGCGGGGGGGGGGGGGGGGAGGGTTGGATAAGGATTTTTTTTTTTTTTTTTTTTTTTACTCAACACATACCCCCTTCCCCTTGAGCAAACCAGAAAAAAGAAGCCTTTTAAACTTTTTTATCAGGGGGGGGGGGGGCGTTTTCTATATCTTTGTATTAAAGGTTAAATTAACGTTAACATTTGGGGGGGGGGGAGGAGGAGGGAGTCGGGCCATCCGGGTCCCCCCTCTCCTGGATCCGCCATTGACTGACATAAACATTGAGGGGGTGTTTAACCCCCAAAACCCCCTCACCCCTCCCTGCGTACTCACCTGCTATGAACGACACAAATATTGACATTATTGACTAACAGTGTTATCTTTGATACCCGGTGCATGCATGAATGCATGGATTAGCTAATATCCAGGGTCTCAAATCTCTCTTCTTTGTGCATCTTTCATACTCGTTGAATAACAAAATACTGGTATTTATGTTTAGATCAAAATGGCATTGCGCATCTTCGCATTCATATTCGTTGAATAGCAAACTACTTACACGTACACGTATGGAACAACCATGGCATTGCGCATATTTGCTTTCATATTCGTTGAATAGCAAAATACTTATGTGTGAAATAGACATGCTGTGTACACCAGCTCTGTTGTTCCTTTACACCTCAAAGAACGGAACCTGAACCCCAAACCTACTGACTTAAATTTGAAAACCCCACTAATGAACCGCTATACCGCTTCTCCATAAGCATAATAAATCGCTGTCGTTTCACAGCTTAACTAGCCTTACATTATATTTTCTAACTTTGCAGGAGTGTACTCTCAAACTCTTAAATATTCATATTAGGAATCAATCATCTGTTTGGATTGGAAATACACTGTGCTCAACGTAGTGAAATCCTCTACATTGTGAAGTCGATTAATTTCCAAAGGAACTGATCCCTATAAAAGTGACTCGGTAACATTGTTGAAGGTTGATGGAAATACTGCGTAATTTTTGTATGAAATCTTACTTTTTATATTCCTTCTACTGTACTAAACCTCTAACAGGCAACAAATCCTGAACAAATTCTCACACCATATCTTTTTACCATTTTAGAGCTATCACACTTTGTTCACCTCTTTCCAAAAAGATCTAGAGTTAGCTGTTGCAGTAGTCTTCCTCTTTAGCGAATTTGCAGCTACAAGATTTCTTCTTTTTATCGTTATTCATTCAATTTTTTAACACTTCAGATACCTCGAGATCCAACAAACATTTCACTGCTATGTGATCTGAAAAATTATGAACTGTATCAACGCACTCTTATTCTTGTAGAGATTTTGCTAAATTCTCAGATACACTACAGTGATCGATCAATGATTTTGCGTTATTTTGACCCTTTACTAAAGAAGGTAAAATCCAAATTACAAAACTGATCTTGTTTGCGAATATTTAAATTGACATAGAAACGGTTTAAGAATAGTCTAGTTTGGTAAGTATCTCTATGAATGTCCGCATAAAAATCTCCTCCAATACAAGCATAATCAGTATTAACCCCATGCAGAAGGACGTCAATATCGTTCAAAATTCCCTGATGCTCTATCAAATTACTATTCTAACATCTAATAATATTAATTATCCTTGCTTAGGCCATGTAAAAAAAATATACATGTTTAGCGTCCCCGCTCGCTTCCTTTTTGGGGGCCGCCTCCTATTTTTTTTTCTTTCTTCATTTTTTTTTGATTTTTTTTTTTTTTTTTTTAAAGAAAAAAAACATGAAAAACACTGCTAAAATGGATCTATTTCTGATTTTGAAAAAAAATTAAAGAAAATGTCGGCGGCCATCTTGAGAAATAGCCCGACCGTCAGGGAAAATGTACCGAGCGGCCATTTTGAGCTGCCATTTTGAAAGAAAAAAGAAAAGAAAAAAAGGGCCTCCTCCTTCCTATTTTTCAAAAAAACAGGACGCTAAACATGTTTTTTTTTTAATTTGGCCTTATATAGCGCCTAACACTTATCTATCATCACATGACATGTAGACACTGCATAACACCATCCTTTTCCGGTACTCAAAAGTAACTGCAAATAGTCTATTAGATTCTGAATCAACATTTATTGCATGGTTCAACTTTAAGTTTTATACTCTGTTTCCAAATTATAGCTGTTCCACCACAAGGTCTTCCAGACAACAACATTCATTATTCAAACATTCATTGCACTAACCCCATGTTTCCCTATTCCATTTTCTTCATCTATTTTATCAAACCATACAAACTGTGACACATAGAGACCTTGCTTCTGTATTAGAATAAAATCACATTGATTAAAAAGCTCTCTTAAAGATAAAGTTGAGTTCTGGTCATGCAATTGCATTGTGTTAATAAAGTTGTGAAATCGATCAGAAAAGATTGATCATCTAGCATAAGTATTGGTGTGTACTGCAAGGTTCATAAGAAATTTGGCCCAGTCTTGTTAAAGTTACAAACACTGTACACAGAAATATGTATATGGGACTACACGAACATGTGGCATAAGATCCGTCCCGCTTTTTATGCTGTTACATGCCATATTTAGAATATTGAGGCATTTGAAGAGCCATGCTTTTCAAGGAATTTTTTGTATCTGATATTCTTCCACACTTGCATAATACAATGATAACGCTCACAAATTATTTTGTAATTCTTCCCAGAACTCGACCTTCTCTTTAAAAAGGGGAGTTTAGGGTCATTGACACACTGACAATATTGTGCGAGATAATATACAGCCTGTGTAGCATAGATCTCCAAAGTTAAGCAGGTCTCTCTCCAGGTCTACGAGACCATTCTCTCCATCGTTGGACACAGATGCCATATATCAACAACCTTTCATTCATTACCTTCTCCTTTTCATCAATGGATGCAGTCAATTTATAAGATTTGAATGCAAATTTAACACTAGACATGCCGATTATTTCAGCAGTGCTGATTCCTTTACTTTTTATATATTTCAGCAATTGATCATCTGTAGTGGTTTTATCCGATTTTATCCGATTTTTATATAAATGCACTTTTATACATGTCCTACAAATGAAAGGCAAGTATGCTTACTTTCATAAGAAGAGCAGAGTAAAGGTGTTTGAAAAATGAATATTACTTACATTTTCCCTAGAGCAAATTTGAGTCTCGTTGAATCATGCATGCAGGTGATGACAAAGGAGAGCGCAATGAATCCAATCCAATCCAATCCAGGTATTTATAAAGCGTCGATATCTAGTCAAAGGCGCTGATGAGACTACCAGAAATGTCTGGTCATGAACTAGGTCAGTGCCAACACACGTCATGATAAAAATTAAATATTGTGTGCTTTCATGTTATTGTCAAGGATACGTCTGACTAAATCATAAATATGCCCTTGTTTATTGCACTTGTTTGCGCATATTCTATTTCATTCAAACCAAAGCTGAATAGTTACCACCAAATGAACTTTGTTAGCGTGTTATGTACCTTGTTTTTTAACAATATACAGTGCGTCCCAGAAAAAACGAAACCGAGAATTATCGATGTTTTATCATAACTTAGTCACATTTATAATTAATAAATGACACAGATTTGGAAAGCTTAGATCCTCCTCTTTCATTTGATGCAACTCATATGATGCATATTCCAAGTTAAAAACATGCGGAATACCGCCCTGCTGACTCCTAATTCAGAAGGAATGAGTGATTAAATTAATTTAAAAAGAGGAAACCAAAAAGTTATTTGGCGGACGGATCTGAAGTTTAAAGAGAAAATCACATTTCTAGATAGTTGAGTTTCTGCCCATTACACCTCAATCAGGAAAAATGAGCAATGAATAACAAAGTTCTGTTTGTTTAAAGTAGTGCTTGCATTTTCATAATTTTATCAAACGAATTCTTATTCAATGGCTGCCTGCCGTAGCAACAAGCAGAATTGACAAAGAACTTAACTTCGTTTGGTTGTCAATCAGCCATTTTAATCACTAATGCTCGAAATATGTATTAAATGAGTTGCATCAAAATTAATGAAAGAGGAGGATCTCAGTTTTCCAAATCTGTGTCATTGATCAATTATAATTGTTATGATAAAACATCGATAATTCTCGGTTTCGTTTTTTCTTGGACGCACTGTATAGTAGAATATTGCAAATAGTCATGAAACATTATGAGTCTATTTGTTTACGCATATTCTATTTCATTTAAACCAAAAATGTGTAGTTACCACAAAATGAACTCTGTTACTATAGCGTGTTGTGTATAGCTTGTTTTCAAACATTAGTAGAATATTGCAAATACTCATGAAACATTATGAGTCTATCATAAGAACTCGTTAAAGACACACCTGTATTTCTCCATAGCTGCTAGCATACCTCTTTGCTTTAGGTATTGGAAAAAATAAACCTGAAGTACGCCATCAAACAATGAAAATTGTCTTATGTTCATATTTTATTCACACAAAAACACTTTAAACACAATCGTATAAAACCCTTTTATCAGTACAGGCACATTTTCGCGATGGAGGGGAAAGGGGGCTTACACCCCTTGTTCGTATATCAAATCTCCCCGTTTTTCGACCAAGCAAGCAAGCAAAAAAAAAAAGACACTTTAGTTTGGTATGATGAAGATGAGATGTAAACATAATACATTTAGACTCGAATTGCCCGACCCCCCAGTAAGGACACCTATATAATTATGTTGATAGGTGTACTGCGACTTCAAATATAGGATAAAATACCACTAAAATAATTGATATAAGATCTAAAACCGTTTCATCTAGTGACTCTAGAGTCTAGTCCACTGAAACCTTAAAGACCAGTCAAGTACGAACGGAACGGTGATCTTCATAGGTAAGTGTACTTTCTGTACAAGTTCATTTAATTCATTATTCATTGAGTAAGACAGTTCACGGGAACAAACAAATGTGTTCTTTATAGACAGTTGTAGCCTATATGTAGAGGTATTCATTGATGTTGATCTTCACTCTCGTTTACCCTCTAATAATTATATCGTTCATAGCTTTTCGGCAAATTTAGGGGGCTTTTCTCCTAAATGCTGTGATCAAAATAGATTTGTTTTTCTTCTTCTATTCTATTCCGAACACTCAGTGTTTGAGGAAAATTGTCTTTGTCATTGATGGCTCGGCCTAGGGCGTCCCAGGCATGCTCAATAGGGTTCATATCAGGGGAGTCAGTAGTCTAGTTCTGGACCCTTTTATTAAATTCTGTTATTCGCCGACTATAAGCGTTAAGCCGAGTGATGGCGCGATCCTTAACAAATGCGCGATCCCTGGGGCGGTTTTCACCAAGCTGTCAAGAATGTATTCACGTGTTGATGAAACTAAATTCAGGTTCTGTGAAATTGTCAACTATACGGAAAGACTATCAGGATCCGAACAGAATCTTTGAGCTACTTGTGGAACAACTTTTCATACCGCCCACATGGCATCTGTAAGACGAGCTTTATCTAACTGACAATGCTATTTTGTAAAAGTATAAAATTCACTATTTAATGAATAAATAAATAAATTATTACGTTGAATGTTGAAAACTTTTTTTTTGCATAAAGGAAAAGGATATCATAACTAAAATCGTAATTGATAAAAGGCTTCTTATCTTTTTTGTTTTTGTTTACATTAACCAAAATCTGTCGATCATTTACCTTATTTTATTTTACCTCTCCATATCAACGTCGAAACTGAAAGTTAAGTCAATGTAAATTACGCAATGCAGGATTTAGATGTTACTTATTTTAAATCAGAATTTTGTATAAAACATTTTCTATGTACAGATTGAATACTGGCGTTGGTACCAAATTTATCGATCTTTAGCACACAGATATGCCACACAAAAATTGTGCCAAATTGTATAAATCTTCCGAAGGCTTCAAGATAATTTAATTGTTTTCAGTGCAAGTCAATCTAAACCGGTATCAAAAGGGTTGTCATGGAGTTTATGAAGACAGGAAAAGGGTAACTTTGCAAAGCCATTGTGTTGCACAAAACAATCTTTCCGTTAATTGGTACCTAGAGTTTTGTGCAAAATTGCACGGTGACAAGCGAGCAACCGTGCACAAAATCGAAAAAAATAAAGCAACCGAAGTGTCTAACTTTTTTTCATAATAAACTTCATCAATAATGTCAGCCTTCTTTCATTGTAAAATGCTCGAACATGGGTAATTAAATTTCCATAAACTTGACAAGTTCACGACAATATTTAAAGGTTTCGTGGTCTAGCGGATACGTCTCCGGATTGTGGATCACATGGTTCGCGATTCGAGTCCCTTCGCTGCACTCATGTCCTTTGGCCACTCTCCACCCAGGTGATGTAAATGGGTACCCGGTAGGAAGAAATCCTTTAGATAGCAGAGCGCCTCATCGGGTTTAGCTCGGCTACAGTGTCAGTGTAATAATAGTAAATGACTTACTAGTACATAATCCTATATAGCTTAGGAATATACGTTTCGAGCGCTGTAATGTTGTTATTATCTATTATCAAAATGAGAAAATATATCCTAGATCTGTTTTTACGCGTTCATGATAAAATGATATGTGTTAAAGGGTTAAAAGAGATTTAAGAGTTCAGCGATCTATCTTAAAATGTTTTATTCACTCAAGTTACTTAATACTAAAAAATAACATAATCAAGTAAACCATTCAAAGTTTAATCATATGCAATTAACAATTCAGTCTTAACCAGATATAGAACCGATACTCAAAGATGATGAATGCATATTTGCAATCAATATTACCATGATTATGATGTCAGTCTTCAATATTCATCAGGGTATAGTGAAGTATTGGTTGATCGAATTCAAAATGAACACAAAAATGAATATAATCTTCAGAAAAGATCTCCTAGTAAATAATTAGAGGGCGCAATTGAAAACGAGACATGTGAAAAGGGATTAAGAGTGATGAAGAGAGAGAAGGAAAGAAGAGTCGTAAGAGAAAGAAAAGGGAATACATCGCGTGACATAACAAAAAATCATATGACATCAAGAAGCTTTCGATACTACGAGTCAACAAATATTTGACGGGTATTAATTAATTTCTTGATTGGTACCCAACTACTGAATAAAAAGAGCTTCAAGCTGAGAAGAGACCACACTTTTACGACGCCTATTCAAAGTAGGAGTCTGCCGAGTAGAGTATATTGCGTTGATATAGTTAAAAGTTATTTGTATCTGCGAGAAAATGGAAAACTGTTCCTATTATACGAGAAATGACCCTTGGTACGTGCTCGGGATACCAAAGTGGTCTGATACAGTCAGTTATATTCTCATCTTTATTGGCATAATTGGGAATGCCCTCGTTATCTACATACAGCGTCGTCTGGCAAACGGGCAGGATGGTGCAAGAGCTACACCAACAAACCGCCTCACCATCTGTTTAGCCACTGCAGATTTGCTAACAGCAATTTTCCTGCCATTTCCTAGGTTTGGGAACGTCCCCAACAACGCCGCAGGCAATCTATACTGTCATATTATTGGATCTCGGTACATGTTATGGGTGTCCTTCAGGGCATCTGTCTATACTCTTACAACAATTGCCATCGAACGGTTCTGTGCCATAGTGTACCCCTCCTTCTACAAAGTGTGGGTTCATAACAATTACGTCAAGTACGCTATTGGTGCCATATGGATCTGTCCTCTGATCATCCGACTTCCTCAGATGATATTCCGCGTTGTCGATGACTGCGGCAATTGCAACACAAAGTACCCTTCCGAACACTCTAGGGCAGTCTATGGCAGTTTGCTATTTCTTATCGAGTTCCTTGCGCCGTTCTTCATCATAACATACACCAGCATTAGAACAATGTGCGAGCTTAGTCGTCATACATCGATTGACGGTGGAGGATCGAGCGGACAGCGAACAAGGAACGAGTCGACACGGCTCCAGCTTCTGAAACGCCGTCTGACCATCATGTTCTTCTCTATCTGCGTCTCATTTATGCTCCTCTGGACTCCCGATCAGCTTGGCATCTTCCTGTATTATCTGAGGGTTCTCCCTAGGGACTACACTTCTACTGCTTTCTATCGAATCTCTCTTAAGATCGCTTTCATCAACGCGGCCACGACCAATCCCGTCATCTACTCGCTTTGTCTTCCAAACTTTCGTCGCGCCATCAAGGATCTTTTGATGTGTCGAGGAATAGATAGATCCAGGGACCCGATCATGGACTTGACTACTACTTCCGTAACACCATCTTCTGCATAAAGGGGTGCAGTGTGAGCATGGTGGAAAACGCCCTGTTGGTGAAGAGTTTCGACTGTATAATACGAAATTGCTAGAGTATGACCCTGCACCAAATACATCCTCGGACAAATTTGTTGTTGTTGTTGTTGTTGGGTTTCAAGGCTGACCAATCTAAAAAGATTATTTCTACCTGGCTGTGCTGTTGTCTTTTTAGTTGTTCATCACTGATGATTAGATGATGCTGTTTCTTTTCCTCTTCAGTGGGTATCATGTACTGTGCAGCTTCCGTTTATTCGATGGTGCGGGCAATAATTGTAGGTGTCGACCATGAACAGGGTGCGAGTATTTTATTAATAATACGGGTTAACTGTGCAGTGCTAAAATATACTTTCCCTTCCCTTCCTCTCCAAGAGAGTTAGTTATAACTCGTTAGCTATAATGATTGGTATCTACCTGTAGCTTTTATGAAAACCAACAGTGTGTGCAGATGATCTTCATTCTCCAGTAAATTCTTTAAACTCTTATCTTTAATTTTCAACCGAGAAAACAACCTTTTCCTCTCTCGTACATATTTCTTACACACCAATAAATAATGTTCGATTGTTTCAGTTTCATGACAAAATTCACAAAGGCCATTTTCATGTTTATTAATACTGAATTTGTAAAAGTTTAATTTGCATTTTCCCATTCTCATTTGATGTAATAATCTTTCATCTTTTCTACAAAAACCAGATAAGTTAATAAGTCTCGTTATAAATGGATGGATCTGAAATAAGAATCTACCTTTGTCTATTGTTTCCCACTGATTTTGCCATAAATGCTGATAAAAATGACGCATGTGGTTAGTTAATTCAGACCTATTCCGTGGTACAGTTACATCTAAGTGTTTTTTTTGTGTTGCATTTTTAGCCAAACTGTCGGCTCTTTCGTTTCCCAGTAGGTCACAATGTGCAGGTATCTACTCAAACTGTATGTCTATACCAAAAACGCTTAATTGTATCAATTTCTCCAATATTTCTATAACTAAACTAGATTTGTCCATGTTTTTAATAGCCTGCAAGGCTGACATGGAATCTGATAATATTACCACAGAAACTGGGAGAAAGTCCTCTATCCATTGTAATGCTAGAATGATTGCTGTCAGTTCAGCAGTCATAATATTTACTGGGGTTATTCTATAACCTTTACTTATCTTAAATTTTGGGATATAAAAGGCTGCACCTGTTAGACCATCATCAAGATATTGATTTTTTGCAAGAAATGTTTTGGTCTCACGACCTACAAAGGAATATTTGAAATGAGTGGACTGGTACATGTTTGTTTAATAACAGAACCAATCATTCGAAGGGTGTTGCAATTTTAATGAACAGAGACCCGAAAATTGATTTAATGCGTGCTTTTAATAAAAATGACGGAAGAATTGTAGCTGCTCGTTTGAGCATCAATGGAATATGCTACTTTGTTTTGAATGTTTATGCTCCTACAAAATTTTTGGAAAAAGAGCCTTTTTATAAAATGCTTTTAAATTGGTTGAATACGGTTAAAGAATATAATGATATTTTGATAGCAGGAGGGGACTGGAACTGTGTTCAAAGTCAGGAAATGGATACACGTGGTATCTCTTCTGCTAATGTTCCAAAGTTTTATTTTACGAAGTTTAAAAAAGATCACAATTTGGTAGATATTTGGAGACATTTATACCCAGCCAAGAGACAATTTACATGGAGGCAGGTGTCTCTCTCTTTATTTTCTAGGTTAGATTATTGGTTAATATCAAGGAAGGTATGCCATTTAGTTCAATCTTCGGACATCCGTCCGGCTTTAAAGTGTGACATAATGCTATTTCTTTGAAATTTAAATTTAAAATTGTAAAGAGAGGCAAAGGTTTTTGGAAGATAAATAATAATATCTTAGTTGATGCAAAGTATCAGACTGGTGTACGTAATTTGATTAAACAAATTAAATTGGAATACATACAATTGTCACCACAGGACAAATGGGAAATATGTAAAGTTAAGATAAAAGAATTTACGATGTCATATTGTAAACAAAAATATGATGTTAACAAAAATGCTTTTAATAAACTTAAAAAGGAATATGATACCTTGAGTGAACAGTTCGATAGGGATCCAAATAAAGATGTTATCAGTAAGATGAAGGAAGCACAGAAGAAAATAGATAAATATTATACACATAAATGTAAAGGGGCGTTTGTAAGATCGCGGTCAAAATGGATTGAAAAGGGTGAGAAGGCAAGCAAATATTTTTTACAGTTGGAAAAGCGCAATGGGCAGAAAAAAGAAATAGAAAGTTTATATGTCAATGGAAAAACTATTAAGGATGATGAAAAGGTTTTACAGGAAATTCATGAATATTTTGAAAAAGTGTATGTTAAGGAATGCACGAATGTTCATGTTGATAACTATTGTAAAGATTTAATTATTAGTACTCTGACCGCTGAAGAGGCATCGAAGTGTGAAGGATTACTAAGTGAAAAAGAATGTAAAGACGCATTGCAATGTATGGGTAATAACAAAGCCCCTGGAAGTGATGGTCTTAGTATTGAGTTCTACATGGTTTTTTGATTAGAAATTAAAGATTTGGTTATTGCAAGCTTAAATGAGGGGTATCACAAACAAAAATTATCTTCTTCCCAAAGGCAGGGTCTTATTACGTTGTTATTCAAGAAGGGGGATAGGGGTTATTTAGACAACTGGAGACCAATTTCGTTATTAAATAATGATTATAAAATTGCGGCAAGAGTACTGTCTAAAAGACTTCAACGTGTTTTTATCAAGTATCATTTCAACTGATCAAAGAGGTTTTATAAAGAAAAGATCCGCAGCAGAAAACATACGATTAGTACAAGATGTAATTGACTATTTAAAGACATCCAATAGTTCGGGAATTATATTCTTTTTGGATTTAAAAAAAGCATTCGACAATGTATCTCATTTTTTCCTGTTTCATGTACTACGTAAATTGAATTTTAAAGAATCTTTTATATCCTGGATAAAGACCTTTTATACTGACGCCATCGGTCGTGTAATGAATAATGGATGGATTTCAGAAAAGTTACTTATTGGAAGAGGAGTTGGCCAGGGTTGCCCATTATCGGCATTACTTTTTAACATAGTAGTGGAAATATTAGCATGCAAAATAAGACAAAAAAAATACATTAAAGGGATTGATATATTCAGTGTTGATTTAGGTATTGATAGTTTAAAAATTTCCCAATGTGCAGATGACACAACATTATTTGTGGAAACTTTTAATGATATACAATATATTTTGAATGAAATTAACGATTTTGGAGACTATGCAGGTCCGAAAATAAATTGGAATAAGACAGAAGTTATGAAACTGAATACTGTAGATAATTTTGTTCATGATAATGTCATTATAATATACTGATCAACCTGTAAAATATCTAGGAGTATATGTAGGCGAAAATAAGAAATTGTTACAAGATTTAAACTGGAATGTAAACATAGATAAAAATCGAAATGTATTAAATATGTGGAAAATGAGAGATCTTACTTTTTATGGCAGAATAGTTGTTTTGAAAATGTTAGCGGCGTCATAAATTGTATATATTTCACAGATATTGAACAGACTATTATTTTGTTTTTTATGGAACTCCAAAAAAGATAAAATTAAACGTAATGTAATTATAAGTGATATTGAAAATGGTGGATTGAATATGATTGATATTGCTAGTAAAATATCTTCACTTCGTTTGGCATGGGTATCTCGTTTTTTTTAATGATAATGGCTGTTATTGGAAAAATATGTTTAGATACTGGTCCGACAAAATAGGGGGTTTGCCACTATGTTTACATTTCAATTGTAACATAAAGGATATGAATTTATTATGCTCTAAACATAATTTGCCAGAATTCTATGTAGATCTCTTTTGTACTTGGTCAGAACTAAAATTCATTGATATGTTTAAAGTAAGAAATATTCCAAATGAAATTATTTGGAAAAATAGTAACATTACCTTTAAGAAAAAAATACTGTTTTGTCGAGAACGGCAAGAGGCCGGTTTATTGAAATATCATAATTTGATTACAAATGGTATTTGGAATGATTCTACAATACTAAATACAAAAATGAAAGCACAACAGCTCTTATTTGATTTTAAATATACAAAATTAAAGAAAGCATTTCCACAGCGTTGGTTGGATAGATTAAGCTATGATTTTGAACAAGAATGTGATATTTCGAATATGATAGAAATAGAAACAGGGGATAAAGTGAATGTTTTTGTTATGAAAGTGAAAGATTACTATCGTTCGTTAGTACGTAAAAAGTCAAAAGAACCAAATATCATTTACATTTGGAATTTCTTTTTAGATTTGGATAATGACTTTGTTTGGAAGGATGTATTTTTATTCAAATTAAAGCAAATTCGTAATAATAAAGTTAAACAAATTAATTTAAAGATGATTCATAGGTTTAATGCAACTCTTGTGGACAAGTTGACTCAACTTTTCATTTTATGTTATATTGCAAGGATGTGACTTTGTTTTGGAAAATAATATGTAATTTGATATTTAATCTATTCCAAATAGAAATACAAATAGACCAGAGGATAATAGTTGTAGGTAAGGATATTGGAAACAAGAAATATTCACTTCTGAATATTATTTTAAATTATGCGCAATATGCATCTTATAAATGTTACGTTAAGAAGATTGTTAATGGTTCTGTTTACTACCCACATACTTTGTTTTTTGAATTCAAGTCGTTGCTAAGATATTTTTTAAAGATATGAATGTGTTAGCAAAGAAAAAAATACTAAGCTGGAAGAATTGTTGAATGTCCTTTAATCTTTAGCCCATGTAAGGATTCACTCAATTATTGAGTTATTAATGTACAAATGTATTACTATTATGGAAATAAAAACCTCGCTTGAGGATAAGAGGGAAAAAAATCATCAAGTTTGGATCCATCTGTATATATTTTCAAGTGGTTGTTCCATTTATTGAAATATTTTCCAATAATAATAATGAACATTTGTATAGCGCCTTTTCTACAAGTAGATACAAAGCGCTTAATTAACATATACAATGAACAATTAACAAAATAGAAAGATGCTTAACAACAGACATGTATGTAGTAGTCAGGAAACACATATAGTAACACAACATCAGGAGAGCATCCTGAGAGTGGCAGCAGTAGTAAACAGCGCCTGGTGGTTGCACAGTTTGATTTGATTTGATTTGATTTTATTGGATTCTGCATCTTTTTTCTTTTTTTCATCATACATTTTCATGAACATAATATGGTTTGATACAATATTTTAAGTGTATATAATTTTATACAGATAATAAACGAAGTTAAACAAATATATTGAATGCATAATTAACATTCATTAGATGCAGGAGGGCTACAGAAATAAGCAAAGTAGCTTGACGTGCCCGCAGCCCTCAACTTAGATACAACAATACAAATATAAATAAAAAAGAGTGTGACTTGCAGAGAAGAAAATGAAAGGGGAGAGAAGGAGTGTTGGTAATAATACAATGTAAATCTCATACATCTGCTGATTGAATGCAGGTTCATTCATTAATGGATAAACGATGCTAGGTCATGGACGATTACACATCATTGTTGAATATCCAGTCAATGTACACACGAACATGAATACAGTAAAATTACACACGACAGGATCAATACTTAGACAATAACATAGTTTTAACTGCCTTCTTTAAGCGTTGGTCACATCCCACCGTGCGTGTTTTTAGTCCGTACGGTTTTTGGGGAGGCCACGGCCGCCACGTTTTCTGAAAACGTAGGGAGGAAGTGGCAAAGGCAGGGAGGGAGTACCGGCAAAGCACGTCACACGCACGGTGTAAGTACGTGGCCCGCACGCCACGCCTGGCCTAGAGCGGTTGCGTGCATCGTACGTTGCGCACGTGGTAAGTGCGTTGTACGTACTTACAACGTGCTTACTACGTGCTTACAACGTACGGTCTCCGTGCGGTTGCCACGTTATCTTACGGAGGCCGTACTTACACGTGCTGCTCACGTACGGTGTCCTTACTCACTCGCACGTTGTAAGTGCGTGCACGTACGAAGAACTTGGTGAGTCGGGGTATGTCGAAGTATATAGGACGACATTCCCATTTTCTCTAGAAGTCCCAGCTGCTGCTGCCTCCTCAAGATGCCGCCCATTCCACCGCAGAGACTCTGGGTTCTGATGCTGCAAGAACACCTTCAAGTGGCAGCGCATGAGCACGACGTGGTATTACTTGCCTTGATACGGAAGAGAGAGAGGCAACAGAGATGCCGACGCAGGAGATGGTGGGTTCGCCCATGGATCGAGAGGAGGAGGCTTTTCGGGCAGTACGAAACGTTTTTCCAAGAGCTAGAGCGTGAATCGCGGGGGGACTATGTCGGATACATCCGAATGGACCCCAATCTCTTCGCCAAGCTCCTGCTCCGAGTGACCCCTCGAATCACCAAGTGCCCAAGGTGTGTGTCTTCATTTCTGCCATAACAAATTCTTGGTTTTGCTTTGTATTTGCTTTAAAATTTACGACTTCGGGGTGGCACACAACAGCATATCCACGTTCGTGCCGGAGGTCTGCACCGCCATCTACAAGGAACATAAGGAGATGTTCAACATGCCCTCCACACAGGACGAGTGGAAAGCCGTCGCCAGCCAGTTTGGAACGCGATGGAACTTTCACCACGGTTATGGGGCGATCGATGGTAAACATATCGCCATCAAGAAGCCCAATAAAAGTGGATCGCTCTATTACAATTATAAGCGCTTCTGTTCTGTGGTGCTCCTGGCCATCGTGGGTGCTAAATATTCCTTCTTGTGGTGCAAGGTGGGGGCAAACGGCTCTTCCTCAGACGCACGCGTGTTCAACGAGTCCACCCTTCGGGGGGCACGACCGAAACTTTCCCTACTTCATCGTAGGCAATGATGCTTTTCCCCTGCGAAAGTGGCTCTTGAAGCCATACAGTCGCCGTGCTATGACCCACACAGAGAGCGTGATGAACTATCGGACCTCTCGGGCCCGTCGGGTTGTGGAGAACGGCTTCGGGATATTGGCTCACCGGTGACGGTGCCTACTCACCACCCTGCTGTTGGAGCCTGACAGGGTGATTCGCGTTGTGTTGGGCTGCCTCACCCTTCACAATTGGCTGCGAAAGCGTCGACCCGGACTACAGGACCTTAATTTGGACCACGAGGATGAGGATGGCAACGTGGTCCCCGGGGCCTGGAGGGAGGATGTGCAGATGACCGAACCCAACCAGATGGTCGGCCAACGGGCCTCAAGGGAAGGGAAAACCCTGGGAAACTTATCAAAGAAGACCGGATTGCCCGAGAAGAACTCAACCACGCGCTCCTCCTGTTTCGCCGAGAACGAGCAGTTGGCCTTTTCCTTTGTCACACCCTTTTCATGTGACCCCTTCTCCGATCCACCACCAGCACCCTCCTCATGATCAGACGCTTTGGCGTCACCATCTGACTCTTTTTCGCTCCTCCTCTCCTCTTCCTCTCTGGCCCTCTCATCTTCCGCGGCCCGTTTCTGTTGGGCCTCTCTGGCCTTCTTATCCGCTGCCTTTTGAGCTGCAGATGCAGCTGACCCCTTATTCTGTGTCTTCTTCGGCGCCATCTTGGAGACGAAATGTTGGCACTCTTCCGTCGGCTCGGCTTTTGTATACTGCATAAATCAGTGCGCACAACGTGCGTTGTAAGTGCGGAGCACGTGCTTACTCGGTACGGTCCACGTGAGTTCTGCGTGCTCATTAGAAAGTTGAACTGGGGAAGTGGCGAGTAAGCACGGACCACGCGCTTATCACGTGCGCAGCACGCACGTGCTAAGTGCGCCTTCCGTAGAGCAAGTGATCGTGGGAAACAAATTTAAAAACGCACGGAGTCAGTGCGTTGTGCGCTCGTTGGCAGTACCGGGCACGCACGTCACGCGCACTGGGGGTGAATCGGTAGCCCGAACGCAGCGAAAGTTCCTCGTGCACTAAAAGTGCTACGGTGTGTCTGCGTGCTCCCAAATCCGTACGGAGGCGGTACTCACCACGTACCGATACCCAAATTTTGCCCACGTTTTTGCACGTAGACAGCACGCACTTGCAAGTACGGCGGGATGTGACCACCGCATAAAGGAATACAATGTCCTAAGGTTTCTTATTGCAATGGGCAGAGAGTTCCAGATGTCTGGGCCGGCGTGTCTAATGGATTTGAGAGCCAATGCGGTTTTTGGATTTCTTAAATGGAATTTTTTCAGTTTGCCTTGTAGGGTAAGAGTGGATGGTTTTATTCAAATTAAACAATGGGGGGAAGTATGAAGGTAGTAGACCCTTTTGTAAGCGAAACATGAAAAGTGCTATTTGTAGACAATTTATATCATCAGCTTTTAGAGTTTTTAGTTTTGAAAACAAGGGATTGGTGTGGTCGCGATAGGAAGAATCAGTACATATACGCATGGCTATCTTTTGTAACAGTAAAATGGCGTCAACGTTGCTTTTCGAATTTGCCTTTATAATGTTACAATATGAAATATAAGGCAGTATTAATAAATTATATAACATAAACAAGATATTTGAAGGGACATAATGTTTCAATTTACAGAGTATACCAATATTACGTGAAAAAGTATTAGAAATATATGGCACATGATTATTCCATCTCAGATTTTCATTGATCAAAACACTAAGGAAATTTGTGCTATCCTTTTTTCCCAATAATTCACCATCCAAAGTAATTTCAATGTCAGGAATATCGTAATTTTTTTCTGTTCTGAAAGTATATATAGTTTGTTTTCTTTAAATTAAGAGACAGTTTATTAATTCTAAACCATTTCGATAATTTTGGTAATTCAGCGTTAATATTTCTTAAAAGGATCTGAAAATCTGAATTGGAACAAAATGCATTGGTGTCATCAGCGAAAAAAATATACTGTAGTGCATTTGATGAATTATAAATATCACTTACATACATCAAAAATAACAAAGGGCCGAGGATTGACCCTTGTGGCACTCCACAAGTTATACATACTAATTCTGATTCATTTGAATCATAACATACATATTGTTTTCTATTTGTTAAATAATTTTTAAACCATTGTAAAGCAACACCCCTCAATCCATAGTATTCCAATTTACGTATAAGTATTGTATGGTCAAGAGTGTCAAATGCCTTGCTCAGATCCATGAATACTCCAATAACATGCTTATGATCAGCTAAGGCATTTGACACTCTATTAAATAATTGTAACAATGCTAACTCCGTTGAATGAAATTTTCTAAAACCATATTGATTTTCATACAACAGTTCCTTTTTTGTTAGAAAATCATACAGTATATTATAAGTCAGTCTTTCTAAGACTTTAGAAATACTTGGTAAGATAGAAACAGGTCGGTAATTTGAAACTAGAGAAGAGTCGTCTTTTTTGTGTATTGGAATTACTTTTGCTATTTTCAGCGAGTCCGGAAAGACTCCTGTTGTAAGTGATACATTACAAATGTGTACTAAAGGCGTTACAATACTTCCTGCTATTTGTTTTAAAAAGTGCGTACTCATCTCATCATGACTACAAGAATAACCTATTTTCAATGAATTGACAGTATTCAAAATTTCAACACAGTTTAACTGCTCTATTGCTGTATTGCAAGCGATTCTTTCTTTTTTACTTGATCATGTATACAGAATGAGACGTTTGGTTTCACAAAATGCCAAGGAGGAGTGCGAGGAATACAATTTGCCTGTTTTTCTAGGTTTGGTGTTTCTAAAGTGCAGGCTCTATTCATGAGGGGACCCTCATTCTCTTTCCATGTATTACATTCGTATTGCCAACAATTGTGTAGTATATACTTTGTCGGATGATTATCCTTTCTTGATTGTAAATACAATTTGTATTTGTCAACAAAGACCTGTCTACGAAACTCTGAGGGGGGCTCCCCGCACTCGACCTGAAGCACTGCTAGTGATGTCATGGGTAATCCACCAGTGATAATCCTAAGAGCTTGCTATTGGATAGAATCATTTTTTTTCTTCAAAAGAGTATTTGATGCTGACCCATATGCTTCGCATCCATAATACAGTGCGTCCCAGAAAAAACGAAACCGAGAAGTATCGATGTTTTATCATAACTTAATCACAACCATAATTAATGAATGATATATATTTGGAAAGCTTAGAGTCTCCTCTTTCATGTGATGCTACTCACATGATGCATATTTCACGCATGAGTGATTAAAAGCAATTTGAAGGAAGGAAACCAAAAAGACATTTGGCGGGCGGTATCTGAATTTCGAAGAAAAATTCACATTTCTAGAAAGTTAAGTTTCTGCCCTTTCATATGACACCTCAATCAGGAAAAATGAGCGAGGAATAACAAAGTTCTGTTCGTTTAAAGTAGACCTTACATTTTCATAATTTTAACAAACGAATTCGTTTTCACTGGGTGCCTGCCGTAGCAAAAAGCAGATTTGACAAAAGACTTAACTCCGTTTCGTTGACAATCAGCCATGCATGAAGACTCTCGTCTACGGCTGATTGTCAACGAAACGGAGTTAAGTCTTTTGTTAATTTCGTTTATTGATACGGCAGGCAGCCAGTGAAAACGAATTCGTTTGTTAAAATTATGAAAATGTAAGTGCTACTTTAAACAAACAGAACTTTGTTATTCCTCGCTCATTTTTCCTGATTGAGGTGTCATATGAAAGGGCAGAAACTCAACTTTCTAGAAATGTGAATGAGCACACGCCCACACTAATTTACGCAAGCGCGCGCGATCGCGCACGCACAAACACACAACACACACACACACACGATCGCTCATTAGAGGTGTGTGGGTGATAGGCCTACCGCGCGAAGCGCGGAAGCTTAGACGTTTCCTTAAATTATTAGTAAAAGAAGAAGACTTATTGTACCGTTCTCTACTGTTAACCCTTGTCTGAATGAATCCCCCCCTCCCACGCGAAGCGCGAAAGCTTTGGCGTTTCATTAAATTATTATAAAAAGAAGACGATTTGCTGTACCATTCTCGACTGTAAATCCTTGTCTGAATTCAGTTCCCCCCCCGCCCCCCCCCCCTCCCGCGCACAAGTTTTGGCGTTTCATTAAATTATTAGAGAAAGCAGACGATTCGTTGTACCGTTTTCGACTCTTAATAAGCCCTATTTATCTGAATTCAGTTTCCCCCTCTCGCACGAAGCGCGGAAGCCTTGACGTTTCCTTAAATTATTAGAGAAAGCAGACGATTGGGTGTACTGTTCTCGACTCTTAATTCTCGTCTGAATTCAGCTTCCCCTTCCCGCGCGAAGCGCGAAAAGCTTAGACGTTTGATTTAATTATTATAGAAAGAAGACGATTCGTTGCACCGTTTTCGACTCTTAATAAGCCATATTTATCTGAATTCGGTTTACCCCTCCTGCGCAAAGCGCGGAAGTTTTGACGTTTCATTAAATTATTAGAGAAAGCAGACGATTCGTTGTACCGTTTTCGACTCTTAATAAGCCCTATTTATCTGAATTCAGTTTCCCCCTCTCGCACGAAGCGCGGAAGCCTTGACGTTTCCTTAAATTATTAGAGAAAGCAGACGATTGGGTGTACTGTTCTCGACTCTTAATTCTCGTCTGAATTCAGCTTCCCCTTCCCGCGCGAAGCGCGAAAAGCTTAGACGTTTGATTTAATTATTATAAAAAGAAGACGATTCGTTGCACCGTTTTCGACTCTTAATAAGCCATATTTATCTGAATTCAGTTCCCCCCCCCTCTCGCGCGAAGCGCGGAAGCCTTGACGTTTCCTTAAATTATTAGAGAATGTAGACGATTGGGTCTACTGTTCTCGACTCTTAATTCCCGTCTGAATTCAGTTTCTCTTTCCCGCGCGAAGCGCGAAAAGCTTAGACGTTTGATTTAATTATTATAGAAAGAAGACGATTCGTTGCACCGTTTTCGACTCTTAATAAGCCATATTTATCTGAATTCAGTTTCCCCCTCTCGCGCGAAGCGCGGAAGCCTTGACGTTTCCTTAAATTATTAGAGAATGCAGACGATTGGGTGTACTGTTCTCGACTCTTAATTCCCGTCTGAATTCAGTTTCCAATCAGTTTGGGTAATATTCCGTCCTCACTGCCCGGGTGCAGAATCCTTCATCTCACTTATACTCTTTTCCAATTTAGTTGCTCTAAAGTATTCATTTAATAAACTATTTCTTGACTTAAATCAAGCTTATCTATAATTTCCTGTTCAAATTCGTTCCTTCTTTCATAATCGTTTACACTCAACGATGAGCCTACACTACAAACAACTTCCATAAAAGTGTTTGCTTTATCAAGCGCGTTTGTAATGGGAGTCTCCGAGTCTCCGAGTGCCATATGGATCTGTCCTCTGATCATCCGCCTTCCTCAGATGACATTCCGCGTTGTCGATGACTGCGGCAATTGCAACACAAAGTACCCTTCCGAACACTCTAGGGCAGTCTATGGCATATTGCTATTTCTTATCGAGTTCCTTGCACCGTTCTTCATCATAACATACTCCAGCATTAGGACAATGTGCGAGCTTAGTCGTCATACATCGATTGACGGTGGAGGATCGAGCGGACAGCGAACAAGGAACGAGTCGACACGGCTCCAGCTTCCGAAACGCCGTCTGACCATCATGTTCTTCTCTATCTGCGTCTCATTTATGCTCCTCTGGACTCCCGATCAACTTGGCATCTTGCTGTACCATCTGAGGGTTCTCCCAAGGGACTACTCTTCTACTGCTTTCTATCGAATCTCTCTTCAGATCGCTTTCCTCAACGCGGCCACGACCAATCCCGTCATCTACTCGCTTTGTCTTCCAAACTTTCGTCGCGCCATCAAGGATCTTTTGATGTGTCGAGGAATAGATAGATCCAGGGACCCGATCATGGACTTGACTACTACTTCCGTAACACCATCTTCTGCATAAAGGGGTGCAGTGTGAGCATGGTGGTAAACGCCCTGTTAGTGAAGAGTTTCGACTGTATAATACGAAATTGCTAGAGGACGACCCTGCACCAAATACAAAGTTCTTTTGCCCAGGTTTTGTTCCTCTTGGCCCGCGTGTTTTAAAAACCGATATATCTGAAATGCTGGGTAATTGTAATTGCAGGGTCTAAAGCTTAATTAATACTGATATGGTTACCCTGGGCAGATCATCAGACCTAAGTGATAGTGACAGCCTGGCACTCAATATAGCATTGAGTCCTTTTCTATCTTTAGGCGAAAAGGGGCGAACAAAAACAGAAACTTAACATAATCGTGCCTCATGTATGTGGCAGTTACCTTTAATACAAATAGCCCATGAAAATAAATAATGAAATGAACAACTTCAAGATGAGGCGACATAGAAAGACAAGTCATACGAAAGACTCGAGAGAAAATAAATTAATATCAGATATTTTTCAGCTGGTAATTGCCTACACTTGATAACTTTCGATGTCATCTATAAAAGATCATAATAAATCTAATGAGTGATTAATTATGTCTTTCAGGTATGATTTATATCCTTTTAGAAAGCAATGTTGCCACTTGTTTTTTTTTTCATTGCAAAATGATCCCTTGACATAAAATTCGGGTTGTTCAATTAAACATGTATCTTGTTCAAGTTTACAGACATATTTCAGTTTTAATGGGCCATTATTTCGACTTTCTATTAAGCGAACCCCATAGAAATCAGAATCTGAGAAAGAACATAAAGACAAGGCGCCCACTAGCGGTCTACCAGAGCTTCATTAGAATTTCCAACTGCACAGTTCATTTCCTCATTTTCAGTGGATAATCTGTGACTGATAACGACTTTTCTTGAGAGACATGTCATCGTCATTTCTATACAGTGATCCGCCCGAAGTCACATCGCCATTCCCTGGAACAGGACAAAGTATCGCTAAATGAAGTGGAACATGTATTTGTTGATGATTACATATATATGATAGCAAATTATGAATCGATTATTACTGGAATTATAGTACAATTTATCATTATTCTTTTTATTACGTGTACTTCGTTGATCTTTTAACTCGAGATGGAGAACAACACTAGGTGTAACGATTTCGACGGTGGGAAAACTTGGCAAGTGTCATCTTTCGAATGGTTTCGTGCTTTTGACTGCCTTTTTATTCTTATTGGAATCATCGGCAATTCGCTCGTCATTTACATTCAGTTTTCATTGAGCGAAGCACGAGTTGGGAGGATATCATCCACTATACGTCTTGTCATCTGCCTAGCCACTGCAGATCTACTCACAGCAATCTTCCTGATACCGATTCCTTTTATTGCAAACATCCCAAACAATGCTGCAGGGAAGTTCTACTGTCACGTCATCAATTCAAGGTACCTGCTATGGGTATCCTTTAGGGCTTCTGTATACACCCTGACCACAATCGCCATTGAGCGATTCTTGGCCATTGCATACCCGTTCACCTACAGGATCTGGGCCCATAAGAACTACGTCAAGTACGCCCTTCTTGCAATATGGATCTGTCCTCTGATCATTCGATTCCCCACGATGTATTTCCGCGTTGTAGGCGAATGTGGTAGGTGCGTCACCAGATACCCATTATCCCGGCACTCTGAAAAAGTCTACTACACATTCCTGTTCCTGACAGAGTATCTGTGCCCGTTGATCATCATGGCATACACCAATATCAGGGTCATAGTTGAGCTCAGACGAGACGGTTCTGGTCAGGCTGACAAAGGTGTTCCTTCCGCAAGGCAACAGTCAACGCAACTTCAGTCAATGCGACGTCGTTTCACAATCATGTTCATCTTTATCTGCGCGTCGTTTATACTCCTATGGACACCCGATCAACTCGGCATCTTCCTCTACCGTATAGGAGCAACCCCTAGGACATACACGTCCAAGGATGTCTTTGACGTCTTTGTCACCATCTCTTTTCTCAATGCGGCAGTCGCCAACCCCATCATCTACTCGGTGTGCCTTCCAACCTTCCGACGCACTGTCAAGGATCTTCTGATGTGTCGAGGCATGGATAAATCACAACAATCTATCATGATGCACATGGCAACCACTCCTGATGACATGACAGCATCTTTCGCGTGACAAAGATCGAGCTAGTTCAGCCTTCGAACATATCTTGATGATATCTTGATGATACATGGTCACAAGCGGGGCACCGAAAATTTTGTTTGTATATATGTTTTTTTTCTTTCTCTCTGTTCGCTTGGAAGCACATTTCAGAAATATTGTGCCCTTTCCTTAACAAAATCCTGGATAGCTCCTGCAAGGTGAATGTTTATCTGAAAGAAAATAATATGACCATATGCAATACCATCAAGAGAGGGGGAGGGTATGTGAATAGGGGACAGTATCATACTTTAGTAAAGCCCCCTCTAACCTGTTGGGAACCCCAACAACTTGATGGCAATTTTTTCTTAATTTTTTTCATAATGTGAAAGACGATGTAATATAAGGCACATTTCTTCAAGGATTTTCGAAACAAATGTGTTTGAAGTCTAATATTGATGAAAAACTACACAATTTAGGTTTTCCGAGTACAACAGAATCCCCAATTCATGTATACTTTTATCACACACATTTTGTTTTGGGGAAATCTTTGCAGAAGTGTGTCACATTATGATATAATTCAAGTGAAATTTCGCCATCAAATTTTTGGGGTTCCAACACTAATTTTTAGGGGCTTTAAATTTGAGGCTAACCCAACTGGGAGGATCGTAGTTAGAGTCAGTTGGTTGATTTTTTTTCAACTGGAAAATAAAAGAAAATGATAAAAATTAGTGACCATCTAACAATTTTAACTAACGTAGATTATTATGAGCGTTCCACGCGAGGCGCTATTTGGTAAGGACATCGTCAACGCCTGCATTTCGCTAGTATACATGCAGATGTAAAAATAAAGTGTTTTATTCTGTATTTGTTTATATCAAAGTGTAAATATAATTAATGGCTAAAACTAGATCTCCGGGATTTTGAGAAATCGACCTAAAGTACATGTAATTTCAAAAGCTTTGTTCATCAACCATTACGACGTATGCGAACGTAATGTAATGTAATGTATCCCTCATGTTTCCCTCATGTCTTTCTTAACTGAGCCTAAGTAGTTTCAATACTTTGTTTATGAACTCTCAAAAGGACATGTTGCCCTTTTCAAAGTATAATGCACACCGAAATATGCTAATAATTACTTTTTATCATATTTAAAAACTAATTACCGTCTATAATTTAATGTAATATTAAGAAATTATAAATTTGCATCAAGGTTTTCTTGAAAGAAAAAGCAAGGCCAAAAAAAAAACCATTCATTCATTACGAGGATACCAAATACTTTGTATATATGTTTATACATGTTCTTACTTATTCTTTGTTGCTCAGTGTTATGAGTTTATGTTCATGATTTTGTTATTATTATTATCATTTAAAAAGCAACAGCTATTGTTCCTTATTATGTTTAACAGGGCCTCATGGAAGACCACCATTTTAGGTGATAATGACTCACCCTGTCTTAATATCAGAAGAAGAAAAAAAATAACGCATGTAATCGGAATATGATTTATATGGAACAGAAAACAAAAGGGTACTGAAATTGCCCATGGAGTTGGTTTCCCGAAAGTCTCCCAAAAAAGTATGTAAAAAAAAAAAGGCAATTTGTAACATAATATGACATCTCTAGCGGAAAAAACACATTAACATGATGTAAGATTTATCGTTAGAACATACACAAAAGAAAGAAAAATACAAACACCCTGACTTACTTGTATAACGTACTTTGAAGAAGTACATGTAATGAACACTGTGACTGATCACATTATGTGAATATTTTATATATATAAAAAAGGACAAAAAAGAAATTGGTGTTCAATGTTTAATGGACTTGCCGGTACAGCGGTAATTTGTAACACGTATGAAATCATCAAAGATGTAATGTATGTACAATCAGAGTTTAGAGTGAGAAGATAAAAAAAGCAAAGAAAAACACGTGTATAATATTATTTGATAAAGAATTATCACCACTATATGACTAATTACATGATGTATATATTGCATTGCTCTGTCGCACATAGTCACGCACATATACGTGAAATGTTTTAACAGTTTTAGAACTCAGTTTAGTTCTAGTTCGCCACCATTACATTGTTCAATATTGTGCTTAAAATGAAATTAGCTAAAGAAGCCAAAATGAACATTGAATATTGTAAATCTGATGACCTGTATAGTTAATGTCGTTGACTGCTGTCAGTTGTTGTATTGCACATTGCTTTGGGAACATCATATTATCATGTAATTGACCGTTTCGAACTATGATCTTCAACCCCGGTCTTCAACTGATTGAAGATTCTCCTCTATAATACGGATTGCAAGAATGTCACGAGATGGGGTTGGAGAAAGAAATGACGAATTTATCAGTTGATTTTAAAATCTTGGGACGATTTATTTGTCCTTGCCTTCGGGCATGAACATCTTGTAATGTCTTTTTATATGATCTTTATGACCCTATGATATGTCGATTATGATCATGACAAAACACGTGATACGTATGTCACCTGATAACACATACTGTCAACGTACATGTAAAACGATATCCTAATGGCAATATTAAACGGCTACACTAGATGTCATATTCAGAGATAGGTCTACCATGTTCCTTCTTCTTTCTTGCTACATTGTTCAGTTAAAGTGTAACTAGATGGTAGCCCAGCCTTGCCTCACAAGGCCGACTTTATTTATCGCTGCCCCCCCCCCCCCCCCCCCCATTCCTCCCCTCACGCCGTCTTTTTTTCTATCATAACAAAATATTTGCCGTCATTAACTATTATCTCTGTCAGGTTTGGCTGTATTTTTCTTATTCGACACCTCCGCGCTCTCTCTCTCTCTCTCTTCTCCCCCCTTCACTTTTTCTTCAATACAAGCCCTATTTCTAAATATGACTCACTACCCTAGAGCGGTAAAAGCGAAGGAAGGAGACAAGGAAGTAGGGATGTTAAATAAAAACATTCATTCGTTAGGCTGACTGGTAACAGAAGTACTAGCATAATAGATAGAAAGATTCCCAAACACAAGCATGATAAGGGTACATGCAAACTGTACTTCAGATTTGCTGGCTTCCTTCTCGTTGTATGAACAAAAACAAAACAAACCAACAGCAACAAACACGATCGCCACAACCTTCGAAAAATCAACTTAAAGGGCAGTCCAACCCTTGTAATAAGTTCATTTGAATGAAGGCGGAAAAATCAGATAATCAGAATGTCTACATTTTGAAACAAACCGGACCAATAATAAAAAAGATATGAATGTGAGATTACTACAGCTTTGCCGATTCAGCCTATTTGAAGAGCCCATACTAATTGTCGTGATTGCAACTTTATAAAGTTTAAAACTTTCTCATTTTTTGTCCGATTTCATTCTCACTTTCACAAATCTGCTGCTCTGATTTTTCTGCTTTGTTCGAGAGTAGTTTGCTATCGAGGTTGGGTTTCCCTTTAAAGGTAATACAAGTTTTGGTGTGGGGTCATGAATTTCATTCAAATGAACATATTGGAAGCATATGCGATCCTACAATATTCAGTGATTGTAGTCGCGGTTGAAATCGAGTCTAAAGTTATGGAATTGTAAATAATAAACTTTTCATGTTGTATAGCTCCCTCTCAGGGTCAAGATATTAATTAAGCTATAATTGAATAGAAACGACCGATTAGCTATTCCCGTTTAGAAATTATATATCACAACTACATATTCTGAGATTTAAATTTATCAAAAATTACCGGGAGCACCGGTAAATTTGATATTTAATTTTTGCTCGAAAGCAGAAGTGTTTTAGGGGCAAAATTTTCTAGTGCTTATAAAACATCCACAAGGGCATCCAAATTGTAAAGAATCACTATCCACCCAATCTTTAAAAATTACCTAAAACTTTGTATTACCTTTATTAAAGCTTATCTGCCATAGTTTACAGGAGGGATTAGACCGCCCTGCAAGGTCACTGGACAGGTGGTTATCGCATCAACTCAGCTCTCAGTTAACATAAGAAAAAGAGGATCATGGGGGACCAATGGTCACCGATTAGGCATTGTTTGTTATATAGAGAGCGCAAGTAGCTACAAGTAGTGCAGTGGGCCTTTAAAGGCAATTTCAATAGCCCCGTCTACCACCCTTTGAAACACGTGAATATTACAATGGCGTATTATGTAACTCAACACGAAGTTATGGAATGTAGAATGCAGTATTGAAATTGTCCTTGAGTAAATTTTTCAAAAGTAGTTGAGATCGTGTTAACAACAACAACAATAACAAAACCCAAGACATTCACCAGTATTATTGTTATGTAGATCAGCATCAATAATCCACACTTATAGTTGATACTACATGCAATTTTACCCCAAAATAGAGAACATTTCTTTATTATAAATATATTGTCAAATTCATAGTCATTTCAATAAAGTATATACCGTCAAAACATTTATAAATTATGCAGGCCTAAACAGGGCCATGGGAGCGATTTTTTCACCGGGGCTGCTGAGATATATATACTGCGAAAATTTCGCAACGACTCAGCTAGCCGTTGAATAAGCGGGGGGAGGGGGGTAAGAGGACATTTTTGTTGTTGTGGTTGTTGGGTCCCAAACATTTCGCAACGACTCAGCCAGCCGTTGAATAGACGGGGGGGGGGGGGGGGGGGGTTAAGAGGCCATATATTTTTTTTTTTGTGTTTCATAATTTGAAAATTTGGTCGATCGGTATTGGGGGGGGGGGGGGGGGAGGGTAAGGTCTGTCTTTTTGGGTCACCAATTACCACAATTTTTTTTTTACTTATATAAAAGAAAAAGAAAATCGCTTTGAGGGGTAATTTTATAGGGTTTTGTGAAAGAAACGTTATAATTTTGTACTTTCTAATCTTCATTTGTGGCTGTCGGCTGTGTGACAATTTTGTAAGCGAAGCATATAATGATATACAGTAAATATATCATACCAAAAAAAATTGCAGGGGGTGCTGTGCCCCCTTGAAAAATTCCGAAGGTGCTGCAGCACCCCCAGCACCCCTGCTTCCCAGGGCCATGGGCCTAAACATAACGAATATCACAACCGAGTTTGTACCCTGTCAACTTGAAGTTACAGAAAAATATACAGTCATGTGCATTCATCAAGTACTGTTTCCAAAAAAGGTATTTTAATATGCTTTTCCAAGACAATCCCATATTTGCCCCAAAGCAGCATTTTCGTCAAAGACGGACGACACCTTATCCATATAAAGTATTACACAATTAAACAAAAATATGATGTATAAAAGTGGAAGAACAAGGCAGTACAAAACAAATTTCGAGCCTTCATCGTATTCAAAGTAAATAAAAGATGATGGAGCAAATGATGGACATCTTCATTAAAAGCCATGTGCAACCTTACATAAAGTCCGCGCTTAAAATGCAATCATTAGCGTAATGGTTTAACGATATTTCTATCCTATTCCGCGAGGCCAGGGCAACACTATGGCCATGGTTCGTACTCTTTACAAAATATGATTTCCATTGGCCCTCCTAGTCCCCCTTTAAAAAAAGTGATTCTTATGAATATTAAATTCACTTTCCCTTAAAGTGTTTACCTTTTATAGAAAGAGAGTAGGACCATTTTTGCATTTGACAAATAGATATACACACCCTGTAGTCATATTATACGAGTACAGTTGCCTCTGAAAATATATTTAAAAAAAAGGGAGGATCAACCATCTGTGAATAAATGACTTATTGATGTATATTGCATGATGGTATTCATAGAATTTTCCAACAAGCAATACATGTTCTTAAGTATCTTGTATACAATATGATGCATTATTATACCAACATTTCTTTCATTGAGAAACTTTAAAGTTCAGCTTGGCTAACACACATACAAAATCTTATCATCACAAATATAATTTACGCTCAAATTTATGGCTTTGAAAGTACAATTTAGTCACATGATCCGGGATAGAATTGAAGTTCTGCATAATAACTAACTGAACAACAACAACAACAATATTCCTTTAATTCAATAAATTCTTCAAACAAAATATAAAAGTCTTTAAAACATATTTCAAATTGAAAGACTGAGATTTAAACGTGCCAAACGGTTTTCATAACACTACAGTCAATTGGGAAAATGAGTATAGTAAAACCGGTCACTCAAAGATTTTTACTTTTTTGAGGCACTTCTTGATCATTTTGAAGCGCAATTTTTTTAGGGCTTCAATATTACACCAAATCACGGACACTGATAACACATAGGGCCGTGCATCTCAGATTTAAAGCCACACTGCACTACTTATAGCTACTTGCTCCCTCTATATAACAAACAATGCATAATCGGTGAACATTGGTCCATTGGCGGATCCAGGGGCCCCCTTGAGCGCCAGGGGAGGGGCCCGTCTCCAAAAGAAGGTTAAATTAACGTGTTTTTTACTGTATTTTTCCTAGGGGAGGGGACATGGGCCCAGCCCCCCTGGATCCGCCACTGCATTAGTCCCCCATGATCCTCTTTTTCTTATGTTAATTGAGAGCTGCTTTGATGAGATAACCTCCTGTCCAGTGACCTTGCCTGTTCACTAGTATTGATGGGCTTTAACATTGTTAAACGATGCCTTTAACATAGTGACTGCCCAAATGATCACATTTAAGTTTCTATTTATCGAGTAAACATATACCCGAGGATTTCTATTGCGACTTGTGTACCTGTCGTTGTTAAAGGTTCGACTGCCATATCACCAGCTGAAAACTTAAGTTTCCTTTGGAATTTTATCCTATCCTTATAGTTTTCATTCCAAACTTTTGGTTTCAAATTAAGTTATAAAGTGGTAGTGATAGTGGTGGTTATTTTACCTGACAGCTAAGAAAGCAATAAATTCTATATAATACCTATATCATGTCTCATACCCTGTTTCCTTCACTGCAGGAATTCTGACCATGATTAGTAAATTGGAAAAAATGTATGACACATTAAATTGAATTTGCTATAATTGTCACAAACACCTCGTTTACATTGTACACATCGGCGGAGCGGGGAACCGTTCATACTTGCCACCTCCCAAGAAAGATATAAGTTACAATATTGAGGTGCCCAAATATTACCGTTCATGAAGTAAGATGCCCAAATAGACAGGCAGGAGGTGCCAGAATATGTCATTTCTGTGATTTTCAGGGAGAAAAAAAATTGTCAAAAATATTTGACACTCATTTCACTTGTGTGCGTAACATTTTGAAACTGAAGAGGTGATGATATTTGCGCAAAAAGCATCAGCCCCCATACGAAAATGTGCCTATATTGCTATGCTTGTGCATGTACATGTTATATTACTCGTCTGCATAACAGAAACTAAACTATTAGCACGTTTATACTAAGCAATGTCATAGTTGTTCAAGTGTTGTGAAGTGATGCAAATGAGTACTCAAGTACTGTGATTTGGAAACAATGTTTATGATTACTTTAAACGTCTTTCAAGTATTATTGGTCTTTTAAGTATACTTGACATAATGTATTTCCTACCTCTGTTTTACCACACATGGATATACCATAATATATTTACTTTCGGTTTAAGGACTGTTTGAATAGGTACATTAGCTGGTTCATTTCTATATAAAGAGCTAATACTTTTCTTTGCAGCGGTATTTTTAGATAAGAAAGAGACACAAAAAAGAATATCAAGGAAGTGAATGACAATTATTTTCAAGATAAAACTTTCTCAAGCTGTTCATCCAATTCTTACTGAAAGACATTGTCTGACCAATCCAAACTTTACGAAAAAGAAAAATCATTTAAATGTTGTTTTACTGGAATATTTGGCCTAATCTAAATACCAAGTATTGTAAATGCAAAGGTCACATTTCTAACAATAAAACAAATACTTCTCATCAACGTTGATAAAGCACACGTGTATATACACTTCTCTTTACTTGTGCTAATATAAGCTACCTTGCATAAACAACTCTCTAAGATGAAATTTTTTGTTCTTGCTACATGAAATGGATGATATTCAATACTGTTCATGTGACTGGTTATTCCGTTTTGAATTATTATTTATCGATAGTGATCATGAAGTTCCCCGAGTTTGATATGTGAAGAAAGAGAGAGAGAGAGAGAGAGAGGGGGGGGGGAGAGAAAGAGAGAGAGAGAGAAAGAGAGAAAGAGAGAAAGAAGGAGATACAGAGAGGAAGAGAAAAGAAAAGGGGAAAAGAGGAGACGAAGAAAAATTAGGAAAGAAGAAACGGAAGGTGAGGAAGAAAAAGAGGAAACAGAGAGCAAGAAAAAGAGGTGTAGGAAAGAGTTAGAAGGTGAAAAATAACCGATATACATCCTGCATGCATTAAGACTTCAGAAGGCTTACTTAATTACTTTAATTACTTTTTGCAACCCATGAAATAATTTTCACATCTCTGAAAGGAAGGACGGGCATTCCCCTGATTTTTTTTTAATGATATTTTATAACAATACCCACATCCATTAAAGTAAAGATGCATCGATTTGTTCCAATTTCTGTGGTGCCAGGTAAAATGTCAGAGGTAAAAATGTCAGAGGTAAAAATGTCAGAGGTAAAAATGTCAGAAGTAAAAATGTCAGAGGTAAAAATGTCAGAGGTAAAAATGTCAGAAGTAAAAATGTCAGAGGTAAAAATGTCAGAGGTAAAAATGTCAGAGGTACAAGCAAAAAACAATGAGTGCCGTCATAATATCTCAGCACTTTTATCACACAGAATGTCGAGACGTACATCTACTGCATGGGCTAGTCTATTATATTCCTTTCTTCCATAATGTAAATTTTATAAATGGCTGTGTGTTGTATTTTGTACATGTCCTGAGGATAATACAATGTGGAAAATAGATTTTGAAATTTATTTTTTTGTGGAAGCAATCAGAAAAGGTTGATCATCTAGCATTAACATGTAAGTATTGGTGTGAAGTGCAAGGTTTTGGAGTCATCAAAATGATAAGAACTTTGGCCCAGTCTTGGTAAAGTAACAAGCACTGTACACAGAAAGATATTGATATGGGACTACACAAACATATGGCATACAAATCGGGCCTCATTTTAAAGCTGTTACTTGTCATATCTGGGGTATGAAGTCATTTGAAATAGATTTTCAGGGAATAACTTTTTTCTTTGATGTTCTTCCGCACTTGCATAATAAAAATGATAACAAACGCTCACACGTTATTGTTCACCATTCCCCAGAACTCAGCCTTCTCTTTAATTGATGAAACATGGGCGGCTTTATGCTTTGTATCGGAGTAACAAAGCTGCTTATTGATTTTCTCCCAGACTCTTTTATACCGCAATAGTAATCGACAATATTTTATTGCAACGCGCGCACTTCGGGAATGTGATGGTGCGGTTAGCATTTATAACATGGCTTACTGCTTTGTTTCAGAGTATCAAAATACCAAGCCCACAAGAAAGTGGAATTGTCGGAAACATGCATTTACTGGAAATTACATATAATAGTAGTCATTGTCACGCAGTTAAAATGTCCAACAATCTTCAAATATGAAGAAGTGGGGGGGGGGGGGGGGGGGGGGAGGTTCATAGATATCTGCTCCTATTTTGGGGGCTGTACTGACTTTTCTTTTTATTTAATGATTACACCATGTAGCGACAACTCAGCCTATAAAACATGGCCAAACTTCTCGATTTTAGAAATCTTTTTCCCCAGAACTTTGTTCAGTGTACCAGTACCATTTGCTTATACAAAAGCACAATATACCGGAATATAAATATTGAATAAGGCAGACTAATGGAACATGCATGGTTGCTACTCCGAGTTTCACGCCTTGCAAGCGATCATCAGACAACTGATAGCATTCTTCAAAGTACATGATTCCTCTACAACCTTGGTACAAATACGCTCAAAATAAGACTTAACTAATACAATACAATAAGTAGTATATGAGTCTGATGAGACAGGGAGAATTAATTAGCACCTAATAAGTGAGTCATGAATGACTCATTAATGAACCATTAATGGCTAATTAGCATTAATTAAAAGAACAATAGATTAATTAAGAGATCCTTCCGTCATTTCCGTCTTTAATTAGTTTTTTCCTCTTTGACCCATTCATAACGAATGAGCATGAATTAAAAGAACTAAAGACCAATTAGGAGATCCTTTCGCCATTCCCGTCTTGAATTAGCGTTTTTTCTCTTTGATTGTCAGAAGAGAGGAAGTTTTTTAGGCGCTGCGATTGGACGATTTCAATTAATCGTCTTGCTCGGGATTGGTTAACGAAGACCCATGCTTGGTGGTGATTGGGTGACTAAATAAAGGAGTGCGTTGTGATTGGTTGAGGGTATGGTGCATAGGGACGTGTGGTCATCCAAACACAACTTGCGCATTATTTGAAAGACGGAAAAAACCTACCTGTAGATATTCTTGTTGTTTTATGATAATGATAACGTAAACAAACTAAAATTAAATGTTTCGCCGGGAAATCTGGTTTTTGATAGAATTTTTTTTTTTTACAATGGCTCACTTAAATATGCATAGCATTAGATGGGAATTTGACCACATAAAGTTATTAAACCATTTTTTTTAAACATTCCTTTTGATATACTTGACTTGCAAGAAGCTTGCGCAGATGCTTCAAGCATTGATTATGAGCTTAATTTAAGTAGTTACAATCTTGTAACAAAAGATATAAATACATCAGGTAGTGTTGTTGCTTGGATAATTAGGTAGTGTTGTTGCTTTTATATTAAATGAAAATAGATTTTGATGTACAGCGGCAAAAATGATTTAAAACACGAGAACCCGGAAATGTTACGGTTTGAAGTTAGAGTTAAATATCTACAATTTTGTTTAATTGCTATTGTTTATGGAACACCTAGTTCTTCCGCTGACTTCCATTCTAAAATAAAACTCCAATTTAAAGGAGAACAAAATTTACAATTTACTTCAAATGGTACTTTTGTGACCCATCTCAAGAAAATAGGCCCACATGTTGTGTATATTTATACATGATATTGTCTTTAAAAAAAATAGTTGGTAACATTCCCTATAAGTCGTACAAATACAACTTGCGTATTATTTGAAAGACGGAAAAACCCTACATAAATTGTTTCAATTAACTCGAGATAATTATCCAATCACAGCGTGTTTAACATTATCACAATACCTTATTCCACAAGCAACAGCCAATCAGATCGATTGTTTCATCAACGCAACACTATCAATGAATTATGGCTACCTTCACGTCACGGATCATGATGCTAGTAGTGTATGGATAATGGTGGAGGAATATATGCCTTTTAAGTCACATGATGCTGTAGATATTCTTGTTGTTTTATGATAATGATAACGTAAACAAACTAAAATAAAATGTTTCGCCGGGAAATCTGGTTTTTGATAGAACGCTTTGTTTACAATGGCTCACTTAAATATGCAAAGCGCTAGATGGGAATTTGACCACATCAACCATTTTGTTTAACATTCCTTTTGATATACTTGGCTTGCAAGAAGCTTGCGCAGATGCTTCAAGCATTGATTCTGAGCTTTATTTAAGTAGTTACAATCTTGTAAGAAAAGATATAAATACATCAGGTAGTGTTGTTGCTTGTATATTAAATAAAAAATAGATTTTGATGTACAGCTGCAAAAATGATTTAAAACACGAGAACCCGGAAATGCTACGGTTTGAAGTTAGAGTTAAATATCCACAATTTTGTTTAATTGCTATTGTTTATGGAACACCTAGTTCTTCCGCTGACTTCTATTCTAAAACAGAACTCCAATTTAAAGGAGAACAAAATTCACAGTTTACTTCAAATGGTACTTTCGTGACCCATCTCAAGAAAATAGGTCCACATGTTGTGTATATTTATACATGATATTGTCTTTAAAAAAATAGTTGGTAACATTCCCTATAAGTCGTACAAATACAACTTGCGTATTATTTGAAAGACGGAAAAACCCTACATAAATTGTTTCAATTAACTCGAGATAATTATCCAATCACAGCGTGTTTAACATTATCACAATACGGTATTCCACAAGCAACAGCCAATCAGATCAATTGTTTCATCAACGCAACACTATCAATGAATCATGGCTACCTTCATGTCGCGGATCATGATGCTAGTAGTGTATGGATAATGGTGGAGGAATATATGCCTTTTAAGTCACATGATGCTGTAGATATTCTTGTTGTTTTATGATAATGATAACGTAAACAAACTAAAATAAAATGTTTCGCCGGGAAATCTGGTTTTTGATAGAACGCTTTGTTTACAATGGCTCACTTAAATATGCATAGCACTAGATGGGAATTTGACCACATAAACCATTTTGTTTAACATTCCTTTTGATATACTTGACTTACAAGAAGCTTGCGCAGATGCTTCAAGCATTGATTCTGAGCTTTATTTAAGTAGTTACAATCTTGTAAGAAAAGATATAAATACATCAGGTAGTGTTGTTGCTTGTATATTAAATAGAAAATAGATTTTGATGTACAGCGGCAAAAATGATTTAAAATACGAGAACCCGGAAATGTTACGGTTTGAAGTTAGAGTTAAATATTCACAATTTTGTTTAATTGCTATTGTTTATGGAACACCTAGTTCTTCCGCTGACTTCTATTCTAAAATAGAACTCCAATTTAAAGGAGAACAAACTTTACAATTTACTTCAAATGGTATTATCCTTGGAGTTTCCACTTGTAATAATCATCATTGATACTCCCTCCCCTTGTCATCTAAACTGAAGAATAAAAAATATGTTCACCTTCCTGTAACTAAATAAAATGGATAATGACCCAACAGTTACTACTTGCTAGAATATCGAATAATAGTAACAACCTGCATTGATCTGATTTTACAGCCTTTGAAGAAGTAATATCATCATTTCTCGAACAAGTTAAACACGAATGTACATGTAAGTCAGGACTGGCATTGATCATTAACTCTTCCCTACTTTGGAAATGTCGCATTTATAGATCATGTAATACATTGCCAATAACTAATGGTTTTATCAGACGCAATCGATATCTCTTGTCCCAGACGTGTTTTATTAATGACCTATAATAAACTTCTTTTTATTCCTTCTTTTTTATATTTTTAAATCGTACATCGACCACTGTAAAAATACTGTGGCGAGGTGCCGAGTGCAATATGTAACATAACCAGAGTTTAACAATTTCAAACCCAACTATGAAAGACTTATATTGAACACAGTTTTCTACACCTCATGTTACTATGTTATCTGAAATTTCGTGGCAATTGGTTTGTCGAACAATGGAGTCCCAAATTTTGTCTATAATATGCATACAATCCAAAAACAAATTAAACATTTGGAGCTGAAAACACTTATTATTCCGAGATTTTGTACCAATGTTCATTTATACGAGACATGCGGAACACTCCCTACCCTTAACCACAAACCTAGAACTGATTGTTTTACAAGATCCCTTCACTACCACATATCACTCATACGGAGCATCGCCCCTATCGCCTGATTTACGTACAAGTACATTATCTTTATTATCATTGAAAAAAGCATTTTAACTGTAAAGACAGGCCCCCCATGGAAGATCATTATTCGATATTGAAAGGGTCATCCTGTATATTAATGCAACCATATAAAAGTAGTTCTCAATCTTGTCGGAACTTGTACATTATTACGAGAGACAAATTCATGTCGTGTCTGTATACAACAAAAAGGAATATAACGTCTTGACGGAAAGTAAACAAATAAAAATAAATTAAGAAAGTGAACAGGCATTAATACTTTTTGCATCAGGTCTTTAAATGGGGTTAAACATATCGATTCGTACAAAATGATCCAACAAATTATACAAAATTTTAAAGAAAAGAATAACGTAATAACAGAAAGTTAAAAATAATTATTAAAAAAATTAAGAAAGTGTACAGACGTTAATGATGGTTGTACATCAAGTCTTCAAAGGGAGGAAAATTGATCGACTCGTGCAAAATGATCTTTTAAAGAAAAAGTTATAACGTCTTGACAGAAAGATTTAAAAAAAAAAAAAAAAAATATTATTTCAATTTTTTTTATTTTTTTATAACAAATTAAAAAAAGCGTACAGGCGTTAACAATTTTGTGCATCAAGCCTTCAAAGTGGAAAAAAAATGATCGGTTCGTGCAAAATGATCTACCAAAAAGAAAAAGAAAAAAAGAATGAAACTTTTTAAAAGAAAAAGAATAAGGTAATGACAGAAAGTTTTTTTTTTTAAATAAATGTAAAGCCGCTAATGTTTTTTTCGTATATCAAGTCTTCAAAGGGGGGGGGGGGGGAATAATCGACTCGTGCAAAATAATCTTATAAAGAAAAAGAAATACCGTCTTGACAGAAAGTTAAAACAAAATTTTTAAAAACAAAATTTAGAAAGCGTACAGGCGTTCATCCATTTCAAAGTGGAAACAAAAATATTAAAAAAAATCAAAACAAATCAACAACAACATAAAAAGGTTCAGCTGCACGTAAGTCCGAATAAGAAAAAAAAAATGAAAACTACAAAATAAATATAAAATATACAAAAGATAAAACAGAAGCAAAGATTCACTCAAATTATTAAACATTCTTTTAAAAAAAAATCTGTTTCTGCCACATCAAAAAGCAGTTTAATACATTTAAATAAAAATAAAAAAATAAAAAAAAAAGTTCAACATTAATTAACATGGTTACAAAGTTTAAAAGAAAAAAAAAAAAAGTGGATACATACTTCAAATAGGTATATGAAATTCACTTTTCGAAATTTCCGGTTAAAGTTATAGATCTTTTAGTTTGCTTATAATAAATGACTAAACGGCCTTCTTTTTCAATTCGTTGTGAAAAAAAAAATTGTGGTTTCTTCCAAGCAAGCGTCCAGCTCCTCTTCAAACATTTCATTCACGAGGTAAACCATGTTAATGAAGCGAAAGTATCGCTCCTCCGTGAGCTTGGTGATGGCTTCGTCGATATACTTGTCTACCCTGTCTGGCCACTCCAGCCACATACAGTCCTCGGGGTCTTTCTGGCTCGGATAGTTGAGTCTGCATCCTGTGCACGACCGATCCACCGCCTCGTTTAAAAGACCCGACAGTGCTTTGACGGCCATGAGGACAGGTGTTACAGGATGATGTATGTCATCTTTCGCCGTCTACATCTCCTGCATGCTGACATCTGTGTCTAGACTATCCTCCTCCTCCTCCGCAGCCACCTCCATCCAGGCGCGGATCCAGGATTTCTTGGGGGGGGGGGGCCCAAATTAGAAATTATGCGAGCCAAATATCGGTACGTAATGGGGGGGGGGGGGTCGGTGCAGGGAGTGGCGAGTTTCCCCCTCCCTCCTCCGTGAAACGCGGAAGCTTTGACGTTTCATTAAATTATTGGAGAAAGGAGACGATTCGTTGTGCCTTTCTCGAAAATAATTCTCGTCTGAATTTAGTTTTTCCCTTCCCGCGCGAAGCGCGGAATATTTTACGACTTATTAAATTATTAGAGAAAGAAGACGATTCGTTGTACCGTTTTCGTAAATAATTCTCGTCTGAGTTTAGTTTTTCCCTTCCCGCGCGAAGCGCGGAAAATTTTACGACTTATTAAATTATTGGAGAAAGAAGACGATTCGTTGTACCGTTCTCGAAAATAATTCTCGTCTGAATTCAGGTTCCCCCCTCTCCCGCGCGAAGCGCAGAAGCTTTTACGTTTCATTAAATCATTAGAGAAAGAAGACGATTCGTTGTACCGTTTTCGTAAATAATTCTCGTCTGAGTTTAGTTTTTCCCTTCCCGCGCGAAGCGCGGAAAATTTTACGACTTATTAAATTATTAGAGAAAGAAGACGATTCGTTGACCGTTTCGAAAATAATTCTTGTCTGAGTTTAGTTTTTCCCCTCCCGCGCGAAGCGCGGAAAATTTTACGTTTCATTAAATCATTAGAGAAACAAGACGATTCGTTGTACCGTTCTCGACTCTTAATCGTTGTCTAAATTCAGCCCCCTCCCCCTCCAGTGCGAAGCGTGGAAGCTTTGACGTTTCATTAAATCATTAGAGAAAGAAGACGATTCGTTGTACCGTTCTCGACTCTTAATCCTCTTCTGAACTAAGGTCCCCCCCCCCCACCCGCGCAAAGCGCGGAAGCTTATAAGTTTCATAAGAATATGAGAGAACGAAGACGATTGGCTGTACAGTTCTCGACTCCTAATCCTCGATTAATTCAGGTTCCCCCCTCCCGCGCGAAGCGCGGAAGCTTTTAATTTTCATTAAATCATTAGAGAAAGAAGACGATTTGTTGTACCGTTCTCGAAAATAATCCTCGTCGGAATTGAGTTCCCCCTTCATCCCGCGTGAAGCGCGGAAGCTTTTTCGTTTCATTAAATCATTACAGATTCGTATTACCGTTCTCGCCTCTGAATTCAGGTCCCCCCCCTCTCCTCCTCCGTGAAGCTTTGGCGTTTCATTAAATTATTAGAGAAAGAAGACGATGCGTTGTACCGTTCTCAATACTCTTAATCCTTGTCTGAATTTCAAAGATGTTCTTTGTCTGCTCCTTTTTCTTCATACGTCCTCTTCCGATTTGGGGGAACGCCCCCCCCCCTCTGGCTACGCGCCTGCGGTCAGATAAACACATTTTGATACCTTGTCCGACCCCGCAAGCTCAGGGGTTTAAGGCAATAAATTACGGTCAGATAAGCATTCAGGGGCCCGCCTTAGTGCCCCTGGTGGAGTCGAGGCGGCGGAGCCGGCCCCCGAAGCTCAGGAGTTTAAGGCGTTTAATTAAGGTCAGATGAGCATTTTTTTGTTATACCTTATAATTTTGTGACACTGGCAGGTCACTATTTGGCGTGGGGTCCAGGGGGCGGAGCCCCAAAAAATCAGGGGTTTTGGGCATTAAATTACCGTCAGATGAGCATTTATGGGCCACCCATAGGGCCCTAGGTGAAATCCAGGGGGGGGGGGGGGGAGCCCCCGAAAGCTTAGGGGTTTTAGGCATTTAATCATGGTCAGATGAGCATATTTTGATGCCTTATTATTTTTTAACACTGGCAGTTAACTATTCTTTCTTTCTTGCTCTCATTCTATTTTATTTCTCTTTAATATACTTTTTTCAAAAAAAGTGGGGGGGGGGGGGGGGGGAGGGAGTTCGAGGCTCCCGATCCCCACCGTACCTCGGGCCCTGACATGTAGGAATCTCAAGAATCATATTTTTTGCCCGGCTGTAAGTTTAGGAATTTGTCATTTTCCAACAAACACATACAAACGTATAATTTACTAAAAAGTAAGGAAAAATCTCGGAAATTATGTCATTTCAGCATTATTTGTAATCCACCGTTGTGGAATTAGAAATAAACCCAAGCCCCCCCCCCTATCAGTACGCCAGTATCTCCTCTTTTACTTTTTTCTTTCCCTCTCCTTCCTTCTCTCTTATTTTTTTTAATTGGGGGGGGGGGGGTCAACAGCCTGGGAGGCAAGGCCCTTTCGGTCCCCCGATCTCCTTCTTTCCCCTTTTCTTTTCTTCTTCCTCTTCTTTCTTTCCCTTTCTCTCCTCTTTCCCTTTCCCTTCTTTTCCTTTCTTCTCTCTTTTTTTTTTTTGCGGGGGGGGGGGGGGGGCCAAGGCCCGCTCGGCCCCCCCCCTGGATCCGCGCCCGCCTCCATCTCCTCCTCGTAGTTGAGCTTTCTACTGAGTTTCTGGAGACTGTGAAGGTATTTTTCAGGTACGTCTACCTCCATCTGAACCGAGGAGGTTGCTGGAAATGGAGGTCTGCGTGTTCCCCTTGATGTAGTCACTCCTTCTATAACTGCATTCTGCCTCCGCAGTCGGCGGACAACCGGTGCTCTCGGTGGAGAATATCTGATGATCGTGACTTCTGGTGTGAGTGATGATGAAGGAGATAGCTGCCTATGTGCAGTGAGCAAGGATGTTAGAAGCTCTAGATTCAATTCGGCGATTGTGGCCTGGTTACGGGAGAAGGGAGGAGCGTCAGTCAGGTATTTTTGAACTATTTTCTTCTTCTTTTTTTCTCTTTTTTTTTTCTTCTTCTTTTCTGTTGATATGTTGCATTATCAAAAAGTCAAAACCAAACACACATCAAGTTGTAAAGCTATTTCTTCACGTTACTCAATTCTCTGACAGCATCGCTGATTTCAAATTTGGCCTCGACCAATTTCCACCAATTTTCTCCCGTTAAATTGATACCCTTCTGCCCCGGGAGCCTCCTGTTAGTACCCTTCATGTTGTAGTATTCTCGTACGTTCACGTATGGGACTCCCCTGAATTTCTTGACTACAGCAAAACGCTTCCCACCCAAATAAAATGGTTTCGAACCTGCTTCAAATTTACATTTATCCACGTTAATTATCTCCCGACTAAAATGACACCCCGCCTCTTCCTTCAACGTCAACCAACTTTCGCTATTTCTGTCACCATGTGCCTATGATAAAAAAAATATATAAAAAAGATAACACCATGAAAAAATATTGTTTTAAATCAAGTTTGTTGGAAGCATACGCATGCTTCACTTCTCTCATGCAATTCGCTTGCATTAATTGCATCCATTGATGCAAAGCTACTCTTATTTTCAAGGACAGTAACGTATAGTACCAACACTAAAATCAAAGAGTGCACATAGAATATAATACTCAATTTATGGACATTTACCCTAATTGCCAAGAGTCCACGAGGGGTTCCTGGTTTGAGCTTTTTCTGCTCTACCGGAGACATTGAAAAACTAGCCCGATGTAAGACATTGGTGGCGTTGTTCTCTGGTATCATCCTGACCTTAGGCGTGTTTAACACAGCGCTGTGGATGGTGGCTGTTTTAGTGGTAGACTTTTTCGGTGAGCGAGTGGCCATCTTGGTTATATATGAAGAGGTACGTGTGGTATATGCTATAGAGATGTTTTCAACGGTGTGTAGCTCAGTAATCGGAATACAGTACCTTGTATCTCAACACCACCCTGGTATATGTAGTCTCTTGACCACACGTCCCTATGCACCATACCCTCAACCAATCACAACGCACTCCTTTAATTAGTCACCCAATCACCACCAAGCATGGGTCTTCGTTAACCAATCACGAGCAAGACGATTAATTGAAATCGTCCAATCGCAGCGCCTAAACAACTTCCTCTCTTCTGACAATCAAAGAGGAAAAACGCCAATTCAAGACGGAAATGGCGGAAGGATCTCCTAATTGGTCTATTGTTCTTTTAATTCATGCTTATTCGTTATGAATGGGTCAAAGAGGAAAAATAATAATTAAAGACGGAAATGGCGGAAGGATCTCTTAATTAATCTATTGTTCTTTTAATTAATGCTAATTAGCCATGAATGGCTCATTAATGAGTCATGCATGACTCACTAATAAGGTGCTAATTAATTCTCCCTGTCTCATCAGACTCATATACTATTACAATACAATAAGACTTATACAATACCTTGAATACAATACGATTAGAATTACTCATGAGTAATTTTAATTGTATTTTATTAGTTAAGTCTTATTTTAGGGGTATTTGTACCAAGGTTGTAGGATAATCATGTACTTTTAAGAATGCTATCAGTTGCCTGATGATTGCTTGCAAGGCGCGAAACTCGGAGTAGAAACCATGTCCCATTAGTCTGCCTGCTCTGCCTAGGCATTGACCACTGTTCGGAAGGATATTAGCAAAGCATAATATATAAGAGGAAGGGGGAGAGCAGCCGGGTCACCGTGCCCCGGAAGAAGAATACCCCCCTCCCCCCCCCCCCCCCGTCTTCCTTCGGCAATAATCGGGCAAAAAGTCACAATTTGGGGCCGAAAGGTAAATAAATTTAAACTGGCAAAGTGGAAAATAAAGCAATGACTGCAAAATATCCCTCGCTGTTCTTTTTCGATGAGCCTAAAATATAACCCGGGTGTAAAAATAACAAACTTGTCACATGCTTTTGTTTTTATTTTATACCTCTAATATTTATACCTCTGACATTTTTACATCTGACATTTTTTTCCTCTGACATTTTACCTCTGACATTTTTACCTCTGACATTTTTACCTCTGACATTTTTACCTCTGACATTTTTTCCTCTGACATTTTTTCCTCTGACATTTTTACCTCTGACATTTTTACCTCTGACATTTTTACCTCTGACATTTTTTCCTCTGACATTGTTACACCGAGCCATTTCTGTAAGTGCATATGTACTACTTTCTGTACAGGTGGCAGAGTTCCTTGTTTTCTAAAAATAAATATGATATACTTTACTAGAGATATGATACAATTTATTACAAATATTCTAGCAGTATTGCCGGATATTCCCATACAAATGGGTTTCCAATCATCACTGTGAACTTCGATTAAATGTAATTTTTTAATTACCTCCTGCCATAATCGTTTAACTTTAAGACAATCTAAAAATAAATGTTGGTATGTCTCTACGTCTTGTCTACAAAAGGAACGAGAATGGTCTGACTCAAAACCAAATTTAAAGAGCTCTCTTATCGTATAGACAGCCCCTCGTAATTGTTTATGTTGAAACTCTCTTTGCTTATTACATAACATTGCACATTTCATCCTTGTGAATGTTTCTTTCAACTCCGTCATTCCAAGATCAAATTGACAGTAACCGTCTGTAACATGTAATGTATACTCTTTTTGAAGTTCTTCAATAAAGTAATCATATAACCACCTAGACTTTATATCACATAGTTTCTGTAAACGTCCAAATATCATCAATTCTATTTCAAAACATTGCAGTGTCCACTTCCATAAAATCACTTTGTATCCATTCTTTTCTGATTGCTGAAAACATCTTTTGAATTCTAAGCAAGCTTTCAGTTGCAAAACCCGAATTAAAATAATGTAAGATCGGTTTGAAATGACCTCAGACCAATTATATCTGATGCTTGAAGTATACCTTTTCTGAAATAATTCGACACCAACAAATGATATAGGGCGCATGAGAACAGTTGCACGCGACTATTTTCGAGCTCCCGAATTTTTGACTAACTTTTCAAATTTTCAACCCTACAAAGATCTGATATTTGAATTTGAGTTATATTGGATTTCGCAACACAAACCCGACTGTACTTGTTCCAAAGATTTGATAATATTTTTGTGCACAAAGAGAGGATTCTATCATTTTGGATTCATACAGCAATTACAACTGAACACCATGCACGCATCTAGCTATGCCACCGTGGCGGCGCCACCCGAGGCGCCGCAAGGCCAAGGTAAGCCAGTCTTTGTGATGCATAATAACATTCCCGGCGATAACCGAGTTGAATTAGAAGAAATGTACAAGTCCGTGAACAAGTCAGTAAATACTAAAGACATACATGGAATACAGAAAATAGGTGGGCTTTGGCGACTATACATAGAGGAACGCCAAAACAGAATAAAACTGATCACAGATGGGATACAAATAAGAGATACAACAGTGAGAGTGTATGACAAAAACCCCTACCTCCCGCACGAAAGTGAGAACGCTTTGCGTGTCTTGATAAAAGACATTCCCCTTTCAGTGCACGAAAGTATCATCTTAGACGAATTGGAGGGCAAAAATTGCAAAATCAATGGCCATGTCATATACCCCAAACTACGCGTTGATGGCAAATTAACCCAAGCCTAACCGGAGACCGAGTACTGTATAGACCAACCTACCCAACCCCTCCCGAGATTTATGCGTTTCCATAGTTTCAGAGCCAGAGTTTTCCATCACGGCCAGCCCACCACCGAGGCTAATGTAACATGTTCATACTGTCCCCAAGCTGGGCACCATCGCTCAAAATGTAACAACGAGATGGTATGTCGGCTTTGCAAAAATGTCGGCCATATGCAGAGTGTATGCCCTACTGTCAGTGTCACCGATAAACAACAACGTTCTTCAAAGCCGAAAACACCGGCTGATGCAACCGATGACAAAGCCGTAACCCAGACAACGAACGCTGTGGATGAAAGCCGAGCACATCCAACATCTACGAATGAACGAGCAAGAGACATGACGTCATCTGCCCGACAGACTCGATCCAAGACTGCGAACAAAAGCGAGACCCGCGAAAAGAAATCAGGAGGTTCCAAACAGCAAGCAAAAGAAAGTGCTGAGCTAATTCAGATTCTGTCTTGAGTTTCGATCGCGGAGTAGCAGCGGCGAACCAAACCTTCGTGATGCACAAACGCAAATCACACGTTTCCTGAGAAATTCTGCCACCTCTGAATCCGATGAAAACAAATAATATGATGAAACTGAAGATCCGGCTGAAGATGAACACTCTGAAGCAACACCCGAATTCTCGGAACTCTCATTTATCCATGACAAACAAACAAGTAAGAAACGGAGAAGGAAAAACACGAAAAGTCCGAGCAAATGATGATTTGGTAAAACAATCAGAATTATGTTCACCGAAAGCTGATAGTTATGGAGAAAATAAAATTAATAAAATAGTAAATATATATGTGCATGAATGGTACGAATACGAGATAAATGTGTATAGTGTTATTAAGAAGATAAACTTAAATTTAAAATGTCGTCAGTATTAGTAATTACCCAAAATTGTAATGGGTTACGTAACAAACTGAAAAGACAAATGTGTTTTAGATGGTTTGAAAATAAAAATGCTGAGATTGTCCTCATACAAGAAACACATTGGACTAAAGACATAAAGCACATAATACGAAATGAATGGAAAGGTACAGCCATCTTCAATCATGGCACAAACAATGCACGAGGTGTAGCAATTTTAATAAAAAGACAGAGTAAAATTAAATACTTTTCTGAATATAACGACCAAAACGGGAGATTTCTCATCTTAGAATGTCTAATACATTCAATAAAACATATAATTGTAATAATATACATGCTCCTAATGTCCATTAGAAAAGACAGATTTTCTTTAAAAGTGTTTATAATAAATTGAATCAAAAATTCGATTTACGAGACCTACAAACACATTTGATTATAGGCGGAGATTTCAACTGTGTGCTGAATCCAAAAATAGATACCTTTAACGTTAAGAGCAAATACAAAACTCCAAGTTTTTTAAAACTAATATTAAAGAGGTTTTTGTTAATTGATATCTGGAGAAAAGTGCATTTTGATAAAAAAAACAATATACATGGCGCAACAAGGGTCTACAGGTTTTGATTTTGTTTTGATTAGTAAACCTTTGAAAAATTATATTATCAAAACTGATATTAGGCCAGTTGTTAATGGTGATCATAATGCAGTTACCATAACAATCAGACTTAACGACACCAAACATGGACCCGGATTTTGGAAATTTAATACAAGTTTGTTAACAAAAAGTGATTATTGTGAAGACGTTAGAACAATTATAGAGGAGGCAGTACAAGAAAAGAATAACTCTTGCATGTATTGGCAGTACGCATGGGAACTATGTAAAATTAGAGTCAGAGAATACTCTATCAAATATACCAAAAGTAAGAAAACAAAAGAAAGTGATTCTACGTTTTTAGAAGAGAAATTACAAAAGATCAATGAAAAAATATGGACACTTAACGGTGAGAAAATGCAGGAAACTATAAATGAATATGAAAAGACTTCCGAAGAACTAGAACAAATATACAAACAGAAATGTAAAGGCTCAATAATCAGGTCGAGAGTCAAATGGTTTGAAGAAGGAGAGAAAAACTCTTAATATTTTATGTCATTGGAAAAAAGAAATTTTGATAAAAGTACAATTTTGCAACTACGCAACGACAAAGGCAAATTTTTTAGTGAGCAATGTGCAAATGTTAGAAGTGAAAACATATGGTTTAACCCAAATATAAGAGATCATAACAAAAATGTATTATTTATTTAAAAAATGGTTCGATTTAGGCCTTTTGAGAGAAATCGAAGAAAGATTTGAGAAAAAACATGCTTCTTTGTTTCAAGAATATTACATCATATTAAATGCAATTCCCAAAGTTTGGAAACAGAATATGTTAAGACAGGTACATGTATATGATGCGACAAGAAGAAAATGAAAGTGTCATGAAAAATGTTTTAATGAATGTTAACACTAAACGAAAGTCGAAGTTTTGTTTTACTCTATGTTGTCTATTCATTCAATTGTTAGACCTCCAATCGAAGAGAAATGGGAAGAAATGTTAAATAGTACAGAACAAATCGACTGGAAAGTCATATGGTCATTTAATTTACAAGCTATGAAAGAAAACAAAATATCAGAATTCAATTTTAAGTTATTACACAACTTATTACCAAATAGGTATAATGTATTCAAATGGAAATTGTGTAACAATCCCTTATGTTTATATTATGATCAATTACACGACAATCTCCATTTATTTGTAAAATGCAATCACACAAGATTGTTTTGGTTAAAATTTGGAGACATAATTCGAAAACTTTACAATGTTAATTTTTCTTTTGACAAGTTCGTTTTAATTGAAGGTTATAACTTGAAAAACAAAATATTTAAAAGTTTAAATTTTCTTATCATATATGCAAAGTACGCAGTTTTTTAAACATTTATGCAAGCAGAAAATCGCAAACTCATGTTTCATGAAGTCTCTATTCTTTGTATTTTCAAAAGATTAATCCACAACCGATTAAAGATCGAAAGGAACTGTAAAACAAAAAAGCTTTGTATTTTTGAAAAAACTGTTATTCAAGAAAACGAAACATGTTTTATTTGAACTATGTTAAGATGCTACGATGTTATTTCCATTGATTGTGTATGATAGTTTGATTTGTTCAAAAGCATATATTTATCAATAAATTCATTTTACAAAAAAAAAAAAGACACCAAAAAATGTTTTCTTGCTGAGACATATACACTTATTACTAAATATAATCGGATTATTCTTATTTTCTCCAAAATGTCTGCATTTATCTAATTCTTGCCATGCTTTCAACATGTCTTTATAAAACAATGGTGTACCCTTCAAGTCCATTTTATTTATATCATAATTATAAAGAAATATAATTCGACCCCAAGTGATCTGAAAAAAGTGGTCAAAGGTTACTTTCCAACCTGAATACTTTTCTCCATAGAGCAACCGTTTGATCCACATCATTCTCTGAGTCTTGACAAATACCTTACAATTCGTTACTCTGAGTCCCCCAGCGCAGTAATCTTGATATAATATTTTCCGTCTTATTCTGTCTCTCCCTCCCCAAATAAAATTAAAACATATAATTGTAATAATATACATGCTCCTAATGTCCATTAGAAAAGACAGATTTTCTTTAAAAGTGTTTATAATAAATTGAATCAAAAATTCGATTTACGAGACCTACAAACACATTTGATTATAGGCGGAGATTTCAACTGTGTGCTGAATCCAAAAATAGATACCTTTAACGTTAAGAGCAAATACAAAACTCCAAGTTTTTTAAAACTAATATTAAAGAGGTTTTTGTTAATTGATATCTGGAGAAAAGTGCATTTTGATAAAAAAAACAATATACATGGCGCAACAAGGGTCTACAGGTTTTGATTTTGTTTTGATTAGTAAACCTTTGAAAAATTATATTATCAAAACTGATATTAGGCCAGTTGTTAATGGTGATCATAATGCAGTTACCATAACAATCAGACTTAACGACACCAAACATGGACCCGGATTTTGGAAATTTAATACAAGTTTGTTAACAAAAAGTGATTATTGTGAAGACGTTAGAACAATTATAGAGGAGGCAGTACAAGAAAAGAATAACTCTTGCATGTATTGGCAGTACGCATGGGAACTATGTAAAATTAGAGTCAGAGAATACTCTATCAAATATACCAAAAGTAAGAAAACAAAAGAAAGTGATTCTACGTTTTTAGAAGAGAAATTACAAAAGATCAATGAAAAAATATGGACACTTAACGGTGAGAAAATGCAGGAAACTATAAATGAATATGAAAAGACTTCCGAAGAACTAGAACAAATATACAAACAGAAATGTAAAGGCTCAATAATCAGGTCGAGAGTCAAATGGTTTGAAGAAGGAGAGAAAAACTCTTAATATTTTATGTCATTGGAAAAAAGAAATTTTGATAAAAGTACAATTTTGCAACTACGCAACGACAAAGGCAAATTTTTTAGTGAGCAATGTGCAAATGTTAGAAGTGAAAACATATGGTTTAACCCAAATATAAGAGATCATAACAAAAATGTATTATTTATTTAAAAAATGGTTCGATTTAGGCCTTTTGAGAGAAATCGAAGAAAGATTTGAGAAAAAACATGCTTCTTTGTTTCAAGAATATTACATCATATTAAATGCAATTCCCAAAGTTTGGAAACAGAATATGTTAAGACAGGTACATGTATATGATGCGACAAGAAGAAAATGAAAGTGTCATGAAAAATGTTTTAATGAATGTTAACACTAAACGAAAGTCGAAGTTTTGTTTTACTCTATGTTGTCTATTCATTCAATTGTTAGACCTCCAATCGAAGAGAAATGGGAAGAAATGTTAAATAGTACAGAACAAATCGACTGGAAAGTCATATGGTCATTTAATTTACAAGCTATGAAAGAAAACAAAATATCAGAATTCAATTTTAAGTTATTACACAACTTATTACCAAATAGGTATAATGTATTCAAATGGAAATTGTGTAACAATCCCTTATGTTTATATTATGATCAATTACACGACAATCTCCATTTATTTGTAAAATGCAATCACACAAGATTGTTTTGGTTAAAATTTGGAGACATAATTCGAAAACTTTACAATGTTAATTTTTCTTTTGACAAGTTCGTTTTAATTGAAGGTTATAACTTGAAAAACAAAATATTTAAAAGTTTAAATTTTCTTATCATATATGCAAAGTACGCAGTTTTTTAAACATTTATGCAAGCAGAAAATCGCAAACTCATGTTTCATGAAGTCTCTATTCTTTGTATTTTCAAAAGATTAATCCACAACCGATTAAAGATCGAAAGGAACTGTAAAACAAAAAAGCTTTGTATTTTTGAAAAAACTGTTATTCAAGAAAACGAAACATGTTTTATTTGAACTATGTTAAGATGCTACGATGTTATTTCCATTGATTGTGTATGATAGTTTGATTTGTTCAAAAGCATATATTTATCAATAAATTCATTTTACAAAAAAAAAAAAGACACCAAAAAATGTTTTCTTGCTGAGACATATACACTTATTACTAAATATAATCGGATTATTCTTATTTTCTCCAAAATGTCTGCATTTATCTAATTCTTGCCATGCTTTCAACATGTCTTTATAAAACAATGGTGTACCCTTCAAGTCCATTTTATTTATATCATAATTATAAAGAAATATAATTCGACCCCAAGTGATCTGAAAAAAGTGGTCAAAGGTTACTTTCCAACCTGAATACTTTTCTCCATAGAGCAACCGTTTGATCCACATCATTCTCTGAGTCTTGACAAATACCTTACAATTCGTTACTCTGAGTCCCCCAGCGCAGTAATCTTGATATAATATTTTCCGTCTTATTCTGTCTCTCCCTCCCCAAATAAAATTAAAATAGATCTTTTCGATTACTTCAAAAAAATTCTGTGGGACTGTCATAAGAGACGAAACATAATTTAGTTTTGAAAATACATATACTTTCAACAATTTAATTTTGCCAAACATCGTTAAATCTCGTTGCTTCCACCAATTCAACCGATTTGTCTTTTGATTTTGATCAAAATTTCCTTATAGTTTAAATCATCTTTTATTTTGGAGCGACGTGCGAAATATACCCCTAGGATTTGTATATGTTGTACCCAATGACTGAATGTCAGTGGCGTATACAGGTTCGTACACCTGGGGGGGGGGGGGATGACTCAGGGGCGGATCTAGCTTTTTGCTAAGGGGGGGGGGGTTGACCAAAATAATGACGATGTGGAGCATCGTCCACGAGCCGCGAAGCGGCGAGCCGATTTTTTCCTGGCATCTATTAACACAATGGAGACCATAAAAAGCAGTGCACGATAACGTCTTTTTAAATCAAGTAACCGTTAAATACACAGTTATATCCAGAGTTATCAGTGTTTGGTTAAGTTACCAGATGAGTTGAATATCTTCTCACAATATTTGCACTTGAAAGGGTTTCTCTCCAGCGTGCGTTCTTTTTTCTTTTTTTTTCTTCTTTTTTGTTTGTTTGTTTTTGGGCCGCCCAAGGGGGGTTTAAACCCCCTAAACCCCCCGTAGATCCGCGCCTGTTTCATCTTGTGGTTATCTTGTGGTTTCTAAACCACAAGATAACCACAAAATACTTGTAAGATTTTCTTTTTTTTACCGTCTGAATTGGATTTCACCGTGTGAATGCGGCTAATAACAATAAACACAATTTCAATAATGATGAGGATTATTATTATCATCATCATAATTATTATTATTATTAATATTATAATTGTTATCATTATTATTATTACTATTATTATCATCATTATGACTTATTAAGTAAGCAAATATCATTCCCCAAAACCTGGGGGGGGGATGATTGTACATGCCATCCCCCCCCCCGTTGTCTACGCCCCTGCCCAATGTCCAAAGAGAGGTAAACCCAGCCTATCACTTTCGTCTTTATCCATAATTATCTATAAATTGAATCCATATCTTTTAAAAACAATGTAATATCATCTGCATACAAAATTTGTTTTATTTCTTTACTCCCAAATCGTACTCCTTCAATGCTGTCATCTTTCCTACTTTAACGAGCTAGTAATTCGATAACTATTATGAATACATATGGAAATAGGGGGTCACCTTGTCTTACCCCTCTATTAATTCCAAAATATCCCGTTGAGTGTCCCCCGTTCATCACTCAACTGCTAACATTAGTGTAGAGGGTTTTAACCCAAGAACACAAAACTTTACCAAACCCAAACTGTTCTAAAGCTTTAAATAAAAGTTTCTGGGAAATGCAGTCGAATGCCTTTTTAAAATCTACGGCAATTAAAAAGCCTAGAGGCCGATACAAGGATTGGAAGAATGTATCATCAATTAACCGAACCGCTTTCCCAATATTCCGATCTTTAACATAGCCCACCTGATCATAATGAATAACATCCTCCAATATCTCCTTTACCCTAGCTTGTAGCTAATACTTCCGACAATATTTTATAGTCCATATTTAAGAGAGTAATTGGTCTATAGTTTTTCGTGTACAAAGGGTCTTTGCCTTCTTTGTCAATGAGTGTAATTAACCCCTGTGTCTATGAGTTTGATAACATTTTTGTTTCAAAACCTTCATTAAAGGCCTCCACTATTGTTTTCCCTAAAATTGGCCAGAACGTGAAATTAAACTCAGCCGAGAAGCCGTCATTGCCTGGTGATTTGTTCCATTCATTTCGTTTACTGCTTGATAGCATTCCGCCAGTGTTATCTGGCCTTCACAATACTCTTTATTTTCTTTACTTAAAGGGATAGTTGAGATCTGTTGCAGAGGGCGCTACACAAAATAATTTTTTGGTGAGATAATGAAAACTGAGTGTCAAATTTGAAAGAACATAATATTTAAATGACAAAATCATCTTTGTTTGATCAAATCGGTTCAGAGACGGCTGAAAACGATTTATAATACTTGTGTACCACCACAAATATTAGATATTTTGAAAAATTTGAAATAACCTTTGAAAAAAAACGAAATAACGCCTTTTACGTCGTATTTCAGCCAACGCCGATGTTGAATTTTTTGTTGGCATCTTCGTGTTGCTTATATTGCCCACAATTAGCCGGCTCATGTATTGTTATTTTAAATTAAATAATCAATTAACGGTCACCGTGTTTTTTTTTAAAGTGGAGCTGAATTGGTATGATTGTATTGGCTAAATTTCACACATTTTGGGGTCTAAAATTACCTTCATAGCAATTTTAGGTTCTAAAAGGGCACTATAAATGTCATAGATAAGAATAAGAGCAATAACCATGCACTTTGAAGGCATTTGCGGTCTGAAAACAGAACTTAACTATCCATTTAATTTGGGTAATTCATATAAGAACATAATTTCAATATCCTCTGTAATTTCACCATTTTTACATGCATATCAATTCTTGTAAAACTCCCTGATAATCTTCAAAGCACCCTTGCCATCCCTCACAGCTTCCTTATTTTCATTATATATCTCCCTAATCACACTTTTCCTTTTATTTGACTTCAGTAATTGTTCAAAAAACTTTGAATTTTTTCTCCCTCTTCAGACCATTCTGCCCTTGAACGGACTTTTAGCCCTTCGTTGACGTGAATAGTCGAAAAGCTTCTCTAATTCCATTTTTTTCATGTCAATTTCACCCTGAATACTATTATGACAATTATTATTGATCGTCAATCGATATTCTAGGTCTTTAATTTCTTTTTCCAATTTTTCAATGTGGGCTCTTCAGAGTTTTGCTCTTTTACGGGAGAATTTCATTAATTATTCTCTTAATTTAAATTTGCTCGTTATTTGGTTCCGCCAAGTCTCCTCTATTTCTGAAATCTTGTTTTTTTACCCCATCTACAAAATCTTTTCCATTACATAGACTACTATTGACTTTCCAATACGAATTCCCATAAACAAAACTATCAAATTATTAAATTCTACTCTAACTCCAGCATGGTCAGGTTTAATAGAAGGCAAAATTTCAGATTTTCTTACCACCTTGTCTACTTTCGAGGAAATGAAGATATAATCCAATCTACTCTGAACTAAAGGCTGCTTCGATCTGTCTAAAAGTGAATTCTTTGTTATTAGGATGACGCTTACACCAAACATCAATTAAATCTAACTTATCAAGAAAGTCTACTAATGAGTTCCTGTATTTGCTTTTCGAAATATTACTTGCACCGATGTAATCCAAATTATCATGATCCATAATTACATTGAAGTCTCCTCCAATTGTCAAGGGATATTCTTGAATACAGAACATATTATTTTATTTAGATCAGACAGAAAATCACATTGGGCGTTTTCTTTATTCCTTGTGGGAAAGTACACACTTCTTGATATTAGCTTTTCGCCTTGACATTTGCCTTTAATTATGACGTATCTTCTTCCTTCGTCAATTAAGATTTTTCCGCCACAAAAGTAATACCGGGTTTAAACATTACAATAACACCCCTATTGTGGTTACTCCCGTGGCTAAAAAAACATTGGGCCTTCCCAATCCCCCTTCCAACTGTATGCAATGTCTTCTGTGCTAAGGGTTTGCTGCAAGAATATTACATTTCCCGACATTTTGCACCACTGAAAAATCTTCTTTCTTTTGACCCTATCTCTCAGTCCTCTGACATTGAATGAGAGTATTTTTAAATTATCTGCCATAAAAAATATTAATCTCTACAAAAAAACGAAAGCTTTCAAGTTAGCTTGCAAATTTGACAAGTACAGGGAGCAACCGGAACCGGAAAACATACCACACATCCGACTACGCAAATCGAACGACACACCTACAACAGTAATCATGCACATAAACAAGAAAACGCACACCCCAAACCACACCCTATCACGGTATCACCCATCACACACACAAACAAAATTCCATTTCCCAAGGATGGAAGAAAAGGGAAATGCTTGACCTCGATTTGCAGGACCCTTTCTCCTCATTTTAGAACAATAGCAACATGTCATTTTAAGAATATATACATTTTGTGGCAGTCAATGCCTACATACATATTTACATAATACAGTGCGTCCCAGAAAAAACGAAACCGAGAAGTATCGATGTTCAATCATAACTTAATCACAACTATAATTAATGAATGATACATATTTGGAAAGCTTAGAGTCTCCTCTTTCATGTGATGCTACTCAGATGATGCATATTTCACGCATGAGTGATTAAAAGCTATTTGAAGGAAGGAAACCAAAAAGATATTTGGCGGGCGGTATCTGAATTTCGAAGAAAACTTCACATTTCTAGAAAGTTGAGTTTCTGCCCTTTCATATGACACCTCAATCAGGAAAAATGAGCGAGGAATGACAAAGTTCTGTTTGTTTAAAGTAGTGCTTGCATTTCCATAATTTTATTAAACGAATTCGTTTTCACTGGCTGCCTGCCGTATCAATAAACGAAATTAACAAAAGACTTAACTCCGTTTCGTTGACAATCAGCCGTAGACGAGAGTCTTCATGCATGGCTGATTGTCAACGAAACGGAGTTAAGTCTTTTGTCAAATCTGCTTTTTGCTACGGCAGGCACCCAGTGAAAACGAATTCGTTTGTTAAAATTATGAAAATGTAAGGGCTACTTTAAACAGACAGAACTTTGTTATTCCTCGCTCATTTTTCCTGATTGAGGTGTCATATGAAAGGGCAGAAACTCAACTTTCTAGAAATGTGAAGTTTTCTTCGAAATTCAGATACCGCCCGCCAAATGTCTTTTTGGTTTCATTCTTTCAAATTGCTCTTAATCACTCATGCGTGAAATATGCATCATCTGAGTAGCATCAACTGAAAGAGGAGACTCTAAGCTTTCCAAATATGTATCATTCATTAATTATAGTTGTGATTAAGTTATGATTGAACATCGATACTTCTCGGTTTCGTTTTTTCTGGGACGCACTGTATACACAAACCCACATACTGTGTGCATGCTTATACATGCATGTATTCAAACCAACATATTCAAAACAAAATGTCACTACCTCATGAATTTATAAAGAAAATATTTGTTTGTCTTCTCATTAATAAAAAAAAGATTTACTAAATTTACTAAAAAATCTTAAACCTTCAAACAAAAAAGTTAACACAACGCAGCGATCTCTCAAGTTCTATAATATGCAACATGAGTAATTGGAAAGGTACTATTTCGATCATTACAGAAACAGACCCAATACAGATATTAAAATATAGCCAATTGTTGCCTTTTTCTTGGCAAAACTGTATGGGTCTCATCAGCTTTGGATTTGGTTTCGGCCCCCAGAGGGTATTTTCATATGAAACCGGACACATGTTCAAATATCAGGCTCCCCTCAAATTCTGCCCCAATGTAAGATTCTTTGTTCGTCGATTTTGGCTAACCAAAACAGTGACAATTTCAAATCGTCTGCATAATCAGTTCGGAAACATGTGACGCAATGAATAAAAAGTTGCCTGTCTGTTCGCACACTTGGGGCTCATTTTTGGTTCGGGCCATACAGAGGAGCGAAACGACGAATCAATTTAATGACAAAGAGTATTTGCGGATGCACCCATCACCTGTTCAGTTTCAAAGTCTTTAGACAAACAGTTTACCCATTGCAGGCTCTGGTTATATGACCCACAACATCAGTACTTGACAAAGGAAACCTCTCTAGCCAATGATCATGATGAATATACTAAAATATGGAAGAAAACCCAATGAATGCATTAAAATGATGCATGTCTGTACACACATAATACTGCGTGGGTCTCATTTTGTTTGTCGTTTTGGCCAAACAGAGAAGCGAGAGCACCAATTAATTGTACAGATCAATAGTACCTGCATATATACCCCCATCACCTGTTAAATTCAAAATTCTTTAGACAAAACAGTTTATGCATCGCAGGAATGTCTCAAGTTCTATGACCTACAATAGGGACTTTTAGATTCTGCACAACGAGAACGTGGACTGCTTTTTAAGGCAATATATGTGACGTCCTTTTAAGGCACTGGCAGTGACGTCATATTGCCTTAAAAGGGCAGTCCACGTTCTCGTCATGCAGAATCTAAAAGTCCCTAATATCAGTAACTTACAAAACACATGCCTAGCTTGAAACCTCATTGTGATTATGCAAATGTTGTGGAAACAGCACCAATTGAACGCTTTAACATGATGTCTGTCTATTTACTTTACAATTTACGAATTGCATGTATATCTCAAGTTAAAAGGAACAAGCACGGGCCTGCCGATATATAAATAGATTATGAACCGACCACTAAAAGTGTTCGAAATCGTTTACACACTGCCGTGACGTTTTTACGTTCAGTGACCTGCACGCAATAAGAGTTTTGCAATAAATTTCACAAGAACCCAAAATAAGTAATGTACACCATACATATTATCATTTAAGCCGTATTTTGTCTCGGTCTTGTGTAAGATGACAATTTAAACCTATATATACACACCATGCAGGTATTCAAATAAGTGTCAAATTTATCTCTTTTTTGTTTTACTGTTAGTGCAGAGTATTCAAATACTGAAGAAAGAAAAGAAAAAAGAAAAAAAAAAGACATTTTGTTCTGCCTTTCTCAGACTTCCAGAGTAGTCATGATATAAGTACAGACGATAAATTATACACTATACCAAAACACAATTTTCTTAGTCTCCTCATTGGCTGGAGATTCTGTGCATAAAGTGGGATGATATAAACTTTCATCTAAATTTAATACTTAACTAATGGTTATCATTATCCCTTTGTGCCTTGGGTACATTACAAAATGAAGAAAACAAACAAACAAACACACACCAAAAAAAGGGGAAAAAACCTTTGTAATTTCTATTACATGACAACATTCCGTTCACAGGCATCCATATGCCCCAAATAAGCAAGAGTAGACCCTATATTCCACATTGGAATAAAGGAAGCAACATGAATTCAATTCAATTCAATTTCAATTCAATTCAATTCGATTCAACTCAATTCTGGTTTATTGTAAATAAACAAAAAAAATTAAAAAAAGTCTGGAGACTCATACAATTCAGTTTACACATCATAAATACATACAAGAATACAAGAAATCAATACTTTTAGCAATCTTTATATTCATTACTGATTCTAATGAACTAAACAACTAATATCAAATAATCGTGAAATAATACATGTTGTAATTATCCAGTTATAACATTCAAATAGTAAAATATGTTGTCACCATTTTTAAAATGTCATATTGAATTTTGTCATACACTTTCAAATTAATAAGTTATCTTTTTCAACCTAGTTAACATTTCTTTTAGAAACATATTTCTATATAGATGATTATCCAAAAGATATGATAATACAAAATATACAAATTATGATTACTTACAGAGTATAGTCCTATCATTATACAGGTACTATGAAATATGATTTAATCTGGTTAATTGGCATGACAAGAAATTAATCACATCTTGGTCACATATGGTCATAATATTGGGTGAAAATATCTACAGATTTGAATTCAAGATTCGTGTGAAGTGGGGAAAGGGATACTGCCTTTAACGCTCTGTTCTCATTTTGGGGGTATTGAGCTGAAGAGAGTTACGGAGAGTGCGTCGTGAGATAGTTTGTCTAGTTTCAGGCAAGAGATGGCGGTGGCGGTCTGAGATCAGCAGGGATTAAAGGGGCATGCTCCCCGTATTCCAGAGGGCGTTCAAAATACGTACCCGCTGGCGGACGGTGCTAGCTGACACCAACAGAATACGGCTCTTACGCAGATGGCATGTTCCGAATGCCCGCACAATGCCGATTATCCCATACATGTGCCGAAGTAATACCAATCGCAGTTCGGCTCTAAGATTCGACTGCTGTTTCCACCCACTTTCGTGACTTCACGATCGGCAGCGATCAGCTGGCTTGGCGAAGGCAGGCCATGCCGCGCGTACTTTTATTTACAGCTGTATGCAAATTAGAAGTCGATCTTCGGAACCAAGATGGCGATAAACTAGAGCAGCGATAACTACACTGGCGGGAACGTGCCCCTTTAAAGCAAACTTTTCACAAAGAACAGAGCGTCGTTCAGACAGTCTGACAACACCCAGCGACTGCAGAAGTTGAGCATAAGACACTGTGTCGGGAAATGTACCAGTGATAATACCCAATGCTCTCCTCTGCAGCCGCTCGATGCTGTTTACTTGGACAGCAGTTAAACTCGATGAAAAAACGGGTACACCAAATTCAAGACACGGACGAATGTACATGTATATCAATACCAAGTCCTGAGTGTTGACACCATTCCTTACATTCCTTTCCTAGGAGAGGGGGGGGGGGGGGGGGTGCGAAGCGCGGAAGCTTTGAAAGAAGACGATTCGTTGTGCCTTTCTCGACTCATAATCCTTGGCTGAATTCAATCCGCCCCTCCTGCGCATAGCGCGGAAGCTTTGACGTATTATTAGAAAAAGAAGACGATTCGTTGTAACTTTCTCGACCCTTAATGCCTATCTGTATTCAGTCCCCCTCACGCGCGAAGCGCGGAAGTTTTGACGTTTCATTACATAATTAGAGAAAGAAGACGATTCGTTGTACCGTTCTCGTCTCTTTTCCCTTTTTCTTCCTACGTCCTCGGTTTTTTTTTTTTTGGGGGGGGGGGGCGACCGCCCCCACCGCCCCCCTGGCTACGCGCCTGCTCAAACACTCTTGCCAATACATACATTTTCTTATTTGCTGTTTATCTTTATCTCTGAATTCCTTAAAATTCTTTAAATCTTAAAAATAAAATCTGCCTCTCACTTAACATCTGCCTTATCTATCGATCTTTATCACACTTTATTCACGCTTTTTCCATAATTTAATCTCTTGGAAGAAAACGTGTTGGCCTTCCTCCGTTTTGATTTGTTTTGAAATTCTTTAAAATAAGGCCTGTTGTTCACTAACAGGGACATACTTGCGATCAATGTAAAGCTTCGTCGGCTCCGCTCTAGAGAAAAGGCCGTTTTTCCAACTGCTTTGGCGGCGTGTATTTGTCAAAACTGAGATTTCCTTGCCTCGGGAACCGCTTTCGGCAAGTCATCTGTGATTACCATCTGCGTTCGGCAGAATCTTCTCCTGGCCTTCTTCTGGCCTTAATTGGGAGTGGTTTTGTCTGGGCTACACATCTATGAATCCGCTGAAATTCAATTCCTTGCACCCCCTCCTGAAACATACTAATGCGTGTACCATGGAAAAAACGCAGTTGCAGTGGTGCTGAATGGGTTGTGGTCAAGTTTGCCAAGAGCACAAACTGTGAACAGTCCACAACGTAGTCTGGACGGACATACGATGCCGTCCTCATGTACTTGCTGGCAAACAGCAGCGGCTAGTTGGTTTTCAAGTTGCAGAATACAGTTGTAATTCACACACGAGGCGCGATAGCTCAGTTGGTAGAGCAGTGGTCTCGTTATCATGTGACCCGGGTTCGAAACCAAGTCGATGCGCTAGTGCCCTTTCGTAAGGCATTAATCCTCATTACCAGGTCCCTCGGAGAGGACCTTAAGCCGTCAGTCTTCTGGTTGCTTACTAACAAGCATTTATTGCTTTCTTAGCTGTCAGGTAAAATAACCACCACTATCACACACACAAAAATGGGTAAAACATGAAGCAGTGATAATTTACATAAATTAGCATACATTTGCATTGGATACAATTTGGTTCAGTCAGCCTTGTGGAGAAATTTATATATATAAATCTAATTTATGAATGCGGAATTTAGCCGGATTTCTAAGATCTACGAAATACAAGGCAAAAATACTGCTAATTTGCATAAATTAGTATAATTTGGCATGAAGATGATGTTTGGTTTTGTTGGTCCTGCGGTGAAAAGTTATGCTGTAGACCTGATATATATATACAGTGCGTCCCAGAAAAAACGAAACCGAGAAGTATCGATATTTTATCATAGCTTAATCACAACCATAATTAATGAATGATACATATTTGGAAAGCTTAGAGTCTCCTCTTTCAGTTGATGCTACTCAGATGATGCATATTTCACGCATGAGTGATTAAAAGCAATTTGAAGGAAGGAAACCAAAAAGACATTTGGCGGGCGGTATCTGAATTTCGAAGAAAACTTCACATTTCTAGAAAGTTGAGTTTCTGCCCTTTCATATGACACCTCAATCAGGACAAATGAGCGAGGAATGACAAAGTTCTGTTTGTTTAAAGTAGCCCTTACATTTTCATAATTTTAACAAACGAATTCGTTTTCACTGGGTGCCTGCCGTAGCAAAAAGCAGATTTGACAAAAGACTTAATTCGTTGACAATCAGCCATGCATAAAGACTCTCGTCTACGGCTGATTGTCAACGAAACGGAGTTAAGTCTTTTGTTAATTTCGTTTATTGATACGGCAGGCAGCCAGTGAAAACGAATTCGTTTAATAAAATTATGGAAATGCAAGCACTACTTTAAACAAACAGAACTTTGTCATTCCTCGCTCATTTTTCCTGATTGGGGTGTCATATGAAAAAGGGCAGAAACTAAACTTTCTAGAAATGTGAATTTTTCTTCGAAATTCAGATACCGCCCGCCAAATGTCTTTTTGGTTTCCTTCCTTCAAATTGCTTTTAATCACTCATGCGTAAAATATGCATCACGTGAGTAGCATCAACTGAAAGAGGAGACTCTAAGCTTTCCAAATATGTATCATTTATTAATTATAGTTGTGATTAAGTTATGATAGAACATCGATACTTCTCGGTTTCGTTTTATCTGGGACGCACTGTATATATGAGGAAAATTTGGTGCCTTTCAATCTTTGTGATATTCACAATACCAAATGATGTAATAATATGCATAAATTACCGATGAATCTATTGACCTAATAAAGATATGGGGAAAATTTGGTGCTTTTGTAAACTCTGTCCCCAAAATTCCAAAATATGAGCCTAAGGGACCTGACTACCACCGCCTTCACCTCCGCCACAGGCACCCGTCTTTTTCAAGACTACATCAACAGTCCTTTTCAGGACTACACACTCAAGAAAGAAAGATTATCGAGAGTCCTTTCCAGGACTTCCCAATCCTCCCTCTCTCTCACAACGTGCAACCGCAAGCCTACTGTATAAGCAGAGTCTACTGTATCACAAATTTGGTAGTTCTAATTTCTATATTTATTAGGTGCTGAATATACATGGAAAAGAAAACAAAAATAATGATGAGAAACAGTTCAAAAAACCATACAGTTTAAAATGAAAGGAATATAACGTCGGCCTTATGCCAAAAGGGCCTTAACTGCTTTTGGCCATTCCGAGATAATCGCGTTTAAAGGTTTTGGCCTCTCTAATAATCAAAAGTTTGTGGTCGTTTTATTGCTTTTGAAGCCAATTTCGATAAATGTGTTAAGTTATTAAGTTTTACATGAAATGTGTTAAATTTGTTATAAAATATTCAGAATTGTACATGCTATGTGCAAAAAACATGTTAGGGCCTTTTTGGCATAAGGCTTGAATGTAGCGTATGTTAGCGTATGTTATGCCAGAAGGGCCGTAACCTACTCGGCATTATGCCAAAAGGGGCGTAACCTACGCGGCGTTATGCCAAAAGTGCCTTAACCTGCCGTTATCGTACGCGTAACTATGCGCGTAACTATGCGCGCGTACGCGCGCATAGTTAGCGCCCTTTTGGCATAAGGAAATTTTCTTGTTTTCGCAACACCTTTGGTTTGCCAGAAAGGCCCTCCTAACGCAAATGGATCATCCGTGGAGGTTAAGGCCCTTTTGGCGTAAGGAAAAAGATGAGATACGCGTTAAGGCCCTTTTGAAATTCATAATTATCTTCATAAATAAATCGAATTTCAACAAGTGAAGCACATCATTTTAAAGAGAATGATGAAATCTACAAGGTGATATTAATAACTCAATAACCCCCAAAATCGGGTTAAGGCCCTTTTGGCATAAGGCCGACGATAAGACAATTAAATGTTCTCTATTTGTCTTCCTTTTTAATTTAATCATGGTTTCAAGATTACATGAACAAAATGTTGTAAACCAATAATCAACAAATTCATAATTTTTCAAAGTTATTCCATAATTATTATTGAGGCATTTTTCTGACAGAGCTCAAAATTATTCTAAAAATAGTGATTACACGACATATTTCTAATAGTAAGAAGCTCAACATTACCATTTGAGTAAAGTGGATAAAATCATTAACTGAAATATAAGATTATATGAATACTGTCTATATGACCACACCCTCCACTCCGGGGTCGGAGGGACCGCATTCATATTCCCAAATCTCTGGTAAAGAGGTACTTTTCACGCAACAAACTCTGGCCCGAGAATTGTAACAAAAGGGGTTGTATTTGATTTTACGGATATTACTTTACAGGGACTTGGTAACAGTGTTCAGATGAGAGACAGTGGTGCTAAGGTAGTGACTTCAATGCTAGATGTACTATTACAGATAATCTGAAAATTTGAGGGAAAATGGACCATTATTAATGATACAAATTGGGAAAAACTGATCTGATCGATTCCTTGATTCTTCCAACTATATTATTACAATTTAATTAACTTTTAGGTGAATGTAAATCGTCACAAAGCAATAAATTGTTTCTACATACCATTCCAGACATTTAAGTGTTGATTTTTAATAGCCTGTTTTATGTCCTTTTTTCATGGAAAAACGGTTGGGAAAATGGTTGGGAGAATTTACTGTTAATCACTGTTGGAGGGTGTTGCACAGTGACGCCTTCGAGGAAAACCATAGATTTCTTTGTGGTTTGAGAATTTTTTCAGGATTTTTGGCATGTCAGAGGGTTAGTATAGTAGAAGGAACATAATAAGTAACATGTTATACAAAAATTAGCACCTTCAACAATGTTACCCAGTCACTTTAAAAAGGGGTGTTTTTATTTCTCTCTCTCTCTTTTTGGTTTCCTGATGAATCTAAAAAAGGGGTTATAAAATATCTTGAATATCATAGATAGGCGGTACATTGAGTAGTGTTCCAGATTTAGGGTCTCCAAGGCAGGAAAAGCCAGCGAAAGATGGGTTCAGAAATGTTGGCAGTCCTGAGATAGCGGGTGCTTTCAAAGGGAGGGAACATGAACACTGAGTGGGGGGAGGGGTGGGTATACGATATGGCTAAAATTAAGAAAAAATTAAATTCCAAAAAGAAGCCCTGATCATTACGAAAAGAGCCCCCACGAGAAACCTGAAGGGGGCTTTTTTCTTTTTTTTTGTAAATTTGAAAAAAGAGCCCCCTTAATTGGAGAAAAAAAATGTGAGGGTTAATTGTCCATATCTAAACCGAACACAAAAAGTAACTACGCCCCTAAACAATTGCTCATAATTTCATAACCTAGAATCGTTTCAAGATTTTGTCTTGCAAAAATATTTCTATGGTAGTTAAACAATGTGTAAATAAGAGCAGGTATGAATAAGAGGTTACCATTAAGCACACATTAAATATTCTTTTTTCTTCATATTTCAAAATTTGTAAAAGTAATATTATCATTGCAGTTTACTGAGTATTAAAGCATTTCAAAATGCACCGTTTACAATTGCAAATAATGCATTTAACCACATGTGCCATTTAAATATAAAAATGGATGGAATATCAAACGGCATTGTTTCATAAACCATAATCAATGCATTCAGTCGTGTGCTGTTTCACAACAATGTCCAGGCAGGCACAATGGGACTTTTGAATTGGACCAGTTTGTCTTAAATCTGTGCTCATTCAGCCATACAGTGATGAATATCTCTCATTTTGACACAAATTGTACATAACAACTTAACCACTATTGAGCAGTCATTTGGACTACCTTGCAATACATCTTGCAATCACAAACATCTAACATAACATTTTGAAAGTTTATGAGTAGTGTACAGCAACAGTTATAATTTTAATAGCTTCAGCAGTATACTTTGAGATTCTGTTTGATATATTTCTGATTTCAGAAATGAAAAAAGGACTACCTTGTATAAAGGAATAACTACACTTTTCAAAGAAATAAACATGGCAAGATCACAAGTCAAACATATCAAACATTAAATCGGGCAATGAGGCTCTTATTTCAGACATACTTCTCACATTTGTAATTTTCGTAGCATGGGTAATGTACGTGTAGAGGAAAGTATAAAAAACAAGACAAATAGTGCAACTACCTTTCCGGTATGCTGTCACCTGCATTCAATTCAGATTTCACTACTACCCTTTTCTACAACATGTACATTATGTATTGTTTAACTTTCATTATATACCTCACTTAAGAAATCCAGCCATCTGATTGATCGAAATTTGAGTCGTGATTTTAGCCATTCCCGTAAAGAAACGAAAAATGCCAAACCGATTAAAAGCCAGAGAGTGAGATCCCTCGAAATTCCGGTTACCGGGAAAATAATACAATGTTGTTGATAAAATGTTCTTTGAGCGAGCGCGGACATCATACAGTGCTCTTTCCCAACTGATCGAAAGTTTCAGTCTTTTTTCCAGCACAGATAAACAGACAGTTTCTATGAGGTGTTCTTCAAAGAACATGTTTCAAGGAATAGTCACAAAGCATGAATGACCACAAAGAGCCCGTCTGATATCTAAATCCCCTTTCATAGAGCTTAATCTCGATTATTACAGATTTATGAATGGCATTGAAGTCTAGTATTGCATCGAACAGGATGGATTAATACTGTGAATGGCAATAGGGTCATAAAGGCTATACCCCAGTGTGGGAACAGGATAGCTTCAATAGATAGCTTCAACTAGACATGCCAGCACATTTTATAAATACATCTATAACCAATTAAGACAAAGAAAGATACAGCAGAAAGAGACAAAGATAAAGAAAGAGAGAGAGAGAAAGAGGGAGAGAGAGAGAGAGAGAGGATACAACAAGAAGAGAGAAGGACTACATGACCAATATTCCACCATGTTACAATAGCTTAATTAATATCTTGACCTTAGAGGGAGCTATACAACATAAAGAGTTAATTATTTATAATTCCATTTATAACCAAGACTCGATTTCAACCGCAACAACGATCACTGAATATTGTAGGATCGCTTATGCTATCCAACATGTTCATTTGAACCAAATTCATAACCCCATACCAAAACTTTGTATTACCTTTAATAAAACTCTGAACTGCTATGGATTAAGTAAGAGAGGACTTATCCACAAACGAATGTCGTCTTTATAGACAGGTGACCTTTCTATACCACCATGGATTAATTAAGAGAGGACTTATCCAAACACAAATGTGGTCTTTATAGACAGGTGGACTTTCTATACTGATATAGATTAATTAGAGGACTTATCCACAAACAAATGTGGTCTTTATAGACCGGTGACCTTTCTATACTGCTACGGATTAATTAAGAGAGGACTTATCCACACACAAATGTGGTCTTTATAGACGGGTGGACTTTCTATACTGATATAGATTAATTAAGAGAGGACTTATCGACAAACAAATGTGGTCTTTCTATACTGCTATGGATTAATTAAGAGAGGACTTATCCAAACACAAATGTGGTCTTTATAGACGGGTGGTCTTTCTATACTGCTATGGATTAATTAAGAGAGGACTTATCCAAACACAAATATGGTCTTTATAGACGGGTGGTCTTTCTATACTGCTATGGATTAATTAAGAGAGGACTTATCCAAACACAAATGTGGTCTTCATAGACAGGTGGACTTTCTATACTGCTGTGGATTAATTAAGAGAGGACTTATCCAAACACAAATATGGTCTTTAAAGACGGGTGGACTTTCTATACTGCTACGGATTAATTAAGAGAGGACTTATCCAAACACAAATCAGGTCTTTATAGACGGGTGGTCTTTCTATACTGCTACAGATTAATTAGAGGAAATAACCAAACACAAATGTGGTCTTTATAGACAGGTGGACTTTCTATACTGCTATGGATTAAGTAAGAGAGGACTTATCCACAAAAAAAAGGTCTTTATAGACGGGTGGACGTTCTATACTGCTATGGATTAATTAGAGGAAATAACCAAACACAAATGTGGTCTTTATAGACAGGTGGACTTTCTATACTGCTATGGATTAATTAAGAAAGGTCTTATCCACAAGCAAATGTGTTCTTTGTAGACAGGTGACATTTCTATACTGCTATGGATTAATTAAGAGAGGACTTATCCACAAACGAATGTGGTCTTTATAGACGGGTGGCCTTTCTATACAGGTTTGACTGTATTATATAACAGGTTCGCCACTCCCAAAGAGAGTGAAGATGGCGAGACCTACCAGGGCGATACCTCCGCCCATCTGAAAGACGATGCTCCACTTGCCTGTGTTATGCAGGATGAGCCCGACGATGTAGGTCCCTACAAAGCCCTGGGCAGCAGCCAGGCCATTGCTCATGCCTGATATAAAAATGAAGAAAAAATATATAACAATAATAATAAAGTTGAATTCTTTTGAATCACGATTTATCTGCTAAAGCCTATCTGCACTACTTTGGCCAGGAGGGATTAGACCTCCATACATGGTCACTGACAGGTGGTTATCTCATCAATCAACATAAGAAAAAGGGGATCATGGGGGACCAACGGGTACTGCTTAGGCATTGTTTAATATATACATGTAGAGGGCGCAAGTAGCTACAAGTAGTGCAGTCCCTATTTAACCCATGTGCTCTTTAATGAAAGTCCATGGGATCTGCAGTCACTTTGCTCTGTCTTTCTTTCATTACTAACACATGTTTTGAAGATTACTTTTGAAATACGATTTCGACCTTTGAAATTCTTTACCTTATGCAAAAGTATGTAAAATGTACTATACAAGAAATTTCTAGAAAATGATTATCATTGATTGAGGAAGGACATATCAAGTTCTATTCTGTGACATACAAATACATACAAGGAATACCGTAGGTGGCACAATTCCAAAATCATTTTATCAAATCTGAAGAAATACTGAATTTAGTGTGTTCTTCCATGTTTCCATCTTCTTGTAAAGTTATATAATAAGGTAATATTTTGTACCTCACACTTATAAAAAAACAAGAATTATTCATTGTTTGCCCTTGAAAAATGGTCATTCTGGCTGTAGCTGAATTAAAATTAAAAGCAATTCAAGCTGACAACATATACACATGCGATGTATACACAATAAGCACTTACATCAGTGTGAGGTAAAGCATGAAAATCCGAGACAAGATCTTTGACGGTTCACTACAAATTTGACTCTTTTTAATTTTCTCCTAAAACTACCTGATCTTAAACAATATGGTGTAGTTCAATTGGGTTTTCTGTAGCACTTTTCTATGTTGGCTCTGTTCATGTGCAGGGCATTCTTTTGAACCAGTACGTGTTATAACCACTGATGAAATCATCCTTAAAAAAAAAACAAGGCTGAATAAATAAAAAAGTAAGTAATAACTAAACAACAAATAATTAAGTAAGCAGGGCCCGTTGCATAAAACTTTAAACCATTGATGGTAACTATGCCATCAATTGCAACTACCATGGTAACAGGGCTCAACAGCCAATCAAAATCAAGGTTTCCATGGTAGTAACCATTGATGGCAATGTGCAACGGGCCCAGATAAATAAAATATTGAGGTAAATGGATCAATCAAAAAACGAAAACAAAATCACTCACCGTGGACCAAACCCGCATGGTCAGGTGCTATATCGAGAGCATTAACGCTGATGCATCCGTTGGAGAATGCCTGGAAACCAACCACTACCACCATGCATGTCAAAGCCACTGGGTAGCTACCGGTATCAGCAACAATGAAGCACGGGATGGAGAGGCCGATGAAGGTTACGGCCTGCAGAAAAGATCAGAAAAGATTAGAAAAGGGTATGAAAATAAACGATGCGGTGTGTATTTCTATTAAAATTACCCTTTCATGGCAGTTGACATTCCACATTTGGCTCAATAACATTTCATTTCATTTCATTTCGTGTATTTCCATTTCCAACAAAATGTGGGATTGCATTGTACATGTACATGGTAAACAATGAAACTTACAGTGTACAAAAGGCATATACATTGTAACACAGGTTGGTCATGAATCAGAGCCCAATCATAATTATAATGCCAGATGCAGGAGTACAAAAGGGAAAACAATACACACACTCCAACCAATTTTCATATAATGTCTAGATAGCGTTTCATGCCCTGAATACAAAAAAAAAGAAAAATAGTCTTTAAAATCTTTAAATCGGCAACACGTTGAGAGACTCAAAGACATTGCTTTTCTATATTAAAATTGGCCACCTTTCAACAACACTATATAGCCCATGTAAATGTATATTGTGTTCAGAGGCATTACATTTCATTACAGCAATTTAGCAATCAAAGAAAAGTATTATTATTGCCAATTTGAAGAACACTATGTGATCAATTTAGCCTTAACAATAAACCCTGTCCTGAACGGTTAAAATGTTAACACTAAATGCTTGTTCACAAATGCTGTGGTAATACAACACGTTTTTACAGTGTGTGAATGAATAGTGTTTGTGGGAAGGTCAATAGTAGCAGCTGTGCCTGCCTGCCCCCAACGAAGGTCTCACATGGACTCTCATATATCTGTGTGTTACAAGATACACAAATATGTACATGTAGAGTAATATACACTCAAAATGCCTTGTAGTCAATATCAGGATATATCACCTAGATTTATAGGTAAAGTAAAGATATTTTGTAGAACAATGTCTACTGTTTTCTGATGCAGAGCCTGATCACTGCAATAAGTTGGAGTTTGATCAGAATAAAAACAATATCACGGTAATATATGATAGTTTTGTTAATCATGTTTGTTACACCGTGATAATTAGGCTAATTTTGTGCATAATTTAAACAATGTTGCACAGATCCATGAACACTAACACATGTATGAATCCAAATCATAACCTTCATATCTACAAAGAGTTTCCAGAACTTCCTTAATTATTCACAAAGCCACATATCAAGTGCATTCTAATCACACACACAGTATATAGTATTTGCTACATTTTTGTTTCCCCTAAACATCATTTCACCATTGTGAATTATAATAATAATAGCTTGTTATTATATAGTGTTTTTCAGGACTGCAGGCCCTCTAAAAGCGTTTTACAGATATTTATTATTACCCCAGGCATCGGATTCAGGCTTACCCGCAGACTATGTATGCACTTTCTTCACTCCCTGGGGAGCATTCCAGCCAGGCGTCATATTTACAAGTGCACAATTGCTCATCTAACCACATTAACTTTCGCATCCTACTGGGTACCCATTAAACACCTTGGTGGAGATTGGCAAATGTTGATCAATGTCTTGGCAAAGGACATTAGTGCCGCGGCGGGACTTGAACCGCGGACCTTGTGCTCCACATTCCGGTGACATATCCATTCGACCACATCACCTCTATGTACTTACCGATAACATTTTTCTGGTGACTGTGATTGAGAATTTCTTCTGTAACAGCCATCCACCAAGCCATCCAGATAAAATTGACGTGAACGTGGCCACCACCCAAGGTAAGACGTTAAAAACCCAACCCTGAAATAAAATGGAAGATAAAATTGAAGGGGGAGTCCACCCTGATAATTATCTGGTACTAGTAAAAGAATAAAAACATTAGAGTGAAAGTTTGATGATATCCAACTAAAAATGGAAGATACAATTGAAAGGGAAGTCCACGCTGATAATTATCTGGTACTAGTAAAAGCCTAAAAACATTAGAGTGAAATTTTGAATGATATCCAACTAAAAATGGAAGATACAATTGAAAGGGAAGTTCATGCTGATAATTATCTGGTACTAGTAAAAGCATACAAACATTAGAGTGAAAGTTTGAATGATATCCAATTAAAAATGGAAGATAAAATTGAATGGTCACAGCTACCATTGTATGGACGTAGGCACTATTAGAAATTTATAAAAGTTTACCGGGAGCACCGGTAAATTTTTATATTAAATTTTTCTCGAAAGCGGCAGTGATTTAGGGGCTAAATTTTCAAGTGCCTATAATACATCCACAGGGGCATCAAAATATATACAAATTGTAAAGAATCACTATCCAGCCAATTTTTCTAAATTTCCAAAAACTTTGTATTACCTTTAACGTTTATAGCCATGTCAAAATGATAGTTTTTAAACTCTGCTCACCTTTTCATTGGGGAATGTTTCAGTGAAGTATGTCGGTAACCATGACAACGAAATAAAGAAGACAAAATCTACACATTGATGGGATAGCAGCATAGCCCTGTTTGGGGAGAAACAAGCCCAAGACGAAAATCCAATTGAAACCAATTGAACACCAATTGAAATTTCAATTGGTTTCAATTGGTCTCAATAGGTCTCAATAGGTTTTAACAGGTTTCAATGGGACCTCAGATGTTTTCAATTGGTCCAGATTGGCCCCATTGGACAAATTGGCCCCATTGGCCCCATTGGCCTAGGCCCCATTAGACTTTAATGGGTCCCCAATTGGTTTCAATTGGTCCGGATTGGCCCCATTGGACAAATTGGACCCATTGGCCCCATTGGCCTAGGCCCCATTAGACTTTAATGGGTCCCCAATTGGTTTCAATTGGTCCGGATTGGCCCCATTGGACAAATTGGACCCATTGGCCTAGGCCCCATTAGACTTTAATGGGTCCCCAATTGGTTTCAATTGGACCAATTGGCCTTAATTTGGACTTCAATTGGTCCCATTGAAACCAATTGGCCAATTGAAACCAACAAATCTAGGCATCTCATGAATATTCATTATCACTTTACACGTGTCACAGAAAAATAAATTTATCATGATTTGTTAAGCAAATTATGACAATGCACATCAATTTTGTGATTTCTTTATTCCTTCAGCAATTATTAACCAATAGATTATTTTGTCTGATCATGTTACAATTACATTCACGTTTTAGCAATAGATATATTGATTTATATATTGATTATATGATTACTAACCAAAAAACAATATACATATATAGTATATATATTTGTACGAGCCAATGTCACTGTAAATGAAACTCTTGAATTCACTTCAAATGATCTTTGTGATGAAGTTAATGCAAATGAGATTGGAATATACCTAATTGGTGGACAGTTGCCAATATCGATTATGAAGTATCAATAATTTATCACTGGTTCTTCTAACTGGATCGATTTACCAATTGAATCCCCATTGAATGCCCCCATTGAATCCCAATTCAATACCAATTGGCAATTTGGAGTAAATGGAAAGTGAAACAATGGGTACCCATTGAAACCAATTGGCAATTGGTCCCCATTGGAACCAATTGGCAATTGGTCCCCAATTTGGAGTAAATGGAAAGTGAAACAATGGGTTCCCATTGAAACCAATTGGCAATTGGTCCCCATTGGAACCAATTGGCAATTGGTCCCCATTGGTTTCAATGGGTACCCATTGTTTCACTTTCCATTTACTCCAAATTGGATTCAATGGGGACATACAATGGGGATTCAATTGGATTTTCGTCTTGGGAGGTTACGAAAGGAACAAAAGAGAGATCGAACTGTTAAGAAATCATAATTAATAAAAATAATAAATAATATGGTTATTTATATAGCGCCGGTATCCGTCAGGTAAAATCCATTATAGCCATGCTTTGATCATTAAGCATTTCAGGACAGGGATTTTTGTAAAGGGCTACATTGATCCCATATTGCTCCTCAAATTGGCAAAATATCATATGTGACCCGGCACCACAAAACCAACAAAAAGTCGCAACCAGCGATTCTCCGTAATCAGCTAAAATGTCAATTTAGGTGAAAAAAATAGATTTTTGTTTTTTTGCATTTTCTGAAAGAGTGGTCTTTTCTGTACCTAGTATCAAAATTTGGAAGTCTAAAACATAGTAGAAGATGTGTTTTAAACGGTTTTTCTAGACCAGTTTTTTTCGCACAGCCTTCGGTCTCTTCCAAAATTTGATCACTTTTCCCGAGCGAAATTATCGTAGTCCGGAAATGGTCGGTCGTTGCTAACGGGTCGTGCTACGCGGGCTGTGATTGGTCCGTTATAGCAATCAGTGCGGCGCGCCATTTTGTTTGTATCCGCTTTCACATCCGAGTTCCAGATTTGCGTTCGTCTTATATTCTCCGTTAACGACTTCGAGTAGCTTGATTGTACATCACATATCCAGAATTTGTTGATCAAGAGTAAGAACATTATTATATTTTGTACATTTGAGAGTGACAAGTTGCGAAAAAGTCTACAACGTCGTTACAACGCCAGGTTTTGTACGGGGTGCACCAACGCAGATGCCCGGGTAGCTCGGGCGGTCAACGAAGCGATGATGCGGGGGCTAGCTGCGGGGGATCAGGCCAACCTTACAGCTTTGCTTACTGAACACTTCGGGCAAGACAGCGACGAGAGAATTCCTGATAATGTGGTTACAAATAATTGCCCAGATGTATACAAAACAAGATAGGTGACAAGCAGTGTTATGTTAGGGGGAACAAAAAGACTCCGGGTCCACCATGAATAGGCATTGTCTAGTGCGGGTGTCTCGGCACTATGTTGCAGTTCACTTAATCTGTCCAATTACAACTCTATACATTTACAACATAATGGCCCGAATTCACAAAGCAAGGTTTGAGCTCAGACCAAGGTTTATGTGCGTCATATGACGCGTTTCAGGTTTGAGTTCAGACCTTGGTCTGAAATGCATTTCACAAAGCCGGTTTGTCCTCAGACCAAGGTTTATGTACGTCATATGACGCGTTTCAGGTTTGAGTTCAGACCTTGGTCTGAAATTACATTTCACAAAGCAAGGTTTGTCCTCAGACCGGGTTTATGTACGTCATCAGACCCAAAATTTACAGACTGCTCAGATAGGAGGTTTGTAATTTCTCAAACCTGGTTTGAGAGCTATCAACCAATCAGGATGCAGCACTGGGTGGAGATAATTTATGCTCGATTGATTTTATCCAAATAATTCACCGCCAAAACAATCTGCGATAGTATCTGGACAGCCCGATTTTAGTGCAATTGAAATCTCTCAATCTCTCGATCCTTTCCTTAAAATCGTAAGTATAAAACCTGTACATGTAGTCGAATTCATACTCTTCACGTTACTGACATTTCACTATTTGATATGCTTTATAACTTTCCATTTTCCATGAAATGTTCGATGTTTTCATATCCGACGGCCTCTCAATTCCAGAGTTCAGGGACTGAGTCTGAGGGAGCTCGAGTCCAACGCCCAAGGCGGCGGCGGAGCTCGCAGCCTCTGACCCTGGGCTGGAGTTGGGCCTAGCCGGGCCGGGCCTACAGTAGATATCTGAGTATGACTGTCATGTTTAATTTTGTCTTGTTGTCAGCAATGCCATGACACATGCCAATTAGACTAGGCCTAGACCTATTCATGATAATGATAATAATACCAGGCTCTAGCCTAGGCCTGGCAATGATGTCCATCACTTGACTTGGACACTGGTAGTGGTACCTAATAAATAGAAATTGAAGTGGCATCAGCAATGCCAATGTTCCCCAAAATGAATCAACTGACAAGCATAGACCAAATAGTCCAGGCATTTCGTGAAAAAAAAGGGGTCAACCTCCCACTAATTGCAACAGAAAGTCTGTCAACTGTTTTATACCCAGAAATATGTCCTCTATAACATATCAAAAGTCTTAAGGAATCCTGGTGGGGGAAAGTTCCGTGGCGGCCATTTTTCAAAATGGCCGCCATGTATAACTACTGTTGTACAGATCTGGGGATTACTTTTTAACAGCACCTCATTTTACCATGCATAAGGTGTCATATGAAAGACAATTACATTTCCTACAAGATGATACCTCATTCAATAGGTTTCGGGATAATTTGCTTACCAATTTTGAGCCAAAAGTGTGATTTTTTACCATTTTTTTCAAAAATATGAATCGCGCCAAAATACATATTTCTCCATATTTATTTGATTATTATGCTAACCAACTTGAAACTTGCTGAAAAACTGTTCAGCATCCTGGTTGATATCATATTTAAATTTCAAGTCTATTACTTTTCAAACTAAAAAGTTATAACGCTCTAAAGTTGAAACTTTGTTATGAGCCAAAATGGCAAATTTGGTTGCTAAGGGCTATCTTCTCCTTAGCAACGGTAACATATTGGCGTGAGAAATAGAATATATCACGAGAAATTGCTATTACTAAGCAAATGACTACTTTTATAAGAAGTATGATGTCAAATGATGCATTTTAATCCTATTTTAATGATAAATATCGCTTAGTTCCCGTTGCTATGGTAATAAAATGCCTAGCAACCGATATAAATCGCATATTTTTGTTGTAAATCTAATATTTCCCATATCTCTGCTTCTAAATAACATAGCGTTTTGATTTTAAGTGCTAAACATACATTTCCAGAGACAAGGAATAAAATTAATTAAATTTTAATGAGCTAAACCTAGCCAAAAAGCCGAAACGGCAGCCATTTTCCAAAATGGCCACCATAAACCTGATATTTTGCAATATCTCCACTTCTAAATGACTTAGGGCTTTGATTTTCAGTGCTAAATATACATTTTTCTGGGGCCAGGAATCCTTTGAAACACATTTCAATGAGCTAAACCTGACCAAAAAGCCGAAATGGCAGTCATTTTCCCAAATGGCTGCCATTAAAATGATAATTCCCAATATTTCTGCTTCTAAAGGCTTAGAATTTTAGTGCAAAACGTACATTTTCTGGGGCTAGGAATCCAATGACACACATTTCAATTAGCTAAACCTGACCAAAAAGCATTTTTCTGAGGATGTGTCAACTATATACCATGGCATGCTGTATGCCTGATGGACAACGTACATGTATAGGTCATAATTATTATAATACTGCATGTAGTTACCATAGCCTCAGACTACCATCTTCGATCCATCAATCTTCCTCAAAAAGTCTATTCATTGTCATCACTGTCACATGCAACTTGGTTGAGTTCGTGAATGCTGACCCTCTACAGTTGCCACATGCAGCTGAGCATGTACTCTATGCTCTGCTTCTTGCAGGTGCACTTCAGACTGCTGCAGTCTGTCTGGCAGTTGCAGCGGATCATCTTGAGGAGCTCTTCCGGAGCTGGTGGCAAGTCTGTCTGTACGAGCACGACTCCTCCACTGCTTTCCCGCCAACCCCAGTCATCTGGTCGTAGCTCATCAGCTGCAATGCCCTTCCACTGCCGGACCTGGTAGTAGACACGAAGGCTGTGGTGTTTCGCTGCTGCTGATTTGGGAGGTAGACTTTGGGGTTGCACATGAGAAATGTTGGAGGCGACCTTCTAGCAGAACCGCTTATGTCGCGCCACGTTGAGTGACTCTGCAGGCTTCCCATTGTACAGGCATGCCAAGGCTTTCTCTCCTGCTTCGATCTACATCATTGGTAGACGCTGTCGGTCTGTCAAACACAATTGCTTGTTAACGGAAGTGCGCACTGGTTTTGAATTTGTGAAGGGAAGCTCCCTTGTCAGAGCCATGCACGCGGGAAGTAGTATTACATCCCAGGAGAGCGTGCATGAAGAAAATCGTCGCTGTTTTCACGAAGTGACGGTAGTGAACAAAAATTGCATTCACTTTGCATGACGATTTTCCTCACTACCGTCACTTCGTGAAAACAAGGACGAAATGTGCTGTGATACATCGGGGCCTAACTGCTGTTTGACAGACTTCATGTTCCAGACACGTGGTTTCTTCACATTCTTCTTTGGCTCAGGTTGGAAGAACAGGTCACATGACTCAAGGTTGGTGTGGTAGATGAGCAGGATGAGTAGATCTGTATCCTCTCCGATCAGCACAGTATCAGTGGTGGCTGCAGACTCCACTGCCTTCTGCACTATGAGAAGACCAGCGTCACCTGCAGCATGATGTGTCTGGCAGTTCTTTGCCCGTAGTTTGGTGCTGAGCATGTTGATGAAGTGCTGCTTATTTGTCTTGTTTGCCAGGAATTGTTCCTTCTTCATTGTAGCCTGCATATCTTCATCAAACGTCACCGTTGCTCCAGCATTCCCTCTCGCACGTCTTTGGTGTGCTGTGCCCTTTGTTGATGTACCATCATATTCATCAAACACGACTGTTGCCTGTCCGTACTTCTTTGGGACATACTCTGTGTATTGCATGCAAATACATTTGTATGTTGAGCCACGTGCCTATGTAATGCGCTGAACTACTGTCCCAACATCCAACACGTAGTGGACTTGGCCTGTGATTCCTGGTGCATCCTTTGTCAGGAGTGTCCAAATAGCATCTGCTAGCACTGGCTTCTGTGGCTGTCGGAGCAGCAGTGTGGAATCAAACAGAGCTGGTGGGTAACTGCACAGCTCATATTTGAACACAGACTCTAGAGCCTCTGCAGCTTTTGCAGCAATTGTCAGTCGCTGGAAAAGCAGCTGGGGATCCACTTGTACTGCCTCACCATCAATCTTTACTGCCGATTTCGAAGCTAAGGTGATGGCCTGATCCTTCCTCTTGAATGTGTAGTCATCAGCAATTTGTCCATCCATGTTGGTCAGGATTGCTGTTCCAACAGTTTTTGCTGAATCTGGTTGCATGTACCCCTGTCAAAATGCTGTGTAAGCTCGGATCTAAGCTGAAAGGTTTTCTCTCTTTCAGACAGCTGATAACTGCATGATTGTGTGTCTTTCATGTCACGTGCTTGTCTAGCATTTGTCATATCCTTGTTTTATTCACCAGTGTTATAGTTGACCCCTGTGAGCTGTTGCATAGCATTGTTGACTTCAGCACAGGCAGGCATGGAGAGCAGCCATATGAGACGCTGTTGCTCTGTCATGCCTTGCCATCTCGTCAGGCCACCGCTGGTCTTCATACTCCTAATTAGGACCTGTTCGATAGTGAGATCTACGGACAGACCAGCCCATAGGCGATCACTTCTTCTGACAACATGGAACCCTTCTTCGAATTGTTGGTACACATCTGGATGTTCATCCTTGAGCTTGCTCATTTGCTGCACATAGAGGCGGATTGATTTGGTGTAGAGGTTGTGCCCAGAGGCTGCCAGGTAGGGCAACATTTCTGACACAGCTTCAAGGTGCAACGCCCAGTTGCCAATGCGCTCTGCTCTAATAAACTTCCGTAGTATGTCAACCATCTCCATGTACTGTAGCCAAAGTGTGGCGGTCCTACAGGACTTCAAGCATTCGGTTTTGGCCCGGAGGAGCTTCTTGATTCTGGTTAAAACATCAGCTTGGCAGAACTCCTCTGCAGACACAGAACCTTCCATCAGATTCTTGTAGAGGGCAGCACATTCATCAAGATCAGTGTTTCCAGTTCCGTTTGTCGCAGGCTCATCATCTGGTGACACTGTTGCCTCATTGGTCTCCTCCACTTCTTGTGGATCTGCAGATGGTTGAGGGAGTGGCATACCAAGTGCATCTGACAAAATCAAGGCGTTCAGTGCTGCATCAACAAGTAGATGTCCCCGTATTGCTCATGCAATAGCCTTGCTTGACATCATGTGTACCACCGCGTTATCTGCATAGATTGCTTCCCAAGAAACTCATTTATGTGTGAAAGCCTCCCAGGGGCAAAAGCATGTCATTCAAAAACACTTCCTGTGGGCTCAGTCTCGATGATCATGAGGGCTAGCCACCATAGTGGTTGGTCAAAGGTGATGATGGGCGTAACACCATGGCGACAAGCATGCTCTCACACAAACTTCAGTGTGGAATAGATGCGAGTGACATCGCTGGGATTCATGTCGATCATTGGGAGAAACATCACTGATCATTTCCCGGGGTGGTCACAATGATGCACTAGCTGCATCAGTCCAGACCATGCCGGTCTTGGTGAGGTGAACACATAACGGATGTCTTCCACAGGAGATCAAGGTCTGCTGTTGGGTCCTTTGCCTTCATGTTGACCACCTTCAAGTATGCCAGTGTTGCCAGGGTAGGTCTGCTGGCCTTGGTGGCTAGGGTTATGGCAGCAATCGTCCCCATGCCAGGTATGTCTGTTCCATGAGACATCACAGCATTACTTAACACGTACTGCAGACCTGGTGGTACACTGCATCTGCAGCATGAAGGTCATGCACATGGAGGACATGGGCTTTGACTGTTTCTGCCCAGGCATCCTTCCTTTCGTCACAGGATTCCAAGATATTGTCCTTGAAAAATTATGACCTATACATGTATGTTGTCCATCAGGCATACGGCATGCCATGGTATATAGTTGACACATCCTCAGAATAATGCTTTTTGGTCAGGTTTAGCTTATTGAAATGTGTGTCATTGGATTCCTAGCCCCAGAAAATGTACATTTTGCACTAAAATTCTAAGCCTTTAGAAGCAGAAATATTGGGAATTATCAGGTTTATGGCAGCCATTTGGGAAAATAGCTGCCATTTCGGCTTTTTTGGTCAGGTTTAGCTCATTGAAATGTGTTTTAAAGGATTCCTGGGCCCAGAAAATGTATATTTAGCACTGAAAATCAAAGCCCTAAGTCATTTAGAAGCGGAGATATTGCGAAATATCAGGTTTATGGCGGCCATTTTGGAAAATGGCTGCCGTTTCGGCTTTTTGGCTAGGTTTAGCTCATTAAAATTTAATTCATTTGATTCCTTGTCCCTGGAAATGTATGTTTAGCACTTAAAATCAAAACTCTATATTATTCAGAAGCAGAGATATGGGAAATATTAGATTTACAACAAAAATATGCGTTTTATATCGGTTGCTAGGCATATTATTACCATAGCAACGGGAACTAAGCGATATTTATCATTAAAATAGGATTAAAATGCATCATTTGACATCATACTTCCTATAAAGGTAGTCATCTGCTTGGTGATAGCAATTTTTCGTGATATATTCTATTTCTCACGCCAATATGTTACCGTTGCTAAGGAGAAGATAGCCCTTAGCAACCAAATTTGCCATTTTGGCTCATAACAAAGTTCAACTTTAGAGCGCTATAACTTTTCATTTTGAAAAGTAATAGACTTGAAATTTGGATATGATATCAACCAGGATGCTGAACAGTTTTTCAGCAAGTTTCAAGTTGGTTAGCATAATATTCAAATAAATATGGAGAAATATGTATTTTGGCGCAATTCACATTTTTGAAAAAAATGGTTAAAAATCACACTTTTGGCTCAAAATTGGTAAGCAAATCATCCCGAAACCCAATGAATGAGGTATCATCTTGTAGGAAATGTAATTGTCTTTCACATGACACCTTATGCAGGGTAAAATGAGGTGCTGTTAAAAAGAAATCCCCATAATTGTACAATATTAGTTATACATGGCGGCCATTTTGAAAAATGGCCGCCATGGCACTTTCCCCCACCCGGATTCCTTAAGACTTTTGATATGTTATAATGGACACCTCCAAGAGCACAAAACAGTCGAGACATTTTCTGTTGCAATTAGTGGGAGGTCATATCAAATTATGCCTGGACTAAAAAGCTTCAGTCTCTCTATATTGCCGGTTGTTCACTGAGACTACGTCTGGCTCTACTAGACCTCCGATTATAGAATGTCAACAAATGTCAGTTTTATTATTTTTATTAAAGAAATGACCCATATCAGACGGTTATTTCTGTTTATGAGTCATGACAAGCAAAGCTTTTATTAAATTTAGATCTGGTTCTAATTGTCTTAATTAACTGGCTTAGTCTCCAGAGCCAGGATCACCCACAAAATCACAAGTACAAGTAACATTTCTTTATTTTAAAAACATTGTTTAAACATTTGTTTCATTTTATCTTCACTCTAGTAAAGATGGTAGAAATGCAGGTGATTCGGCATAATGAGCTGGTGTACCTGGAGGAGGAGCTGGAGCAATATATAGCAGCACAACCGGGCAGAGGCCTCTGAGATTGGGAAAACCCGCTGGATGATGAGCCTTTTGTTTTAGATTGAGGTAGATCTACTTTGAATTCAAATTCTGTATTGGGAAAGTTGGCGAAAACATGGCCAAACTACTTGATGAATATTGTTAACATAGCTATAAAAAAGGGCTTCTGTTGTAAAATCCAACCCTAGTGTCGTTATTAAAATCCAGAAATATTTCAATTCATGTTGACCGCCTAAATTCACTGTTCGTTTGCCCCGCTCCGCTGGTCTGCCTACGACCGTGCAAGCCCCTAATGCCATGCACATGTGCGTTTACATACATTTATTCAATTTCTAGGCATTTTCTGTCATATTCCATACATTGAAAGATTAAATTAGTTATGATATTTATTTTTTTACATGGTAGGTGATGAAAGCATTAATTTTCATAATTTGTGTGTGGGGCATTTCCCAATACTGTTATTTGGCTTTAATACATGAGGAAATTATTCAGATTATGTGTTGGAAACAAGTTTGTGATTTGTTGCTTAAATTTCACAAAAGGTGAAGCCGTGAAGGAGGTTAGAAAAGGCATAGACAATTTTGTCTTTTATGTTAAATTGATTCACACCACATCTAGAAATCAGGATAATTTTTGTTTTTAAGTGACAGTTACAGTTGGGGATGCAAAAATATTTAATAGCATAAACATTAAACAAGCAAAAAAATGATTTATTTGAATGCTTGTTTTTTAAATTTTTTTTAAAAGGTAATTCGATCTCAAGGATGCACGGTGAGGAGGCGGCATGCCGTGTCACATTCATCTGTTTGCCGAATGGAGAGTAGTGAGGGATGTTTCCGAAGCTGTTGTCAGAAGAAAGGGACAAGTCATGAAGTTTCCTACAAGTTACAACAAGGCAAAAAGTGACTACTATTCAGAAGCAGTTTTTCCAGTACTGCAGATTTCCAGGAGTTGCTGTTGATGGGACACATGTTTACATCAGGAGCCCTGGTGGGGCAAGAGCCAGGTACTACTTCAATAGGAAGAACAGGTACTCCATCGATGTTCAGGTGAGAATAAATGAATACATCATGACTGGATCCAGCACGGCTTTCCCTTTAGACCTTTTTTTTGTACCTTGCAAAATGTTCACATTAGATATATACACTCTCCAGTCTTGTGTGTTGTACATCCATGCTATTTCATTGGTGACCAATGCAAGATTTCTAGTGGCCAAATGGATATTAAAGTAATATTCGCGTACAGGTACTCATTTCACTGCCTTTGTACACAGTTAAGAATATCCAATGGATAGTTAAACTTAAAAATCCTAACACTCGTTAATATCTTTTTAACGAAAGGGAAATTTGAAAAATCAAAACTTGTTCCATCCTTCTATTGGCAATGCAGATATGACCTCTAGATTTCTGATATTTTTTTGATGGCCATGGCAATTGGGCCACTGTTTTTGCCATTGATCAATGAAAGAAAAAACAACAAAGAGAAGCATGTAAATTGATCAATGGCAATTACCACTATATATTTTAAACTATAGAAAAACAAACAGGTTCATTTATCATAAAAAGATGAGAGAGTGGGTACCCCCTCCCCCCCCCCAACACACAAAGCATTTGTTGTTTTAGGCTCGAAATGTTTTGTTAAAAAAGTGAGATTATTTTTGTTTACATTGTTACAAGATAAACAATGAAAACATGAGTTAAAAATGAAGAAATACTTCATCAGTCAATAAATATAGGGTAATTAGCATTTTCTTCCAATTTGTGTTGTATAAATAGATATTGAAAAGCAATTATCACATATTCAACTGCATTTGCATTAATTACCATAAATAACAAGTGAAATTTCACGGCCTATCTGAAGTGTGAAATGAGTGAGTTTTCATAACTAATGAATGCCAACATGTTATTTCATATTGACAGGTTGTCTGTGATTATGCTGGGAAAATAACTAGTATCGTTGCAAGGTGGCCTGGACTGGTAGCAGCCACGATGCCAGGATCTTTTCTGAGTGTGCACTGAATTGACAGCTTGATGCTAGGGCATATGAATAACAGTTGATTCTTGGAGATAGACTATAGGGTAGGTAGATTATTTCTTTATATGAAAATATTTGTTTATTCTTTTTCTTAATCAATCTTGTTTCCTTTTTTGTATTTGGCCAACATGTGACATGTTAGGAATGTTCATTTGGTAATATAGTAACAACTCGCATTAAGTAATTAATTCAAACGAGCTCATGTGCTTTTAAATTTCAGTTCACAAATCATTATTAATGTTTTTGATATCTGGATGCAACTTGATTAGTTTGTTGTCAAGAGGAACCTCATAGGTTTTGTATTAGTGACACAGGATTGAATTATTCCTGATTATGTGTACAATACATTGTATCCTTTTCTATAGTATTACCCCCCCCCCCCCCCCTCCAAGAAAAAAATGAACAAGTTGAAATTAAGAATATTGTTTATGATATTGTTTATTTTGTCCATTCGATTTTGCAGGTATCCATGCCTTCTCTGCCTCATCAGAAGCCATTTCTTCATTCAGAGGGTCGACCACAGATGTGCTTTAAAGGCCATCTGTACTAGTTCAGCCAAAGAGGATTAGACAACCCAGCGAGGTCACTGACGGGAGGCTATCTCATCAATTCAGTTCTCCATTAACATAAGAAAAAGAGGATCATGGGGGATTAACAGGCACAGATTGGGGAAGTTTTCTATATAGAGGGAGCAAGTAGTACAGTGGGGCTTTAACACTTCACACACAAAAAAGGGAGATGTGTGATTGAGCGCATATTTATTAAATGCAAGGATGAGGACGTTCCATGCCTCATCAATCTAAGAGAGAAGGTCGACACTTCTTAATTATTTTTATGCTTTCCTGTTGCCCATATTGGGGAAATTCATGTTGTTCAAATATAGCATTGGTTTGGCCAAGTATAGCCTAAAACAGCTAACACTGGAGCTTACTAACAAGCATTTATTGCTTTCTTAGCTGTCAAGTAACATAACTACCACTATCTATCTATTTAGTGAGCTATACATTATTTAATTAAGGATTCCACAAAATTTTTCAATGTATACGGTAATAAGTTATAAAATACAGATTTAACTCAATTGCAACTGGAATTACCTCAAAATGTATTTCAAAATACGGCTCCTCCCTGGTGTTCCCACAATACTTTGTAGTTATGCAGCATTACATCAAGAACCTGGGCGTTGAACTGTTGATTATTTATGAATATTTTTGATGTTCTGTTTAGTTGATAAGTATTTGTTGTCACTCTGACGGTATTTGTAATTACGTGTTCTCTGTAGATTAAATGCACCCGATTTAACTATAATTAGCATTGTATACACTGCTGAGTTGAGGGGTGGGTCAATATAAATTATTTGGTTGTCAGCTAGGGGAGAGTATTCGAACAAATATTATTTACTCTACTAAGCGAAGTCAGAATTAAAGAACTTTTATGTGCAAATTTGAATTTCGTCACCCATTTTGTTGTATTTCTGATTTTCTTTCTGCTAATAGTGCTACAGTGAGACTTTTAATTGGCCTTCCAGAGCCTCTCTTAACCTCTAGTGGGCTATATTTCATATAAGCATGCTACAAAATTTACAAATGTGAACTGCATTGTTTGAACAAACGGTAGATTACTATTGTGTTGTATGCTCAATTATTTATGTAAAATATGAAAATACAAATACAATATTCTTGCTTTCATATATTTACCAATATAACTGAAATAGATATGTGTCAGATTATCTCTCTCTCTTTCTCCCTTTTTTTTGGGGGGGGGGGGGGTGCAGATGTGTGTGTTTGCAGTTTGCATGGTTTTGCATTATGTGTTTCATTGCAAAAAAGAAGAAGAAGAGAGAGAGAGAGAAAGTTGAATAGAGAGAGAGAGAGGGGACAAAGACAAAAATTAATAGAGAGAGAAAGGGAGGGAGAGAGAGAAAGAGAGAGAGAGAAAGATGAATAGAGAGAGAGGGAAGAAAGAAAAATAATTAATAGAGAGAGAAAAGGAGAGAGAACAAAAATGGGTAGAAAGAGAGAGGAGGGACGGGGACAGAGAAAGAGACAGGGAGGGATAGAAAGAGAGGGGAGAAAGAAAAAGAATTAATAGAGAGAGAAAGGGAGGGAGAGAGAACAAAAATGGGTAGAAAGAGAGAGGAGGGACGGGGACAGAGAAAGAAAAGATGGCCATAGAGGATTTTTTTTAAAATTAATATTATATGGAAACAAATCATTTACCAGTGACAATTTTGATGTGAAAAAAATAGCCAGTTGGGGAAACAAACGAGGAACTAGTTAAAATAATAATTGATTGACCATTTTAACAAAACAACTATATAGATCTATAGTAATTAACAATTGCAATCAAATGAATTAATATATTAATCACAATAAAAACTTAATTCATATTAAATCATTATTATTATTATTATTAGGTGATTTTATTGATAAGAATTTGTAGCCCCAAAAACAATAAGACTCTTTCAGTTAATTTAAAAGAGCCCTTGACAACCTTAGATGTATTAATCTAACAAAGGTTTTCAGGTGCCGATGTCAATTTGTTCTGGGTCAGATTGAGTGCTTCACCAGCACCACACAAATGTGAGTACGTGGGACACTTACTGCATCGGCGCGCCAGTTTGGTTCGATTAATTCATGAAAATGCAATTCAAAAGTTTATTTCAGAGATGTTCTAACCATCATCTTTTCAAGATTGCTCATTAAGATGTCCGGATCGTACTAAGAATGCTTAGTTTAACAGTTTTTTCAATTCTTAACATTTAAACCCTAGCCCATAAAAATTATGTTAGAAACCCTATGGCTGAGACTAGTTTTACAAACCTTTTTCCGAGGTTTGGGAATTACAGACGAAGGTTTATATAAACCTTCCTTTGTGGAATGGGTTTGAAAATAAACCAGGTTTGAGCTCAGACCAAGGTCTGTATAAACCTTGGTCTGATCAAACCGGCTCTGTCCTCAGACCTCCGTTGTGAATTCGGGCCAATAACTTTTGAAAGACTTAAGTCCACACATTGAAACCTCAGAAACATAATGAACAGACTGGCCCGAATTCACAACGGAAGTCTGAGGACAGACCCGGTTTGATCAGACCAAGGTTTATACAGACCTTGGTCTGAGCTCAAACCTGGTTTATTTTCAAACCCATTCCACAAAGGAAGGTTTGTATAAACTTCGGTCTGTAATTCCCAAACCTCGGACCAAGGTTTGTAAAACTAGTCTCAGCCATAGGGTTTCTAACATAATTTTTATGGGCTAGGGTTTAAATGATAAGAATTGAAAAAAATGTTAAACTAAGCATTCTTAGTACGATCCGGACATCTTAATGAGCAATCTTGAAAATATGATGGTTAGAACATCTCTGAAATAAACTTTTGAATAGCATTTTCATGAATTAATCGAACCAAACTGGCGCGCCGATGCAGAAAGTGCCCCACGTACTCACATTTGTGTGGTGCTGGTGAAGCACTCAATCTGACCCAGAACAAATTGACATCGGCACCTCGATCAAAACCTTCATTAGATTAATAAGGGCTATTTTAAATTAACTGTATGCGTATTATTGTTTTGGGGGCCACACATGATTATATTTTATCAATCAAATCACGTAATGATAATAACGATTTAATTTGATATTGAATTTTTATTGTGATTATATAGATTCATTTGATTGCAAGTCGCACATCCTCCTTCCAATTGCCATTTTATTAGTTATTTTGGGTAGATTGTTTTCTATATTTAAATGTTTATACTTGTTAATTACTATATATATAGTTACTTTTTAAGAGGTTTTAATTTTATTAAAGTCAAAAATATTATGAATTGGGGACATCATAGACGCCAAAGGGGATGTGGATATAAATCGGGCAAAACAATTACTTGTTATTAAAACTATATTTTTTATGTGAGGTTAAATTACTTTGGAATTGTATGTGACTGAAAAAGAAAATGTAAAACTGGTTTTTGTTGATATGGAAATACGTCTTTATTATTTTGAATTGACACCAAAAGTATGTCATAATATATCAGTTACAAAAAAAAAAAAATGTCACAAATAATATATAAGGTATTAATTAGTTGAGAACCTTTATGAATCTAACTTAGCTTGTTATATATGTTTTATATACACAAAAAAAAGAAAATGTAATTTTACAAACATATTCAACATTTATTTGAAGGAAATATTATGAAGGGCAAATATTTAAAAGTGTTACCTCCGTAATTATGTTTTTTAAAAACATGAATAATTTTATGATATATGTATTCAATTAATAAATAATGGAGAAAAATAAAGAAAAACAAAGACTTGTCAATGAATTAATCTTTTGAATTATCTGTTGATTTCTATGTATTGTCATTGTTGTGAGCTGCACCCGGTCGGGTAACACAGACACACACACACGCACACATGCACCCAAACATACTACCCCCCCCCCCCCCCCCCCCCCACGCTCATTCTCCCGCTGTCCCACCAGACTCCCGCCACCATGCCCTTCCTCCCGCTCTCTCTTGCCAAACATGTAAAATGAACCAGCGTTATTGTATCGTATGGATTTGTTTGCTCAAGGGGGATGGGGGGGGGGGGGGGGGGGGGGGGGGTAAGTGAGCACTTCAAATTTTGTTATTACTCAACACCCCCCCCCCCCCCTTCCTGTTGAGGCAAAACAAAATTGCACTGACGATCTCCCTGGAAGCAGCCCTGATTAATATCTCACTGTAGCTCTATTTGCAGGAAGAAAATCAGAAAAAACAACAAAATGGGTGCCAAAAATTCTAATTTGCACATAAATAGTTCTTTAATTCTGACTTCACTTAGTACAGTATCAGATTAACATTTGTATGAATACTCTCCCCTGACTAGCAAATAATATATTGACCCACCCCTCGACTCATCAGCTATGTATTCAATACTAATTATAGTTGTAATTAACCTTAAGTCGATCGGTGCATTTAGAAAACACTAAATTACAAATACCATCAGAGTGGCAGTGTCCCTCCATCATGTTTCTGCTTATGTGTGTGACTGTATATACATTTATGCACAGTATTCTACAAAATTCTAAACCTAACACCAAAAATATATATAGACAAACAATTTGAAAACATATATTATTGTAGTTTTGTGGGAACACCGGGGAGGGACCGTCTTTTGAAATACATTTTGAGCTAATTCCAGTTGCAATTTGAGATAAATTTGTATTTTATATTATACACTAAAATTGTTTGTGGAATCCTAAATCAAATTATGTATATTAAGCTCATTAATTACAGGATAGCAGAGCAACGCATGTTGGCTGTTTCAGCCTATACTTGGCCAAACCATTGCTATATTTGCACTCGGTGAATTTTGTGAGTATGAGCAGTGGAAAAGCGTAAAAATTACTCGAAGAGTGTCCACCTTTTCTCTTAGATTGTTGAGGCATGGAACATCCTCATCCATACTTTTTGTTGTGAAGTGTCAGAGAGCATCTGTGGTACGTCGACCCTCGAATGAAGAAATGGTTACCGATGAGGAAGAGAAGGCATGGATATACCTGCAGAATCGAAAGGGATAACGGGAAGAGAGAGAGAGAGAGATAAAGAACGAAATAAACAATACATCCTTAATTATAACTTTTTTTTGGGGGGGGGGGGGGTGGGGTAATACTATACATTAGCAGGAATTATTGAATCATACCTGTACATGTGTCACTATACAAAAAAAATGAGGTTCCACTGAAATTTAAAAACACATGAGCTTGTTTGAATTAATCACTTAATGTGAATTGTTGCTATATTACCAAATAAAGTTTCCTTACATGTCACATCAGTTGGTTTTTGTAAGAAGAATTAATCTAGTCTACCTACCCTAAAGTCTATCTCCTTGCAAGCATCAACTCTTGTTAATCTGCCCTAGCGTCAAGCTTTCAATTAAGAGCATTCTCAAAAAAGATTCTTGCTTTTGTGGGTGCTTCCTTTCCACCGGTCTTGCAGCAATACTTGTTATTTTTCTAGCAACCTGTTGATACAAATATGGGAGAAAATTTGGTACAATCAATTAATTGATGAATTTTTCACTCTACCTTTTTTTTCTAATAAAGTTGATATTTCTCATATTTTCATTAGTCAGTACATTATCATATTTATGGCAATTTATCCAAACAAGTGGGAATTTGTCATAACGTGCAATGAATAATATTCATTTTGATAATTGATTATTAGTTTTCTAAACAAATCCTTAACCTGCAATATCAATAATTTAAAGCGCCCTCTTTGAACTATTATTTACATTCAATATATAGCCGCATGGTAAAAACTATTTACATTTTCTTGTAGAAGAGAGTTTGCTCTTTTATTTGATATAATTTTTATTAGGCCTTTACAAAAATATGTTTTTGGGGCCTAGGTCCTGTTTCATGTAGAATTGCCCACATGCATGGTAGAATAGGCTACTGTGCATGAATGTATAGTCACACACATAGCAGCATGATGGAGGGACAAAAGGCCAGGCAAAATCCTAAGCCTAGGGGAAATTGGCAGAAGTTAGAAAGGGACTACCTAATCGAGTTGATATCAGATAGGATCGATACCATTATATCCAAGCAGACAGATCATGCATCAAAAGAGAGTAAGGAGGTGGCATGGAAGGAGATTTCGGGGCTGTTTGATGCAAAATTTGGGAACAAATGGAGCATTGGCCAAAAGCAGGACCTTTGGAAAAGGCTGCGGATAACAGCTAAAAAGGAGCTCTCGGCATATAACCAGGCAGCGAGGAGGACTGGTGGTGGGCCAGCACCACCAGAACCTTCAGCGATTTCATTGGTAATTAAGGACCTTTGTCCAATAGAGTTTTGCCAAGTCAGAAATCCATTCGACGACGACGCCAACCTCGACAACAATGCCGTCGATTGCCTGCAATTTATTGCAGGGCAAACCACTCCTCCCAACAAGTAAGAATTAAAGAAAAATTACTAGTCTCTAGAACTCTAGTCTAGATCTAGATTAAGCCTAATTATTGATAATTAGGCTACCTTATTTCTTTTTCTAGATGATAATATACATCATCATGTCTAAGAAATAACAAATGCATGATTTGGGTATTCATCAGAAAGGATCTCTGATCCCTTAACGAAAACTTTCTAATGCATCTTCATTGATTGGATCTATAACATCACGAGCGCCGTCACGAAAACGGTTAAATTGTCCCACGTATTCAAATTTGTGTTATGAAGTACACATCTACCCAAGATAATAAACCGCTATAACGTTGAAACAGGTAGACAATCTATTAAGCCCATTTACTGCTAAATTTTTAATCAAAAGTAACGAAAACTTACCAAAATAACTTCACAATGAAGTAGAAATATCATCTGTTTCCGTACATTTCCATTTGTTTTACGATATATCGCAAAGTAGAGCCAGTTACTGCTTAGTTGCTCAGCTTAAAATTCAGATAATGGAGGCGACAAAATATATGTACGCACGCGTACGCACATAGTTTCATTTTCAACCTTCACGTAGATGGGGTAACATTGTAGCAAAGAAAAACAAAAGGAATAAACAAATCGATCTGGTGTGTACAAGACACATATAATAATATATCATCTTAAAACCCAGTGATCTTCGTCATCGTTTTCCTACTTATGTTCCATCCTTTCTCGACACTGTTTGCTTTTTTCTTCTTCTTCTTCTTCAATTCTCCGATGTTATTACATGGCCTTTTCTTATAATCTGCAAGGATTTTGTTAATCAATGAATTATAAGAAATACTATTTAATGTAATGGGAGAATGCGTGAATAAATAAGGGGATGGCGGAAATATGACGACGGCAGATATACATGCCCCTTATTGTATTTTACTATCCGATGGACTGGATTACAAAATGACATCCAATATATCCTACATAAGAATTAAAGAAAGAAAAAGGAGGACACTGCAGCTTACAGATGACAATTATAAATTCTATGGTAAAATGAATCTACACGAAGATACTGAAGATAAATAATAGTAAAAAACAGAATATTTAATTGTAATAATAATTGTCAATGTTATTTTTTTTCTTCCTTTTTAATTTTTATTTGTGGTTTGACGTCTGGATTTGTCAATCATGTTCCTCTTTATACACCATGTCACATATTAAACAAGCAAACAGCCAACAGTTATTTTATTTAATTTCTGGATTAAGCTCAGTATTTGATTGGTACTTGGTAGTTTTGTCTGTAGATATTAATGAAATATTATTGTTTAACGTTCACAGACCTCCTACGACCCTTCCAACAACCCCCGTTCCCGAGGAGTTTGTGGATAACCTTGAAGAACAGTCACACAGAACAACAAGGTGATTTTCACACAAATCCGATGTTTCATGTCGAATGAACATGCTTTTTTAATCTTTGGATCTTCTGTAAAATTCTACCAGGGCAAAAATATAAAATTATTCATTTTTGTTGTTGAATGGATTTAAAATGTTGAAATGATTAGTTCACAAAAAATGTAAACAAATTGAATGATTCACTGCAGGCAGCTCAGTCAAAAGAAAGAAATGGCAAAATAAACAAAGAAAAGGGTATACAAAATTCAAATAAACTAATTCAGAGTTTTATTATACAAGTGGATCCTTTGTGAATTCCATCTGACAAATAATGCTTGGTCAATATTATAGGCAATAACCTTTGCAAATGACTCAAAATTTTGATTCACTGGAACAATTGTTTTAAAGTATAATGTATGTTTTAATCATGTCACAAACATTTATTTCAGTGAACTGGATGAGAATCCTACAAGTTCAGGATGCCAGAGCATGGTCTCCAAGACACGATCATTGACCAGGTATGTTACATTTATAAAGTAAAAAGCCTTCATTTAATACAGAACAGTCAAATATCTTTAAAACAACCACCTTGGTCTATTGAATTTACTTTGTTACATCAGATATCTTGTTGTATTAGAGGTAAAAAAACAAAAACATAAAATACATAGCACCTTGATCCATCAAGTGTTCAACTACCTCACTATGTCAGGTACCTCTTTATTTCAGATATCGTTGTAAAGAGGTACCACTGTATTTACAATTTGGTAAGGAATTAATAAAACATTTCTAACATTTATTTCAGTCAACGGACATTTGATGACACTCCAAGTACAAGCTCTCGAAAGCACAGCACTGGCCCCAAGACTAAACCGCCAAATCGGTAAGTTATATGATTACAAACACTAATGAAATATAATTATTTTCTCGTGCTGCTTTTAAATTTTAAGAGTGCAAACTACAAAATATATCAAATTTTTGTAATAAAACTTTTCAAACATTTATTTCAGTCAACTGACATTTACTGAGAGTCCTAGGACAAGCCCTCGACAGCACATCACTGGCCTAAAGACACAATCATTGACCAGGTATGTTACATTTATAAAGTAAAAAGCCTTAATCAATACAGAACATTCAAATATCTTTATAACAACCACCTTGGTATATTGAATTTACTTTGTTACATCAGATATCTTGTTGTATTTATAGAGGTAAAAAAAACACATAAAATACATAGCACCTTGATCCGTCAAGTGTTCAACTACCTCACTATGTCAGGTACCTTCTTATTTCAGATATCATTGTAAAGAGGTACCACTTTATTTACAATTTGGTAAGAAATTAATAAAACATTTCAACCATTTATTTCAGTCAACCGAAATTTACTGAGACTCCTAGTGCAAGCTCTCGACAGCACATCACTGGCCTAAAGACACAATCATTGACCAGGTATGTTACATTTATAAAGTAAAAAGCCTTAATTAATACAGTACAGTCAAATATCTTTATAACAACCACCTTGGTCTATTGAATTTACTTTGTTACATCAGATATCTTGTTGTATTAGAGGTTAAAAAAACACATAAAATACATAGCACCTTGATCCGTCAAGTGTTCAACTACCTCACTATGTCAGGTACCTCTTTATTTCAGATATCGTTGTAAAGAGGTACCACTGTATTTACAATTTGGTAAGGAATTAATAAAACATTTCTAACATTTATTTCAGTCAACGGACATTTGATGACACTCCAAGTACAAGCTCTCGAAAGCACAGCACTGGCCCCAAGACTAAACCGCCAAATCGGTAAGTTATATGATTACAAACACTAATGAAATATAATTATTTTCTCGTGCTGCTTTTAAATTTTAAGAGTGCAAACTACAAAATATATCAGATTTTTGTAATACAACATCTCAAACATTTATTTCAGTCAACTGACATATACTGAGAGTCCTAGTACAAGCCCTCGACAGCACATCACTGGCCTAAAGACACAATCATTGACCAGGTACGTTACATTTATAAAGTAAAAAGCCTTACACAGAACATTCAAATATCTTTATAACAACCACCTTGGTCTATTGAATTTACTTTGTTACATCAGATATCTTCATTATCTTGTTGTATTAGATGTAAAAAAAACACACATAAAATACATAGCACCTTGATCCGTCAAGTGTTCTACTACCTCACTATGTCAGGTACCCCTTTATTTCAGATATCATTGTAAAGAGGTACCACTGTATTTACAATTTGGTAAGGAATTAATAAAACATTTCTAACATTTATTTCAGTCAACGGACATTTGATGACACTCCAGGTACAAGCTCTCGAAAGCACAGCACTGGCCCCAAGACTAAACCGCCAAATCGGTAAGTTATATGATTACGAACACTAACAAAATAAAATTATTTGGTACGTATCCTTTGTAAAATCCTTTCCACAAATACACAAACTGTGGTTGGTTATCATGTGTATGACTGTGTACACCTGTACTGAGTAGTTTTCTAACATGCATGTGGGCAATTCCATGGGCCATAATCTAAACCTCAGTTTGAGTATAAACCATATTCATTCAAACCACACGATAGTACTATAATCTTTGTACACATTAATTCACCTGAAAAGCCATGTATATACATTTTGAATTCTTTTCTCATGAATAGGCCCCCTTCTCCTGCACCTGCTGACCTAGAACCAACCGACGTGTCAACAAGGTACATACTTATTTTAATATTCAGATTACAATATTTATACAAACTCATAAATATAGTAAATTCCCTTACTAAGAGAAAACGGTATAATCAATATTCATATTCAATGAAACGTTTTTGAAAGAGAAGGTTGAGTTATGTGAAGAGGTAAACAATAATTTGTGAGCGTTATCATTGTATTGTGCAAGTGTGGAAGAACATCAGATGAAACATGTTCCATGAAATGCATGGCTCTTCAAATGCCTTAATATTTTAGATATGGCATGAAACATCATACAAATCGGGACAGATTTTTATGCCACATGTTTGTGTAGTCTCATATACATCTTTCTGTGTACAGTGCTTGTCATTTTACCAAGACTGGGCCAAATTTTGTATCAATTTGATGATTTCACAAGCTTGCAGTACACACCAATACTTATATGCTAAATGATCAACCTTTTCTGATCGATTCCACAACGTTTCTTTCACAATGCAATCGCATGACCAGAACTCAACTTTATCTTCAATAGTGACCATCATTAATTGACAAAATTAAGTATTTCCATCTGTATACATGCACATGGGGGAATCAACAGGCACCACTTAAGCATTTTTCTTTATACAGGGAGCAAGTAGCTACAAGTAGTACAGTGGGGCTTAAATATTGCTCGTGCATGGAACCTCCAATAAAAATAACAGCTCATTTTTGGTGGGATTGCAGTGACAGTAATCAAGAGTTTGTGATCTATGAAATGTTATGTACAAAAACGTTATTTGGTTCCAAACATTCTTTCTCCCAACCAACTGTCAATAGGGCCCCAAAAAAACGAGCAGCAACGCCTACCTCGCAAGAGGTTGTTACCGAGTTGGCTCGAGAAGAGCACAAGTACAGGCTGGAGGTGATGAAGAGAGAGCACAATAAGAAAATGAGGATCCTAGACATTCAGGAACAGACTGCCCTGCAAGAGCTAGAGAACGCTCGTTCTAAAATACCTGAGTAGTAGTGGAGTGTTCAGATCAAGTGTAAATACTGCATAATTGATATATACATATATGTAAAGAGAAAGTTCAGTTCTAGAAAGAGGTGAAAAATAATTTGTGAGCGTTATCATTGTATTATGCTCGTAACTTTACCAAGACTGGGCCAAAATTCTTATCATTTTGAATATTCCAGAATCTTGCAGTAGGCCTACACACCAATAGTTATATGCTAGGTGATCAACCTTTTCCGATCGGTTCCACGTTTCTTTCACAATGATCAGAACTCAACTTTATCTTTAACTGTAAATTAAATTAGTTTAAAAATCTCACAGGTATTCAAGGTGAAACTAGAGTCACAACTTTGGACATTTGTTTTCTTTGAAAGAAATGTCAAATCCATTACCTTTACAACGTGCTGGTAAATTTGACAAGAAATAATTTATTGATGAAACAAATATTTCTTTACGATTATAATATCCATAAGCCTTGTGCTAGATTTTCAACGTTAGAAAAAGGGTTTTAGTATCTTAGTGTCAATACCTTTAAGTATGTAACAATTTGTATCAGTACAAATTGGGTAGTCTATCATCAACCTTCAATATATATATATATACCAAATGCTATTTCAAATATGTCAAACTTTGGAACTTGTTATTGTTGTTCAATTCACTGTTACTTACAAAGAAGGATAATTACTAACAGATATACATGTCATGGTGACTCATAATTCTGAACAAGTCTCTTGGTTATCTGTTTATCAAAGTATGTATACAATGTACGTGTTGCATCGCAGTATAAATATACTTTGGAAAAATCAAATCCTTATTTCATATCTTCTATTCCGTAGCCTAGCTCTTGGCAAGTCCTGATGCTCTAGAAACATGTCCATATTATATTGATTTTCATTGTTTACTGTCATTAACAATTCTTATTAAATCTGCATTCAGGGTCAAGGACTTGGACGTGTAGAGAAATATTGAAGTTGTCAGTGCGGGCACAAGTCTGATCATGGGCTGGTAATTATCAAAGCCATAAAATATAAGTCCCCATAACTTGTGTGTGCTTAACATGCAAAAGACAAGCACATTGTGACATGTATAAAATATCACAGAAATCTGATGCTCGAGTAGTTTGTGATATGGGCCATTCCATGGGGTTGGGGCCAAAAAAAATGACGATGTCCATGTAACGTTGGTATAAGATCTTGTAGTACACATGGAATATGACATCATCAGTTGAAAATTGATATGCAATGAATTATATCACATTGCCTTGCCAGAATCATTCTTCTTACAGTTGCTTCTCTTCAAAATCTTTGCTTAGTACACAATTCTCCTTTTATCAGCGTTACATGGACATCTCATTCATATAACAATACATAAACTTTGGGTCTATAATATTGATTCACAATCAAGTTTAAGTACTTGTAAACATACATGAAGTTGGCTATGCTTTTTATGCTAAACTCAATTTTAGCAGACATTGTTACAGTCAATAGGAGACATAGTTTCTCACTTCTGACCCAACCCCATGGAATGAGTATGACCCATATGCCAAAGGTTAACCAAGAAAGGAACAATCAACAAGTTTCCAACATTAAAGGGGAGCCAAATGCTGGCATTTTTGCTTACTGTTACCGATAAGTACATAATTCCTGTCAATTTGTGTCATATATTTCCTCTTTGGTATCTCTAATTAAGAAAATAATCAATATCTTTAAAACCACTATCATCTTTTTTGACTGAACACTGGAGGCTCCCATGCTTCATAAGCTACCATATGAATGTCATCTGTTCTTGCACTATCAAAAGCGGGTTACGTAACCAATGACAAAGCTGTTATGAAACATTGCAGCCTCCAGTGTTTAGTCAAATTATACAACTAACAGGAATATTGCACGTATCAGTAACACGGAAAAAACTTCCAGCATTTCGTTTCCCTTTAAGGGAAGAAGTGAATATACAGAAGACAGTGATCCGGTAGTACAGGTTTCTAGGATGACCAGGTGTAGTTGATGGGACAATGCATACATCACAAGTTTTTGGTAAGACAAAAGCCAGGTAACCTCTTAATAGGATAAACAGATACGTAATCAACACCCAGGTTGTTGATGTAATGCTGCGAAAATAACAAGTATCTTACCAACACCAGAGATGGGCCGTATTCTGAAAACCAATGCGAATCAAAAATTGTTTCCATCTACACCACTGAAATATCAACTGCAGTTGCCATGTTAGATATAAAATGTATGGAAATTAGGCAAATCACTGTCTACAAAGTATTTGGCACTAACGATTGTGTGTAAATTTGAAGCAGGGTTATATTTTAAAGGGATAGTTTTTTTGTTAAGTAATGAAAAAGTGTACAAAGTCACAAAGCACACAATTTTAATGAAAGACTCAACTTTGTTTGATCAAAATCGGTTCAGAAACGACTGAAATTCCCATTTACAAATCTGATTCAGATAAATCTTGGGGACCAACTTTTATTCAATAATTTTAGGAAATGTGTATAAATCTAACGCATTCTTGAAAATATAACAAAATATAACAAAATCTCTATTGAATATATTTTAACCAAACATCACACTCTCATATTTTGATAAAAACATGAGTTGTCCAGAGGGTGCTGTCTTGTGTTAACAGCTTTTGGAATGAAAAAAGCCCTGTAACTTTAATAGCCGTTTATATGTTTTTATACCATGATTCAAGCATCATTAAATTATAAATGTAAGTTTTGTATGCGAAGTGAAAGGTTTTAATCAATTGATTTCTGTTTGACCAGAACTGTACTATCCCTAAGACTTTCAACTCGGCTAGATTTTCAGAATACGGCCCAGAACCTTTTCCTGTGGCAATGAAGCATTAGCTGAGTCATGGACAGATGGGTTGGAGCTGCTGCTTGAGTTAGTGGGTAAAATGTTCCCTAACAATTTGATCCCTCCTAAGCCTGCCTGCAACAGCATTTTGATGGCCAGGAGGGAGGAGGTTAAGGCCGAGCATTCCCTCAGGCTCAGGTCCTGGGATATCTCGTTCTCGACGATCAATCGAAATGTTCCACAGGACCGAGCAAGCCACAACGACAATCTCAGCCGTATCTAGCCTCACTCTCAAATCATTAAGGCACGGGAACCTCCTCTTCCATTGACCAAAGGTGCGCTCGATCACACATCTCCCTTTTTTGTGGGCAGTGTTAAAGCGCACCTGTGGTCGACCATTGGGATGAAGAAATGGTGTCATGAGGAAGGGGAGGCATGGATACCTGCATAGTAGAGATGGGATGAGAAAGAGAGAGAAAAAAAAAAAACATTAACCACATTTTGTTTAGGGTAGGGAGGAGCATCTTATACAGCATAGCCAAATAAAAGTGTATCTACTATTTTGCATAATGCAGTGATTATTTTATTATCTGTCAAAGCAAACAGGGTGTACACTAGAGATTCAGTTAATGTCACAATTGACATTACAATAGACCTCGTCATCATGTTTATTTTTTATTTTTCTCTTATCCTCAAGCGAGGTTTTTATTTTGGTAATTTCAATACATATCCAATTAATAACTCAATTATTGAGTGGAATATAACATAGGCTAAAAATTTAAGTATATTCAACAATACTTCCTGCTGAGTATTATTTTCTTTGCTAACACATCCATACCTTCAAAATATTCTTAGCAACGACTTCAATTTAAAAAAAAAAGTATGTGGGTAACAAACAGAACCATTAACAATCTTCTTAACGTAACATTTGTAAATTGCATATTGCGCGTAATTTATATTTCTCGTTTCCAAAGTCCTTACCAACAACTAAACATGTTTATAACAAGGTATGAGTTGCATAACTAATAATGTTACATAATTTTTTGATTAAAAAAAAAAAAAGTGATACACATTCCTTGTATGCTACATACTTGTTGTTCATATAAACAAAGTTACATGATTAAGGTAGAAAAGATGTATAAATAAATATTCAACCGGAAGAAATAGTCTACCCACCCACTATCTCCAAGCAGCAACTCTGATCCATCTGCCCTGTCCTCAAGCTCTTGCTTGAGTGCACACTCGGAAAAGATCCTGGCATCGTGGCTGCTACCAGGCCACCTTGCAACGATACTAGTTATCTTCCCAGCATGATCACAGACAACCTGTCAATATGAAATAAAATGTTGGCATTCATTAGTTAAGAAAACTTACTCATTTCACACTTCAGATTGGACGTGAAATGTATCAAATTCATTTGTTATTTATGGTAATTATACAAATACAGTTCAATATTTTCATAATTGATGATTGCTTTTCAAGTCAAATTGGAATATTTTATACAAGTGAGTTGATGAGTATTTACATGCTTCTTTTTGTTGTTTTTGCTTTCATTGATCAATGGCAAAAACAGTGGCCCAATTGCCAATGGCAACCAAATATTTAACAAAAATCTAGAGGTTATTTCTATATTACCCATAGAAGTGTGGAACGGGTGTATTTTCCCTTTTGTTAAAAAGATATTTACGATAGAAGTGTTAGGATTTTTAAGTTTAACTATCCACTGGATAATTATAACTGTGTACAAAGGCAGTGAAATGAGTAAAGAAATATGAAATTTTTTCAAAATACTCAAGGACATATCAAATTATAAGTTATTTTTTTTTACCAACTATTCATCACTTTCTGCACATGCAATCAAAGTTGGTAGATCCCTTCAATTTGGCCACTAGAAATCTTGCATTGGTCACCAAAGGATTAACATAGATGTAAAACACACAAGAATAGAGCAGGTATATATCTAATGTGATAATTTTTGAACCTGTAAAGAAAAGGCCTTAAGGGAGAGCCGTGCTAGATCCAGTCATAATGTATTAGCCGGTAATTTATTCTCACCTGAACATTGATGGAGTACCTGTTCTTCCTATTGATGTAGTACCCAGCTCGTGCCCCACCAGGGCTCCTGATGTAAACATGTGTCCCATCAACAGCACCTACGACCCCTGGAAATCTGCAGTACTCGAAAAACTGCTGCTGAACAGTATTCACTTCTTGCCTTGTTGTAGGAAACTTCATAAATTGTCCCTTTCTTCTGGCAACAGCTTCAGAAACATCCCTCACTACTCGGCAAACAGATGACTGTGACATCCCCGCCTCATCTCCGTGCATCCGTTGAAATGAGCCTTTAAAAAAAGAACAAATAGCATTCAAATAATTTTTTTCTTCTTCAAACGAACAGTATAAATTTTGGCCAAACTGTCTGCTTGAATTAGATTAAATCTGCATTTAACAGTACTAGAGTTTGGATTTTACACCAGAAGCCCTTTTCTTTATACTATGTCAACAATATTGATCAATTAGTTTGGCCATGTTTTCTGTAACTTTCCATATACTGTAATTTGGCTTTAAGTGCATGTACCTAGGGTTCTACCATCTGGAAAATCTAACTGTGAATACACCTGCAAACAATGTTTCTTTTTTCTCTTTTTTACAGTAGTCATGATCCTGAATTATTTTAGTAAGTTGATCAAACATGAGGATCGCACAATATCATCACAATCAGAATATACCAGTAAATGAGGTGATTTTTGTTTGCACCGCATATTGGTAAAAAAAATATATGAAAATAACTTACCGACGGCATAAAAACGCAGGGTTGTCAGGACTTGAAGATTTACTGGAAGGGGATTATTTCTCCCAGTTGGTCTCCTTAAGTCATCTTCCAGTACCCCAATCAAATAAACTGCAGTATTCTTACTGAATCTGTATCTACAATATACAAATTTAAATGAAAAGTGCTTTTGAATACAAATATGATTTAAGCCAAGGCCACTGAAAATTTTAAAAAAGATAGATGTTAGTGGCACCACCAAATTTTGCACACACATTTGCAATTTGTAAATGTATACTTAAAGATGAAGTTGAGTTCTGGTCATGCGATTGCATTGTGAAAGAAATGGTGTGGAATCGACCAGAAAAGGTTGATCATCTAGCATATAATAATTTGTGTGTATTACAAGGTTCTGGAATCATCAAAATGATAAGAAATTTGGCCAAGACTTGGTAAAGTTACAAACACTGTACACAGAAAGATGTATATGAGACTACACGAACACGTGGCGTAAAAATCCTACCCTGGATTTTTACGATGTTACATGACATATTTAGAATATGAAGGCATTTAAAGAGCCATGCTTTTCAGGGAACATGTCTTATCTGATGTTCTTCCACACTTGCATAATAAGAATGAGTACTGCTTACAAATTATTTTTCACCTCTTCCCAGAACTCAACCTTCTCTTTAACATGAAATTGTTCCAATATAATTATAAGTAATGGGCGATTTGAATTCTACAACATTCATATTCGTACAAACAATAACGTAGGGTTTAATTTCAATTTACATTAATTTGAATTTAAAGTACCTCAGTCTAAACGGTTCCTCTTCATAATCCTCTAAGGGGTTGCCCCTATCCCGGAGGCCTCTGGCCGGTTGTAGGCCGCCCAGCTCAACTGCCCGGTCATGTGCAGCTGCTTCCTCCAGCTCCTCCTCTAGCTGCTCCAGCTCAAGGTTAAGCTGAAGCAGCTGCAGATTGTGCAGCATTTCAGCCATGGTCTATTTACATCTCACTGGAGTGAAAATGAAATAAAACAAATGTTTAACAATTTTTGTTTTACATAAATAAAGAAATGTTACTTAGTCTAGACCTAATTATTATTAAAATAAATCTAGTATGCTCGTCCCCGTCGGTGTCAGTCAATTTGTTGTGACATTGCCATTAAAAAGGCCGGTGGTGCCACCTATTGGAACCCATATTATTACCAATAGCACTTAGCAGTGTTCTACTTAGCATGACTAGATCTACAGCTGGCGTACGTAGGATTTTTGCAAGGAGGGTGTTTCAAAATCGCGCCGACTGATAATGATATTTCACTTGGTGAAGGGGGGGGGGGGGGGGGGTAGCGAGCAATAATTTCTTTGTTTTAGCCCCCGTAAATGGGAAAATCGTGCCGACCGTGTTTAGATCAGTGGGGGAGGGGGGGGGGGGGGGGGGGGCTCTAGTGAGCAATATTTTTGCTCTTTTTTTTTTTGGCCTCCCGTAGGCCTAATTTGAATTGTTCTTTCTAGAATCTAGATCTAGTGACTGCTATTTAATTGAGGTATCATCATTCAATTGTCACTAAACTTTTTGACTGAAATCAGTCGAGTTTTGTACAGTGGAGTTTGAAATGTTAAGAATCAATAGCACAGCTTTTAGTTTTAATAGATCTAGGTCTAGACCAGTTCACGGTTAGCACAGTACTGCAATGACCCCGAATATCCATAGATCTTCAATTTTTCAAGTTCAAAACATGATGAAGAGTACTAGAGGTCTAGTAGGTCTAGGCCAACTCCGGGAAGCTCCGACGCCGATGCCCTGATGGCTGCCTGGCTGAGCGCCGGTGTTGGAGCTTCCCGCAGTTATTGGGCCTAGATCTAGGCTAGACATAACTTTCATGGCAGTATTTCGTCTCCGTGTATTACTATTTCTATTTCACAATTTGTTCTCAAATGACCTTGATTTGCTCATGCTCAGACTGCAACCGTGAACTCGGTTATACACAGCCAGGATAGTAATGCACGTAGATGTATGTGTGGCGTCTATTTTAAAGTCAGATAATAAATACAGCACAAATGTTCATGCATGGGACTGATTGGAGAACAAAATTGAGAGGCCATCGGATATGTAAACACCGAACATTTCATGGTAAATGGAAAGTTATAAAGCATATCACATATTCAAATGTCAATAAAGTAAAGAGTATGGATGCGACTACATGTACAGGTTTTATACTTACGATTTTAAGGAAAGGATCGAGAGATTGAGAGGTTTCAATTGCAGTAAAATCGGGCTGACCAGATAATATCGCAGATTGTTTTGGCGGTGAATTATTTGGATAAAATCAATCGAGCATAAATTATCTCCATCCAGTGCTGCATCCTGATTGGTCGATAGCTCTCAAACCGGGTTTGAGAAATTACAAACCTCCTATCTGAGCAGTCTGTAAATTTTGCGTCTGATGACGTACATAAACCTGGTCTGAAGACAAACCTTGCTTTGTGAAATGTAATTTCAGACCAAGGTCTGAACTCAAACCTGAAACGCGTCATATGACGCACATAAACCTTGGTCTGAGGACAAACCGGCTTTGTGAAATGCATTTCAGACCAAGGTCTGAACTCAAACCTGAAACGCGTCATATGACGCACATAAACCTTGGTCTGAGCTCAAACCTTGCTTTGTGAATTCGGGCCACTATGTTTGACCATCAGGCCAAATTTCAGCCTAATCTGAAAATCTCTTCATAGTGGTTGCTATGGCCTTTTGATTCACCCTTCTATTGACTTCCCTTTGGTTTGCTTGCTCCGCATGCTTGAATAGCCCCAAACTTTAAAGCTCTCTTTCTCACAATTTAATACCAGTAACCTCCCTCACCAGCTCTTTTCATTCACTAATTTGAAAGGGTTAGGAAGCTTCAATTTGGACAAGTAATATACCATTTTAATGAGGAGAACTTCTTCTTTCATAATCAGATGAAATCAGGAAAATAATTTTTTGCGACTTTTTGGTGGTTTTGTGGTGCCGGGTCACATATGATCCATCATACTTTATGTTTTAGGGATTTGTCTCAGATTCTGAAACAAATCCTGGATTTAGCTCATGCTGCAATGATAAATTATAAACCTTTAGGTCAGTCAGGAACCCCATGAATTTTACAAGACGATCGCCAGTCTGATTATCAAGATATTTGTGATTGGAAATCGAAACCAAATTTTGCATTTGCCTAAGGGTTTTCACAACACTACAGTCTATGGGGGAAAATGAGTATGGTAAAACCGGTACTCAAAGATTTTTACTTTTTTGAGGCACTTCTTGATCATTTTGAAGCACAATTTATTTAGGGCTTTAATATCACACCAGTTTCACAGACACTGATAACACTTAGGGTTGTGCATCTCAGATTTAACATCGTTAAACGATGCCTTTAATACTATGTGATGTTTAATTTGAAATGAAAAGGATCAATAAAACATGAAATACAAAACAAACAAAAACATTACAAATAGGTGGTCTTCATAGAGAGATGGCTGCTTATACAGGTTTAACTGTATTTTATAGTTGTCAGTGTGCAGGTTCAGAATACTGTCAACTCACCAAAAGGGTATTTTTGTAATCAGAGTCCTACATGAGAATGGCCTTGCAGCGGTCCTCTCCTCTTTCGTGTCTGAGGCGCCATTTTGAACCAACGGCTTGATGTCTTCTCTACTCTGATTCTCTAGCTTTGCCGCATCTTTTCTTCTGTAGTACCTGGAGAACTGGAGCAGGCCCAAAGACCAGATGAACCCGAGCGTGCCAAAGAGGTAGAATACGGAATGCCAGCCGTAAAACTCGAGTAGAAGGGAGCCCACAAAACCATTTATTAAAGTTCTGTGTGGGAATAGAATTTTAAGAGAAGGTCGAGCTTTGGGAAAGGTGAAAATATAACTTTGTCTCAAATTCTGAAACAAAATCCCGGATTTAGCTCAAGCTGCAATGATAATTATAAACCTTTAGGTCAGTCAGGAACCCCTTGACTTTTACAAGCCGATCGCCTGTCTGATTATCAAGATATTTATGATTGGAAATCGAAACCAAATTTTTTGCGTTTGCCAAACGTTTTTCATAACACTACAGTCTATTGGGGAATATGAATATGGTACACCAGTCACTCAATTTTTTGTATACTTCTTTGAGGCACTTCTTGATAATTTGAAGCGCAATTTTTTTTTTTAGGGCTTCAATATTATACCATATTACAGACACTGATAACACGTAGGGCCATCCATCTCAGATTTAACATTGTTAAACGATGCCTTTAAAGCCCCATTGCACTAGTTTGGCCAGGAAGGATTAAACCTCCCCGCATGGACACTGACAGTTGGTCATCTCATAAAATCGGCTCTCAATTAACACAAGAAAAAAGGGATCATGGGGGACCAATGGTCACCGATTAGGCATTGTTTGCTATATAGAGGGCGTAAGTAGTGCAGTGGGGCTTTAAAAGTATGACTCTTCAAATGCTCTTGTATGCGAAATATACCACGTAACTGCTAGAGGTTTATGGACCACAATTTTCATGCTACATGTATGTGTATTGCTGTATATACTTTTCTGTGGCAAATTTCTTATCATTTTGATGATTCTAAATCCTCAGAGTATACATGTACATACTTATCTGCTACATGGGAGCTAGACTCTGCTCAAGACTAAATTGCTCATCTAGTCTAATTCCCAGTCTGTATTTTGTCTACCAGCCATAGAGTACCGAAGCTGTGACGTCATAAAAATCTATTTTTAGAATTTCTCAATTTTTTCTTCATTTTCCGAAAGAACATCAAAAATGATGTCCAAATGTCGAAAACCAATTGAATATGTTAAATATTGGCTGAGATATGACCATCCAGGGAGGTGGAATTACACCTCCCTGGACCATCTGAATAATATACTCCCCATAGGAACTCAGTGTTATATGCTCTGGCTCCTAATGGTTAGGAGCCAGAGCATATAACACCGAGTTCCCATAGGACATATATTCATTCGGATCGTCATAACTCAGTCAATACTTCACAATATATTCAATTGGTTTTCATCATTTGGACATTATTTTTGGTGTTCTTTCGGAATATGAAGAAAAAATTGAGAAATTCTAAAAATATATTTTTGATGACGTCACACTTCACCACTCTATAAGGTCTAATAATTATTTGATGATTACCGATATTCTTATTCATGATTACATAATCATTAGACCAACTGGCTGTAGATTAAACAAAAATTCAGCTATCTTACCCACAGCCTGTCGCAGCAAACAATGTCGCTATGGTATTTCCTTTCTTGACGAGAGGTACCTTTGCTGCCACAATACTGCTCATGGACGGGTAGTGAGGACCTGACAACAGAGGGCAATATATAAGTTAAAATGTGACAATCACAAAGAAAAAATAACTTGTGTATAGATAGAATGTATAAACCTCAACAAACTTTACCTGGCATTATATACAGTTTAAAGATAATGAGGAAAATAAAGGATAACATACAATCCTATGTATAGGGCTTGCATGGCCAGACTGGAACTGGCCCCGAACTGGACCGGAAGCCAAAACCAGATGGCCTGGTCAGACTTCCACCACTATTTTCAAATCCCACAGTCCTGAATTACAGGTAATACAATAAAAATATTAAAAGATTGAGAAAATACAGCAGTTTTGTCACTGAGGGCAACAACAATTTCTAGTTTATCATGTTATCATACAAGTAAGAAATAGGAACATCACACACTTAACCCTGCATACCTCAAAGTCGCAAAAGAAAATTTTTCCCCAAGTTGAATCAACCTTTTGGTCCAAACTATTAAGCAAATCGTATTATTAACGCTTCTAAGTCAGAGTAATTAAACTGCACATACTCACTCTGAGTCATGCCTTGCAGAAACCGAATGATGATCATGGCCGTAAGAGCGGACTCGCTTGACGAGAAGGCGTAAGGCACGAGGGGTGTGATGAAGGTCAGTGTAGACCAAACCAGAGCACAAACGGCAATAACCTTATCCCCTCCCACACGGTCACTCAGACCCCCTCCTGGGATCTGCAGGAGGGGGTAGCCCCAGTAGAAGCAGGCAAGAAGCAAACCCTCATGGGATAAACAAAATAATCTTACATGAAATTGGCATAAAATTATGTTTTTTAAAGAAAAAAAAAAGTGGGAGGGCAATAAGATGCAGTGAACCATTTGATTGGCCCATTGCACACAACTTATTGATGGTTACTTTGTCATCAATGGTAACTACCATGGAAACCTTGATTTTGATTGGCTGTTGAGCCCTGTTACCATGGTAGTTGCCATTGATGGCAAACTTACCATCAATTGTAAGTTTTTTTGCAACAGGCCCTGGTCTCTCAGACAGTCTGCTTTTTTGCACATTTTAGCCCGAGGAAGTAGCCAAGCGAAGCGCGGGATCTTTGACGTTTCATTAAATTATTAGAGAAAGAAAACGATTTGTTGTACCGTTCTCGACTCTTTCTTCTTTTTTTCTCTTTTTTTTTGGGGGGGGGGGCAGCGTTTTTTTTTTTTTTTTTTGGGGGGGGGGGGGCAACCGCCCCCCCTGGCTACGTGCCTGCAGTAGTTGCCATATATTGTTTTCAACCCTGTGTATAGATGGCTCTGCAATAAACAAAGTACCCCCTCAGTGGCTGGGCTCATGCTACAATGTACGCCACAAACCAAAATGTAATATCATCTCATAATAGTATGCTTTAATCGTGCAGCCAATAAATACTGGAAGTCTGCAAAATTGTCTGAAAATATCTTACATGGATACTGGTAACATTTGTTGTACGTTGTTTTAAAAAAAAAAAGCTTGATTAACATTGTCATAGTTTATAATGAGGTTCATTCAATATTGAATATCATCATCAAACAAAACAATATCATGCAGTAAAATTACAATTAAAAAGGAAAATACAGAACAACAGAGGAATTATCTTACTCTGGAAGTTTCTCACATCAACTTACCAACTGGGCCTTGTCCCAGCCAAACTCATTGGCCATTGTGAGAGCTACTACTGACATGGCAGTCCTGCAAGTGTAGGCCGAGGATGTACCTATGAAGAGAACGAGGGTCCATATCTTTCTCTCTCTCCTGTAAATAATGGATCAGTAATACTCTTATCATGGTTATAGTTCACCAATAGTAAACAATTTCTGGCATTGTGTATTTCACACTGAATATGCACACTCTAGTATTTTGTAGTAATATGAGAGATATACATGCACAGTAGGCATATAATAAGGCTTAGCCTGTTTTTAATTATTTTACTGATATGTATACATATTATTAGCCTAGAATCTAGTCTATATCTGGTGAAACAATTAAAACCAGACTAATGTCATGAAACTAGAAAGAATTTTTTTCAAACATTATTCATAAGTTAATCGGGGGGCCTTTTCTCGAAACCAACTCCATGACAGTCATATCTTTGTCGACGACCTACGGAGATGTCATGAAGTGGATAAACTGTAGGAAATTGGATTTATACGTGTGTTTCTTATGCAAATGACTTTGTATAATTTGCATAAAACTGCCATTTAAAAATACGGTGAATGAAATGTAGTTCCTCGATTTATAAGTTTGTTTTGGTATCTTGAGGAAGAATTGTTATATTGTGAGTTTATGTAAAAAAGGAATAAGATTGCATATAATGTGTAATAACTAATTTTTACTTCATTCAAAAGGTGTTTGTACAAGAATAGCAAAAAGAGGAAGGATATTTTGTTTATAGAATTGTGATAGGTCTTTATATGTGGGCGCGGGAATCTGCCTGACATAGCAGATACGTAGGCACACATTGCATCTTGTCATGGGCGAAGGAGGTTGTGCGTGTGTCGGGCTGTCTATTAGTGTGCAACGCCCTTGTTACGTTTACACCTTTGAAAGAAGTAAGTTGTTTTCTTTAAATATCAGTTTGATAGTAAAGATTGTAAGCTTTGATACATGTCTATGAAATGTTTTTATGTCCTTCAGGAGAGGAAAATAAGGATTATTTTGGAAGGAGAATGTATTTGATTTTGTACTTGACAACTTCCGTTAGTCAGAATAGTATGTCTTCATAGGGATATGGTATCCAGTTAATCAAATTACATTGATCGTTTAAATAAATGTTATTACATTTATTCTATATGATGTTTAGATAAATTGTCATTTAAATGGTTAGTGGTTAACGCCTACCTGTATTTAGTGCGTGAATTATTGATTGTAATGATTTCGCCGTTAAGGGCGTATGATGTTAATATTGTGATAAAGATGGCGGCGCCCATGGAATCTTTGTATGATAATTTAATTGATGAGTTACTTTATGTAATGTGTTATTAGTATACTATAAGGATGTTTTAACGATTTGTTATAGATGACATGCTAGCGAGGTTTGCTGGGAGCTGTCTTAGTGTGGTCTAGCTGGGACTGCGTTGTCTTTTGGGAGCCGGGAGCTGCTCCGGCTTGTATCTCAGAGACCTTGGGTAGGATATGATTACATTGTTTAATTGGTGTAATGTTGTTTATTGATGCATTTTGAATATGTACTTTCATATAATATGTGCTAATTAAAGACAATGATATTGTCTTTATTATTATATTATCATTGATGCATGATGTCACAGTTTATGTAATACAGTGTAAACCAACAGTGTGATAATTTACTGTCTGTTTACCTCGCCCACATTGTTGTATACTATGTATCAGATATATGTTGATAAGAATCTATACTTGTCTTGTATTTATGTTTGGCACATCTGATTGATTTGCAGGGTTTTCTTCATGCAGATGTACATGTGTTACTGATGATCAACTAATAAATGGGCTCATCACCCAACCTACAATCAAGCTGCATATGGTTGAGTTCTTTGTGCCTACCTCCGTATTACGATATCGATATATCGATATCTTTTTTGTTTTGTAATATTCTTTATTGTATTCACTCAATAAATAATATTAATTCATACAAATTGTAATATATAACATATTAGAACCAATTACAGAGTACAAAATACAGTAATCTCAATTATATTGAATGAATTAATATTGTTATAACCCCCCCCCCCTCTATATTTTGTTCTGTAGTACTAGTATCTCTATTACATATTATAATTTATAACATATTGGAACAAAGTACAGACTACAATCAACTTAGTTATATCGAATGAATAAAGTTTGTTATATCCCCTACCCCCATTAAAACAAAACCAACAACAACAAACACACAAAAAAAAAAAAAAAAAAAAAAAAAAAAAAAAAACGAAACAAGAAGACGCGGGCAGTCTATGGCAGTCGAGACCGGTCAATCACACACAGCTGTGAACCGGGCAGGCCCCCCCTTTCCTCATCCCTTGCATTTTCTTGCATATTGTCCATGTTTACCTTGAGATGTTCCCATTTTTTATAGTGGAGCGTCAACGTATTTCGTTCAGTAGCACTCTTTCTTTCTTCCTGTTTACTTTTGAATATTTTCTCTCTTATTTCTTAAATACTTGGAGGCTTCTTTTTTTCCCTTCTAATAAATATCAAATATTTAATTAATAAAACCACGTGATTAATCATTTGCCTATCTTCGGTTATTTCGTCTAATCCAATGTGAACTTCCTTCCAGCTCATATCTTTAAGGATTGGAATATCCAAACTATCACTACATTGATCCCATAATTTTCTCACCATTTCGCATTCAAGAAATATGTGCCTATATGTTTCCTCTTCTTTTCCACAAAATGAGCATTTATCACTTAGTATGAATTGAAACCTGTATAAATAACGATTGACATAAACAATTTTATAAAGCAATTTGAATTGAAATTCTCTTAGTTTATTATCTAAAGTACTAATTCTTGGTCGGACAAAAACCTTTTCAATTTCTTTAACCGACAGATTGTATGATGAATGTAAATTCTGAAAACTGACAGGGACGTCTTGCATTTTTTGTATGCATGCCCTGTACAGATTCTTCGAACAAACCGATTCAAATTGGAATGTTTTTTTTGTGAACATAAATTCTATTTTTAGATCATGAAATGAAATTTGCCTCTTTGTTAATTCGATTTTCCATTCCTTAGGTATATTACCATAGATTTCTTTAAGCATTGATATTTCCTCTTCCTCTAGTCCCATACATCTGAAATAAGTTTCCGACTTTAATGTTCCTTTTCCATCTATAATATGGTACAATCTATAAGTATTTTTTAAGAAAAGATTTTCATTGAAGTATGTTTTTCCACTATTGTGTATAAACCTATTATTTTAAAAAATTTCATTCCCTTTGTGAGTTGTATCTTTTTTAATAAAATCATTCATATCTAACCAAATATTTATTAAATCCCGATAGTATTTTGGTAATTGTATATCGATCTTGTTAGGTAAATAGTTACAGTAAAAAATAAAATTTCCTCCGAAAGGTCTCATTAAAAATTTGAAATACTTTTTCCATTTAACTCTCTGGTTTCCTGTTACAAGTCTTTTAATCCACATCACCTTTTGTACTTTCACAAAAAGTTGAAAGTTGAGCATTTTTAATCCTCCTTGCTTGTAATCAAAATACATCGTACTTTTTTTAATTTTGTCTTTACCTCGCCATAGAAAATTAAAACAGATCTCATCAATTTCTTTTATAACCCATTCAGGCACTGGAGTCAAAGAGCTTACATAGATTAGTTTTGAATATGCGTATGTTTTCAGTAAATGAATTTTCCCTATCAAAGTAAGATCTCTTTGTTTCCACCAATTTAACAATTTCTTCATTTTGCTTAATATTTCTTTGTAATTCATCTCTTCTGCCACATTGGGATCTAATGTAAAATATATACTGAGTATTTTTAAAATGTGTGCCTCCTTTCCAAAAGTATACACAGTCGCAGAGCCAACAGAAGATCCTAAGGGTAAAATGAATGTTTTATTTCCATTAATCTTTAGTCCTGATATTTTCCTACAATTTTCCATGATTACCTCTATTCTATTAATCGAGTTTATGTCTCGTACAAAAATTGACATGTCATCTGCATATAAGATCATCTTTATTTCTGTTTCTCCAAAACAAATACCTTTTACCAACTTATCATTTCTAATGCAGTGAGTTAAGCATTCTATGCATAAAATAAATAAATATGGAGATAACGGATCTCCTTGTCTTACACCCCTTTGAACCTTAAAATATCCGGTTGATTTACCCCCATTAAAAACACAACTTTGAGCATTGGTAAGTAAAATTGTAACCCATTCACAAAACATTGGCCCAAACCCGAAAGAAATGAGCACTTTCTGAAGAAAACTATGTGAAATCGAGTCGAAAGCTTTTTCATAATCTATTGCCAATAGGTACCCTGGTTTGTTAAAACAAGAAGTATGAAAAATCATATCATTGATTAATCTGATTGCATCACCGATGTTTCTATATTTTAAATAACCTACTTGATCGACCGACACAATTTCATTCAAAACTTTTTTTATTCTTTTAGAAAGTATTTTGGTAATAATCTTATAGTCTACGTTGAGTAAGGAGATAGGTCTATAATTACTAATGAATTTGGGGTCTTTACCATCCTTATGTATAAGCGTTATGATTGCTTGTTTTTGAGAAGGCGACAATTCCATGAATTTCATGGTATCGTTAAATGCCTTAAGAACTAAGTCACCAACTACATGCCAGAATGTAATATAAAATTCTACATTTAATCCGTCATTTCCTGGGGATTTATTTAACTGCATTTCTTTTAAGATTTCAATACACTCTCCCTGGTTAATTTTTCCTTCACATAGCTTCCTCTGATTTTCTGTTAATTTGGGTAAGGTTTTGGGGAAAAAATTAATATTTTCGCATAATCCTTCTTCTGATTTAGCATACAGTTTAGAATAAAATCTTCTAATTTCTTGTATGATATCTTTTTCATCATCAGTTATATTTCCATCTACTTGTAATTCTTTAATAGCACTTTTTTTCTCTTTGAAATCTATTAGTTGCTTAAAATATGCCGTTTCTCTTTCTCCACTTTCAAACCATTGAGCTCGAGATCTGATTTTTACCCCTTCACTTAAATAACCGTAAAGACTTTTCAATTCCCTTCTTTTCTTTTCCAAATCGTTAATCAAAGAATTGTCATTCACCTTCGCTGGTATTTGTAATTCTTCCTCTAACTTTGAAATTTCTTTTTCCAAACCAACAATCTTATCCTTTCTTTCTTTGGCTTTTTTCTTACAGTATTTTCTTGTAAAGCTTCGTATCTCCATTTTAACATAATCCCATAATATTCTATTATCTATTATCTCTTTGGATAGATTGAGTTTCAACCGTGTTATTTCTTCTTTCATACTTTTCACATAATCTGCATCGTTACATAAACTGTTATTAAATTTCCAATATCCTGCTTTTATTACAGGATTAGTAGAAGAATGTAGTTTAATAATCAGTTCTACTGCTGAGTGGTCCGGTGAAATTGAAGTTAATATTTTGCAGCTATATGTGTAAATACCATATCTTCTATGCTCTCCGAAATAACCCAGTAGTCCAATCTACTATGCATTTTAGGATTCTGTTGGTGATATGTAAATTGTTTCTTTAAATTATTTTTGACACGCCATATGTCTGTGGCATTATAGTCAATTAAAAACTTTTCAAATTCATAGCTAAGCTTAGACTGTTTTTTATTAACATTGTGTCCACTGTAAGCTAAATGTACATCTCTAACCATATTAAAATCCCCTCCAATAATGAGAGGTTTATTTTAAATTCATCTTTTTCCAAAATATTTCTAACTTTGCCCAGAAACTCCAATTGTTCCAACTCTTTGCTCCCAACAGGGAAGTAAACATTTCCGAATATTACCTCCTTATTCTGCAGAAAACCAACTGCAAAAATGTATCTGCCATTTTCATCGATAACTGTGTGTCGTATCTTAATATTTACTCCACTATCAAATAGTATCATAACCCCTTTACCATGATTAGTACCGTGGCTGTATATACATTCGCCTTCCCACATCGAATTCCAAGTATTAACTATATCTTGTGTGCTAAAGGTTTCCTGTAAAAAAATAATATTCCCACCTTTTTCTTTGCACCATTTGAAAATGCTTCTTCTTTTATTTTTCTCCCGAATACCTTTTACATTTAAGGATATCAAATTGCAGACGGAAATTTTAGTGTTACTCATCATGTGCGTGTTGAGTAGATAATATAGGTGGATGAGAGATGGAAAGGTTGTTGCCCACATTCAAGCCATATAAAACTAACCAGATCAAAGGCTGCCACAAACTGTCCCCATTGAAAAAAAAGAAGAATACATTAAACATTTACATAACATATAACACACACAATAAAACCTATGTAGAAAAGACATGTCTACAAATAAAGTTGCACCTATTTCTCCTCCGCTCACAACCACCGCCTCACCCCCCCCCCCCCCCCCCCCAGCTTCTATCCTTTCTAATACCTTCTTTATACAATCATTCCAATACCGGCTACATGCATGCGCTTCATTAAACCTAAACATCTTTGTATGCAGTAACCACTTCTATAAATGAATGTCAATGAGCATCTATGTGTTTGACCAGCACAATGAACTCTTTCCTTTTTCTCTATATGAAGAAACCAAAACAATCATTAAAACATCTAGTATGGAGTAACCAATTCTATAAATGAATGTCAATGCATGCATGCACTTCATTAAACCT
>JAVYIG010002184.1:0-265103 GCA_035222895.1 Strongylocentrotus droebachiensis
GATTGCATACTATTTCACAAGATGTAATTAAACAATATGATTGACATTAATGATACACTTACATGTACATGCAAATGCATGATCATTTTTGCGCTTCTTGCTCCCAGCAAGATAGTTTCCTTCTACATTTAATTTTGTTGCTGTTACGAGTTCATTTTTATATTCACATTTTTGTTATCAAACAGGAATAAATAAATTAATATATAAATACATTTGTACAATGATAGTTGTACAATGATGATAGAAGAACCAATGGAAATCGCAACTGATCTTCCCTACTTCCTTTTCTTTTCTTCCTCTTTGTTTTTTGTCCCTTTCTCTCCTCTTACCCATTCACTTCCCTTCCTCTCTCTCTCTCTCTCTCTCTCTCTCTCTTTGCTGAGGGGGGGGGGGGGGTACAAATCGGGACAAATTGCAACTGATCTCCCCTACCTTTCTTCTTCCTCTTTTTTCCCCTTTCCCTTCCCTTACTTCTCTCTCTCTCTCTCTCATTTTTGTTTGCTGAGGGAGGCAGGGGCCTTTCGCCCCCTCCCCCCCCCCCCGATCCACATGATGTTGATGGTTTAATCGTAACTGATCTCTGCTTCTTTTTACCCTTTTCTTTTCTTCTCCTCTTTTGTGTTCCATTTTAGCTCTCCACTTTCCTTTCCCTTCTTTCTCTCTTTTTTTTTGGTGGGGAGGGGGTTGGGGTGGTCGGGGAGGGGGGGGGGGGGGAGAGGCAAAGCCCTTTCTCCGCGATCCACATCTTGTTTGCATGAAAATTGCAACTGATATCCTTTCTTTTATTTCTTCTTTTGTTTCTTTCCCTTTCCTTCCTTCTCTCTTGTTTTGCGGGGGGGGGGGGAGGCATGGGCGGCAAGAGGCCCTTTTGGCCCCCGATCTCCTTCTTTTCCCCTTTTTCTTTTCTTCTTCCTTTCCTTTTCTCTCTTTTTTCCCTTTCCCTTCTTTTCCTTCCTTCTCTCTCTCTCTCTCTTTTGTGTGCTGAGGGGCCAGGGGAGGGCAGGCGAAGGCCTTTCGCCCCCCGATCCACAACGCGTTGGTGGGAAAAAATCACAATTTTATTGATCTCCCGTACCTTTTTTTTTTCTTTCCCTTTCCCTTTTCCCTTTAGTGAGCACATTTTTTTTTTTCGGGGGGGGGGGGGGGTCCTCGAAAATTTAAAAATTTGCATCCTCCCCCCCCCCCCCCCCCCCTCCCCTTGAGCGCCGGGGGGGGGGGGGGGGGGGGGCGAACCCCCCAAAAAGGTACAAATCACGTGTTTTTACATGATTTTTTTCTCAAGGGGGAGGGGGGGCCCGGGCCCCCCGGGCACCCCCCCCCCCCCCTGGATCTGCCACTTGGGTCAAGACCCTCTCGCCCCCCCCCCCCTGGATCCGCGCCGGGAAGACCTGTAGTGTCGTCGCTAGCTAGCTGGCAAACCTGAATATGGGTTATCCAGTCGTTTCATTCATTAAGTACGTGTGGACTAGAGTACGGACATTCGGTGCGGCAGGCGGACTATTGGTGCGAGACCTCTTCCGCACAGATTGTCCGTCGGACATTTGAGGCGCGCACGGAATGTCCGACACGGACATTCTGCGCGGATAAAATCCGCACCGATCGTCCGCTCTCGATCGATCTCTAATGGGGGGACGATCGGTGCGGGTAACATTCTACGCGGTCACACCGGAATGATTTTATATACATTTATAATCACAAACAAATATTTTTAATGCGGTTATATTTAATGCAATTACTTAGGATTAATCTAGATTAATCTTGAAAATTATGGTTTTATTTTGGAAATTTATTAACAAAAATATTGTTAATTAAAATTGTAATACCACATTTGAGATGAGTTTTTTTAAAACTTATTTAAATTCTTACTTATTATTCCATACGTATAATAACTCTGATTTTTTAAAATTACAATCGATATATACTAAGTTTTGTATCGATTCAATTTATATTTAACTCAGTACAACTTCTTCGAGGCATGAAGATTGGAAACTTCGCCGGCAGTTCGCTCGAAGATTTTTTTTTTTTCTCTTTTCCTCATACGAGGCACTTTATTACTTTATATCATTTTAACAACATTGCATATAGAGTTTAATTACAATATATATATATATTCACAATCAACAAACTGATATAATAAAATAGGGGAAACATAAGGAAAGTGGAAGGGAAAAATCAAGGCATGAATATAAATGCGTTAAAGGTTCAACTAAGAAAGATTCATCTTGATATTACTTATTAATTGTTCTTGGTTTCTGTATTGCCAATTGACATAAAACATAAAATCGCTTTTGAAAGTCATCCAAATTGAATGACTATTGAAGGATTTACTTCTAAGATGATTAAGTATATATGTGCGTAAAGAATCATGAGCAGAAACTCCGGGTCTTCAATGTAGAAACCAATTAATATGATTTTTTTTCTCCTAACTCAATATCTTTTTGGAACAAGCTCGTTACAAGATGATGAATTTTTTGCCAAAAGACTGCGACTTGGCGACATCTTAGCAAAATGTGTATAAACGAATCTGATTCATTGCAATACGTACAAAGCAAATCGGATGTAATTGTCCACTTGTAAAGATTATCTTTGAAGGGTAAAACTTTATGAAGTAGTTTGAAATTAAATTGTCTTACTCTGTTGTCTTTGATCTTTTTTAATTTAAAATCTAAAACATGCCTCCACTCAAAATTGATTGGAAGTTGCAGTATTTCCTGCCAAAACAATGACACCGGAGGATTTTCTTTTTTGAACTCATTCAAAAGAATATAAAAGTGTTTTGCTTTCATGAGACTTAATTTAATCAAGTCGCAGTTCGATATCTCAAACATTCCTTCAGAAAATTCTGTTGCAATTGGATTAAAATTGGTATTTCTTATTTGTTCTACCCATACTTTTGGAAAAGCCCTTTTTAGTTTCGAAAGTTTGAAGCTATCTAATAAAGAACTTGTACCCAAACGTTCGAAGAGAGTTTTGCATGAAACCCATTGACCGTTTTCAAATACATCACTAACTTTACAGATTCCGTTTACATTCCATTTTTTTTTTTAAATAAAACATTTCGTTCATGTTTGATGTTACTGTTATACCACAGAATTTCATTACATATGTCTCTTACATTCAGGAAATGAACATATCTTAATTCGCACCAGTATGTGAGTAAGTAAGCACAGAATATTGGTAACTTATACATCTTACATAGCGAGAACATGTCTGTGCTTGAGCAGTTTACTTTCAAAATTAATGGTATGTCTTGAATAAAACTGATCCAATATCTGAAAAGTATTCTCCATTGCGACTTACCTCCGTTCATATATTTTGAAAACCAAGATAATTGCAATGATTGGAATTTGGTTTGGATATCTACCATGTTTAAACCCCACCCCTCTGCAGCACGAGTAACAACCGCTCTTTTTACTTTTTCCCTTTTTGATCCCCAAAGAAAGCTATAAATTAATCTGTTTAGGTTGACAACAAACTTTTGTGGAATTGGTAAACATGTCGCAATATATACAAATTGGGAAGCAATAAGCGTTTTTATAATTGTTATTTTCCCATAGTATGTCAGGTTCCTCATTTTCCAAACTCTCAGCAACGAATTTACTTTCTCCAGTTTCAAGTTCCAATTTAAACTTTCCGATTCTTTTTTTCCTTGAGTTATGTACACACCTAAGTATTTAATGGGCTCATTAGTCCATTCTAAATTATCTAAAGGCCCGGTCCCACTGCACTTACGGATGCAAAGAGGATGTAAAGCGTAACAAAATCTTGCCATCCGTTGGAAAACGCTATGCATCCGTTGTGTACTCATTGCATACGTGTTTCATACGCTCTATCCATCGAGCATCCGTCCACTGTGATTTCATCCGCGCAAAAAGTTTTCGAGCTGCACAAAACTTTTAGAACGGATGAACTTTCGCCGTGTACGATGTAAATCCGCGACAAATACGAGCAACAAACGTTCTATGTCCGTTTTCATCCGTTAAACGTCCGCTGTATCCTCTCTGCATCCTCTGGGCATCCTCGCAACTCACATCCGCTGCAGCTGAAAACGGAAAGAGGGAGGAAAGATAAGGTACACGGAACGTCTATACATCGTTAGTAGCACGGAAATAGAAAGGATGTAAGCGTATGCATCTCGTATATAAAGTATTCAAAGCTGTCATCCACTTCCATCCGCTTTTAACCGCTAGGCTTCCGATGAACATCCGTTTAACATCCCCGCTACATACTACCCACGTCCGTTATTTTCCGTTCTGTTTTCGCAAATTTTCGCAAATTTTGTCCATTTCTGGAGCGGATGAAAACGGATGGAGCCACCCGCGAAATGTTGTTCGTCCGCTGTGTCCTTTATGCATACGTATTGTGTCCATCGGCCAGTGGGACCGGGCCATAAGCATTCTTCTCGAAAAGAAGTTGACATGACATTGGTTTTCATTAAATTCAGTTTTGGCCCTGCTAAGACCCCAAATGTTTTCACCTCTTTTATGGCAGTGTTTCCATCTTCTATAGCGTTAACAAAAATTACCGTGTCATCTGCTAATTGAGATATTTTGATATTCTCTTCAACGACAGGTGGATTTTTCAAAGAAATACTAATACCTTTTATGTTGGTATTTTGCTTTATTCTCACAGCCATAACTTCGGCAACCGGTATAAAGAGAAGAGCCGATAGCTGACAACCTTGTCTTACACCTCGATCTATTCTGAAATCCTTAGAGACCCAGCCGTTGTTAATAACTCTGCCTATTGCATTACTGTAGAGTGTTTTGACCCAATGTTTAAACGTTTCTTTGAACTTAAATCTATCTAATAACAAAAACAGGAAATCATGACAAATGTTATCAAAAGCCTTTTTGAAATCTAAGAAAATCAAAATACCAGGAGAATTTGCATAATTACAGTAGTCAATCACGTCTAAGAAAAGACGAATATTCTGCACAGCAGAACGTTGTTTTAAGTATCCCGTCTGATTGGGAGAGACTCAAATTTCCATTACATTATGCAAACGTTTACAAAGCGTTTTTGCAAGGATCTTGTAGTCAATAATTAACAATGAGATCGGTCTCCAGTTATCTACTAAACGCTTGTCTCCCTTTTTATGCAGTAATGTTATAACAGCTTGCTTCTGGCTTTCAGACAATTCTTGTTTTGCAAATCCTTCATTTAAACTGTCGATCAACATACACTTCAAGTCAGCCCAGAAACACTTGTAAAATTCTGCAGTCAGACCATCACTGCCTGGCGATTTGTTATTTCTCATTGAATTTAACGCATCAAAACATTCTTTCTCTGTGATCGGTCCTTCACATAATAAAGCTTCTTCTTCAGAAAGAGTAGTTAAGTTTGTTGTTTCTAAATACTTTTTCATATCAGAGATATCATTAAATGTATGCTTAGAATACAATTCCCTATAATAACTAGTTATTTCTCTAAGAATATTTTCGTTTCCAGTAAATATTTTCCCTTTGTTTGTAATACAATCTAATTCCTTTCTTTTCCCCATTTCTTTTTTCTAAATTGAGAAAGTACTTGGTTGACTTTTCACCCTTTTCCATCCAACGTTCTCGAGATCTAATAAATGCACCTTCACTCGAAGATGACGTTGACGAAGCTGTTCATGATCCAAAAAATTAAACAAAATATTACAAAAAATAACTTTGGTAAAGGAAATTTTCTCCAAAAATAGCGACACTCCTACGATATCTAAAAGGTGAGACATTTCAACTGAATGATAACACGCCTTACATTCAACTTTTGACGTGATGACCTTTATATCTAGGATCGCGTATCAAGACATTTACCCCCTAGGACAACCCCCCCCCCCCCCCCCCCCCCGGAAACAAAGGACAATCATCCACTAGAAAAACTATCCCTCCTTCCGGAAAATTATCCCCTGTGACCTTAAATGATTGATAACTGATTACTTCTTGATTTTTGTATTTTTTTTTTTACCCCTTATGGTGTGTTTCAGTATAAATTGAACATTTTCAGCCCTTCGGGCTTCAGGTTCAGTTTATGTTTTAATGACAATAAAACGATTCAGTCAATAGTGCTGCGGTTATGCATGTATATCACATGATATCACTTTACATATTATTATGAAAATGTTTTAGCCATAAAAAAGTGATTGTCCTCGATTGCTTTTCTGGAGTCGGGGCGGGCGAGCGGGGTTTAAAAAAAAATTCATTGGGATGTCAAGCATTAAATCATACGAAGTCAATAAAACACACCAAAAAATAGATGAGTTTTTAGATATATTTGGGAGGTATATTGAGAGATCGTTGGTAGCGGATAAATTTGGTAGTTCATTCTAGAGTTTGGGATCAGCACTGAGTTATGAATGCCGTGTCACCAAAACAGTGTAGGAAGCATCTTGAGAGACGGATGGTTCAGTATGATGGATTGGGAAGAGCGGAGGGAGCGTAAGGGTGGTTACCCGGTGCATTTAAAGGTGAGGAATATGTTAAAGGGACTATGTCCCATTTGCAGACCAAAAAATGAAAAAGTTAAATTCCAACTGCATTTGAAAGATAATACTAATTTAGAACTTCCCTAAAAAAGGTGGGGCTTGAAAATGTCTTCAAGTGGGAAAATAACAACTATTAGTTGTCAAATCGACTTTAGGGCTATAGAGCCCAAAAGTAATAGTCTTGATTTTCAGACAATAGTACCGAATGGTCATACGTTTTATGCTGCGCAAAGATTCAATCAGTTTAATCTTGGCCATCACAAGAAGTGGGTTATTGATGTAGACAAATGCACATGTACCCTTTACAACTCTTTGCATGTATGTTATTACCAAAGAAGAAAAAAAGCCAGTCGGTCACTCAATAGTGTCTGACAGTGAAGTCTAGCAAGTTAACGGGTTTCCTTGCATAATTTGAATATGAGGACACTGCTAACGTTTAAATTTTACAGATAGGACATACATGACATATTCATAATTCCTGCAAAGTTCTACACAATTTGAGGTTGGCTGCAAAAGGGACATAGTACCTTTAACGTGAATCCGGATCTAATGGGTGGCCAGTCCAATAGATTGGGGGAAGGGAAGGTTCCCGAAACATTATTTGAATCTATTCAAATGATAAACTAGAGGGATTATTAATGATAATAATAATACATGAGATTTATAAGGCGCCAAATCCACTTGACAGTCACATGCTCAAGGCGCAGTTTGGTAGTTCATGTAAGATAAGCTAATACCAACTATTAGGATCGCGACATTCAAATCGCCATCCGTTCCAAAATATGTAGTTACAACGTAGTCAATACGTTGTGTGTTAAAATTATTAGAGACTTATGGAATTTACATATATATATAATTACAAAAAACTATTTTTACAGCGGTTATATTTAACGCAATTACTTAGGATTAATCTAGATTAATCTTGAAAATTATAGTTTTATAGTAGAAATCTATTAAAAAAACATTATTAATATGAAATTGTATGACCTCATTTGAGATGAGTTTTGTTAACATTATTTAAATTCTTACTTATTATTCCATACGTATAACAACTCTGAATTTTTTAAATTACAATCGATGTATACTAAGTTTTGTATCGATTCAACTTATATTTAACTCAGTACAACTTCTTCGAGGCATGAAGATTGGAAACTTCGCCGGCAGTTCGCTCGAAGATGACGTTGAAGAAGCTGTTAATGATCAAAAAAATTTAACAAATATATTACAAAAAATATTTTTGGGTAAAGGACATTTTTCTCAAAAAAAAACGACACTCCTACGACATCTAAAAGGTGAGACATTTCAACTGAATGAGGGCGCGTTCATGCTTGATTTTGAAGGTAGAATGAGCGATCTGAAACGCTCATCGTAAACGCTCATCGTGATCGCAGTTCCACGGTGTAGCTGTTCATGCTTACTTCTCTGGCTCATTCTTCTTGTGTGGCCTTGTGTGACCTTCACTGTGCATGCTACGTAGACCCACTAGAGGTCAGTGCGTTGACCCCATTTAAACGCGTTTACAATTGTAAACGCATCTTTTTGTGAGTTTACGATCGGCGTTCGTGATCGCCGTTTTTCGGTGATTCTACAAAAGTGAGCATGGACGCAAGCGTGTTTTAAACTAAACACGTAACAGATGCCTGATTCTGGCCGTCAAAATCAAGCATGAACGCGGCCTGATACACTCCTTACATTCAACTTTTGACGTGATGACCTCAATATCTAGTAAGATGGATCGCGTATCAAGACAATTACCCCCCGGACAATCCCCCCCCCCCCCCCCTCCCCCAAGGATAATAGCCCCCTACAGACAACCTCCCCCTCCCCCAAGAGGACAATTCCCCCGCCCCTCGCCGGAAAGTTACCCCCCCCCCTCCCCCCCCGGAAACAAAGGACAATCATCCACGAGGACAATTACCCCCTCCTCCTGGAAAATTACCCCCTGTTCCTAAAATGATTGATAACTGATACTTCTTGATTTTTGTATCTTTTTACCCCTTATGGTGTGCTTCAGTGAAAATTGTACAGTTTCAGCCCTTCGGGCTTCAGGTTCAGTTTATTTTTTAATGACAATAAAACGATTCAGTCAATAGTGCTGCGGTTATGCATGTATATCACATGATATCACTTTGCATATTATTATGTAAATGTTTAAGCCATAAAAAAGTGATTGTCCTCGATTGCTTTTCTTGACTAGGGGCGGGCGAGCGGTTAAAAAAAAAATCACTGGGATGTCAAGCATTAAATCATACGAAGTCAATAAAACACACCAAAAAAAAGATGAGCTTTTAGATATATTTGGGAGGTATATTGAGAGATCGTTGGTAGCGGATAAATTTGGTAATTCATTCTAGAGTATGGGATCAGCAATGAGTTATGAATGCCGTGTCACCAAAACAGTGTTGGAAGCATCTTGAGAGACGGATGGTTCAGTATGATTTCTTGAGAAGAGCGGATGGGGTGTAAGGATGGTTGCCCGCTGTATATGAAGGAGAGGAATATGTTAAAGTGAATCTGGATCTAATGGGTGGGCAGTTCGATTGATAAACATTAGTAGCAGGCTGTAGCAGAGCTAGATCAAAAAATCTAACTTGCAATTAGGTAGGGTAGGTGTAGGGAATTGGAGACCACCGAGCTTGAACCCATCACTGTTTTTCCGTGTTGGCTTCAATATTGCATTAGAGCCATATGTGGCCTTTAACAACACTATTGCATATATCCAATTCATTTCGAAGACTGAAATGCAATTTTGATCGTAAAACTTTGCTCTGATATAAAAACACAATTTTCACTGAGTGTTGTGGTGTATGAAGATATTGAGAGGTGGCTCTTAAAAAGTAGTTTTAAAGGAAGTTTATTAAGTGTGCCAACCATCACAGAAAACTTATGGCCATTGTGTGTTGTGAATGGGTGTTGCAATGCACATTATGAATGGTGTCTGATCAGAAATGTGTGCAGGCAATGGGGGACACCAGGTCCAAGATGGGGGTGGTTTGTTGTGAATGTCGAGTATGCCGAGGGCAGTCAATGACCCGATGCTGGTTGGTTAATTTATTGTCCATGTTCAGAAATATTTATGTTGTGTAGCTCCCTCTCAAGGTCAAGATATTAATTTAGCTTTAAAACAATGTTTCTTGACTAAAATCGACCGATTGGCTAATGTCGTTTGGAAATTATATATCACAACTGCATATTCTGAGATGTTCATAGTCGCAGCTACCATTGGATGGCCGTATGGGCGCTATCTGAAATTTATCGAAATTTACCGGGAGCACTGGTAAATTTCGATATTCGATTTTTCTCAAAAGCAGCAGTGTTTAAAGGGCTAAATTTTCTAGTGCTTAAAATACATCCTCAGGGGCATCAAAATATTTCAACATTTTAAAGAATCGCCATCCGGCAATTTTTAAAATTTCCCAAAACTTTGTACCACCTTTCGGGGGTCTCAAATTCGGGAAGGGAAGATTCCCGAAGCATTGTTTGTTTCACGAGCACATGATATACGAGTGGGAATCACATTAGATTAGCTAGTACCGGCTATTGGGATCGCGACTATCAAATCGCCATCCGTCCAAAATATATAAAGATATTTCTCGTGGAAATATTGAAATTCATAATTATGACTAATTTATTTATTTACTTATTATTACAAAAAACTATTTTTAAAGCGGTTATATTTAATTGCAATTACTTAGGATTAAAATAGATTAATCTTAGATTTTTTTTTTTTTAGAAATCTATTTTACAAAATATTGTTAATTTGAAACTGTAAGACCACATTTGTAATGATTTCTTTAACATTAATTAAAATTTTACTTGATATTCCATACATATAACAACTCTGTATTTTTTAAATACAATCGATATATACTAAGTTTTGTATCGATTCAACTTATATTTAACTCAGTACAACTCTTTCGAGGCATGAAGATTGGAAACTTCGCCGGCTGTTCGGTCGAAGATGTCGTTGAAGAAGCTGTACATGAACCAAAACTCGAACAAATATATTACAAAAATATTTTTGGAAATATAATGTTTTTCTCCAAAAAAAGGAAAAGGTGAGACAATTCAACGAATGATACACGCCTTACATTCAACTTTTGACGTGATGACCTACATGTCTAGTAAGATGGTTTGCGTTTCAAGACATTTACCCCCTGGACAATCACCCCCGGAAAATTACCCCCTACGGACAACCACCCCCCCCCCCCGGAAACAAAGGACAATCACCCACGAGGACAATTACCCCCTGTTCCTAAAATGATTGATAACTGATTACTTCTTGATTTTTGTATCTTTTTTTCTTTTCCTTACGGTGTGCTTTAGTGTAAATTCAGTGTAAATTGGACAGTTTCAGCCCTTCGGGCTTCAGGTTCAGTTGATTTTTTAATGACAATAAACCGATTCAGTCGATAGTGCTGCGGTTATGCATGTATATCACATGATATCACTCTACATATAATGTTAATGTTAAGGCCAACAAAAAAAGTCGTTTGGTTGTCTCGATTGCTTTTCTGGAGTAGGGGCGGGCGGGCGGATTATTATTTTTTTAATTGTTAAAATAAATTTCATTGCGATGTCAATAAAACACATCCTATGGTAAAAGACTAGTTTGATATCATCTTTTTAAAACATATTACGTACAATGAATGTTTGCAAGACCAACACCGAAAGTGTTTTGGCTTTAATAAGTTTAATAATGTCCAAAGCTTTTTGGAGGCGCATAGGAAGGTCAAACAATCTGATATGGGCCATACAGTACCGAATGTTATTCTTATTATTCTTATTATCCCTTTTGACCGTCATTGGCATTCATGCTCCAGTAGTAGGTTTTACCCGTATCAGGACAATCACCCCCCGGAAAATTCCCTTGGAATATTACCCCCCCCCCCCCCCCACGGGGGACAAATACCGCTCTTGGCAGGTAATATTGTCCCACTGGCAGTTGGCTGGGTTGTCCAGGGAGTATAATGGCCCTAGTACCGTTTTTACCTAATATTTTGTCCACCAAGTGTATACCCTTTTGTCTTTATTCTTCTATTCATTTATCCTACGATCATCCCCCTTTGCATTGTAGTTACTTCATTATCCTCATGAATTCAAACGAATTATCAAAGATTGTTGTTAATGTTCTACTTAGTGTATTTGACCTGTACCTTTAAGTCCTACTACGAAAAAAAAAAAATTTAAAGAAGAAGAAAAAAAGGGGAAAAAAGAAGCAAACATCGTATAAAGAATCATCGGATAACGAAAGGAGCGTACAGACTATAGAAAAAAACATCGGATAAAGAAACGTCGTATGATGAATGACACGACAGCTGACCAATCATTAGCGCTCACAGCACCGGTTCAGTATATCATATCACCAAATCACCAAACGTCACCAAAACAGTGTAGGAAGCATCTTGTTCAGTATGATTTCTTGAGAAGAGCGGAGGGAGTATAGGGGTGTTGTCCCGGGCGCGTATTTTTTTTATTTACACGGCAGCGAGGGGAAAAGCTCGATTAATTCCAATGAAACCGCTCGCGGAGAGTCTAGTCTGTAGTGCCTGTCCTGAATATGACTTGTGTTGTCAATGTACTCTGTGTTGTTGGTACGTGGCCGAGGGCATGTATATTATGTTCACGCTCTCGATTTCTCTGTGCCATGGTGTCGCATATAATATCATACTGCCGTCACTGTTTATTGCATAAGACATCTAGACTATTTTGTTTTCTTGTTTTCCTTTAGATGTCTTTCATCGTTTCCTTCTCTAGATCTATAAAGTACAATTCCATTTATAATACACTGCTGTACTCGTACCCCGATTCGGTCTAGTCTAGACTCTTCGCGAGCGGTTTCATTGGAAATAATCGAGAAATTCCCCTCGCTGCCGTGTAAATAAAAAATACGCGTCCCGGGCAAGGTGAGAAATACTCTACAGTGAATCCGGATCTGATCTTTAGTGGCAGAGCTAGATCAAGGAACTAACTAGCCCAGATTCAGTCCGTTCGTTCTTTTTATCCCCCACACACAGCGCGGTCTCTCCACTGATCGCGCAATCCCCAAATTTTCGTCCACACGAACGTATTCAGGACCCAGATTTAGAGGAATGGCTAGGTCTACTTTCAACGTTGAGGGTGTGTTATTTTATCAGCTGATTGGGTGCGCTAAACGAAAACGGTTCAGAGGCTGGACTAGGAACTAACGTGCAAATGACGAAGCTGTGTTCCAGTCACATCATCTCTGACGTATACGTGACATGTCATCTCACTATTTGTATTAATTAATTAATTGTAGGATCGCGACTAACAAATCGCAATCCAGTTCCAAAGAGTGATTTAAGTCCCACACGTTGGTCAGTGTGCGCCTAAGCACACACTGTAATAGCGTGTATTTTGTGTGTTACTAGCCGTTGAGGAAACACATATTCATATAACATTAAAAAACTGTTTTAAAAGCGGTTATACACGATGTAATTACTCTAGATTCATATAAAACTTTAGGTTCTATTGCATGAAATCTTTTTAAAAGCAGTAAAACAATTATAGATGTTATTAATTCACCTAGGTTGAGTTTATTTATATTATTTTATTCTTACTTAATTTGTTATGGCTAAAACTAAGAAACAGACAAAAATCTCATTACAATCGATATATATACTAAGTTTGTATCGATTCAACTAGTATTTAAAAATATTTATTACCAGAAAAAATGGAAAAGGAAATTTATATAAACAAATAAAAAAAAACTCTTACTACATCTAACAAATTGAGAAAATTCAACTGAATGATACACGCGTTAGAACTAAAATATGTTGTGTACGAAAAAGAATGGGAGTTTTGAGAAGTATTATCAATGAATACAAAAAAGAAAAGAAAAGAGTAGCATGCATAGAATGGGCGGGGGAGGGGATGGCAGGGAGGAGTTACCCTCCCCCTATATTCACATATGATTATGATTATGTCAAAATAACAGCGATCATTATTGATATCAATTAAGTGATTAAATGTTTTACTATTTGGAATAAAAGAGGTTAGAGATCTACCAGCTGATTTATTTTTTATTTTTATCAACTTAAATACAATTAGTAATCTGTTGTAATGACATTTTCTACCTTTACTTTTTCGACTGTATTTTAAGGAGTTTTACCTACGTTCCATATGTTAGCAAAATTTAAGTGAACGAAAGAAATTTTATGATTTTATTAATGAAAAAATCCAAATGAGGTCTTAACATTTAATATTGAATAGTTTTAATTTTTACGAGTAATTATTTGCAGACCATTAATAATTAGTGTTTAAATTCAATTTTTTTTTTCACAATATAAACTGACTAAAATTATAAACATATCAAAATAAGAAAAATTTGAGAACTATTCTTGAACGATTTTACCTCATATCTGTTTTTAGACTTCATTCAAATGGAAAAAAAACAACTATGTAATCGATCACAACTCCATTCTACACTGTCGCTATAAACGTTGGAATATTCTTGTTATACTCAATTTATGGAATTTTATTTAAAAAAAGAAAAGAAAATGCAATAAATTATCAATAATTCATTGAATTCCCCCCCGGTCCCCAACAGAAAAAAATCTTCTTTATGCCCATGCCTTGAGCCATAATGCATGATGGCCGTAGGGAGGATTTTTTAATGTTGGGGACCGGGGTAAAATGCAATGAATTATTGATAATTTATTGCATTTTATTTTTTATTTTTTTATTTGTGGGAACTGCCCCCTACCCTAGCCCCCGCTGCGTACAGTCATGGTTCAGTGACACAGCAATGGCCTCGTAACTGTGGGGCCCCAGGATCAAAACCGTGTCGATGTGCTATATTAGTGCCCTTTGTGGGGCATTAATCCTCATTACTGTCATTTATGACTTAAGGGCGTAGGTCTCCTAGTTGATAAGCATATTAACATACACATGCTTTAGCAGTCATGCAAAACAAACACTGGCAAATTATTATTCAATAAAATCTGAGAACGTATAATATTATCTAGATCTATTAGAAATAAATCATAGTCAAAATAATTCCATAAATTGGGGTAAAAAAAAAATATTCCAACGTTATGAGCGACACTGTAATTACAAAACTTTATTTTGTTCCTGCATAAACTTCCATTCAAGTTAACATATGTGATTATGATTGTTTCAGCCATCTTTTCTTGTTATGTTATCATATCTTGTCATGTGATCATTGTGATGTTATCTTAAAATTAGAATAAATAAAAAGAAACTGAGCAAAAAAAATAAAAATATATATATACATAATCTGTGTGTATTGTTATACAATTTAAATGTAACACAGACGCAACATTTTGTTTAACGGACCTAAGGTACTTTCAACATCCTTGTGTGTCAACTATTAAATGCGCAAACATTACGATGACATATCAAAGATTCCGGAGGGCAATTCTACGGGTTGTTGGATGTTAACTTGGAATTTGGTATAAGAGGTGGTCTTAAAGGTAAAGACCAGTATTGGCAACGCCCCAATTTCAAAAAATGAAATGGAAGCTCTCATTACCAATCATGTGAAAGAATATGTTTTGACTAATACATGATGATAAAAAATTTGCCGGAAAACCGCCTACTAATTCATATATTTGGTAAATTTATTTCTCTCATGGTCTGGTGAGAGAGATAGGGTAGTCCCATATACATCTTTCTGTGTATAGTGCTTGTAACTTTACGAAGAATGAGCCAAATTTCTTATCATTTTGATGATTCCAGAACCTTGCAGATGCTAGATGCTAGATGATCGACCTTTTCTGATCGATTCCACAACGTTTCTTTCACAATGCAATCGCATGACCATTACTGGTCTTTACCTTTAACAAAGAAAATGCATCAGATATTTTTTTTTTTTTTTTTTTTTTTTTTCTGAGCTGAAAACAAAATATCCACAATTGTTAACGATTCTTCTTTAAAATTACTTTCATAAGGTCCATTTATAAAATGTTATGCAAACATTGTATGCAAAGTCTCATGGAAAGAAAAGAAGACCCTCGGATGATACTTATTTCGTCTATTTTCCCGGCATCCATTTGGCTCAATTCAAACTTTACTGTTTTTTTCATTTACTGTTTTCCTGAATTTGTCTTTGCCGAATAAGATAATAATCATTTTCATTATTTCATTTTGCAGGATTGTTCTAAATAAAAATATCATAAGGTAGTAGTAGTCTCTCGTTCTAGAACAGACAGCACTCAGTTTTTGCTGAAATTCAAGGGAATGCATACATTTGTATGAGGGTGCAATTCAAATTACTGGGTATTTGAAATATTTCAGCTTTAACAGTACTCAACCTTTTCTTTATTCAATCATGTTATTCCTTTATTTGTTGATTTATCTATTCAAGCATTGATTCACATACGCATGCATTGTTTATTTATTTATTTGCATGTTTACTTCTTTGTTTGTTAATTTATTTGCATGTTTACTTCTTTGTTCATTCATTCATTGACTTTTCGTCCAGTAGTCAATTTATTTTATTTATTAATAAATGTATTCATTTATTTATTCATCCATCATTTATTTACTCATTAAATATTAATATATTTATCAATTTATATGTATTTCTATTTATCTATTTAATTAAATTCAGCTCTTTGAGTACTTGATATATTTATTAAATCATTAATTCATCAATAATTTGTGTTATTATTCATCATTTTTTAATTTTGTTTATTGTTTGTTTCTTCATTCTTCATTTATTCATTCATTTACATATTGAGTAATTTGTTATTTATCCATATATTTATATCTATTTGATCTTTCATGATTTAAAAAACAGTTGTTACATTGGCCTACCTCATCGTTGATGATTCTCCATTTCTCCTCTATGCTGAGGCCATCCATGCGCAGGATCTGATCGGGTCCACTCTGCATGTTGCTCTGTAAAGAAAAAAAAATATATATAGAGAGAACATCGTAATAAATAGAAGTAGGTCTAAAGGTGACGATGTTGATGATAAAAGGTGTAATAATAAGAACAACAAGAGCACCAATACTAATAATTATTGTGATATTAATAATGATAATGATAATGATAACAATGATAATACTAATAACAATGATGATAATGATAATGGGAATAATTGACTGGCTAATCAAGTCTTGATTTTAAGTGTTCATTGTTTGTTTTATTAGTGATTTATTTTATCTTGTATTATGGTTTATTATACATATAAAAAGAAATAAAAACATTGCACGAGAAAGGAAAATAGGTGCTAAACTTTCAAAAAGCAAAACAAACGAACAAACAAACAAAACTCATCAATGCCCCTCACATCACCTCTCCCCCGGATCCGCAGGTGGTCCCGTCATCGTGTTAAAAAAAACTGTAATCAAGATTGTTATCTTTCACATCACCAGTGTGTGTTTACTATAGGGTAAAATAATTGCAACATGAAATTAACAGATTATCGTGCTTATGCTTTGCAGCAAAAACAACGTCTGCATTCTACAGTTTGTCGTTTTGCTCCTCTATAACCTTGACCTTATATATCCGCGATACATTTCTCAAATTTAATTAACAATGTTTCTCGAGTGATTGCACTCGGCGACAAAATCGACCAGACTCTGACGAGGTGACACAGCTCTGATGGGTGTGGTGTAGACTTGCACGCCAGGCTATAAGGCCAAGTACAATTTATTCTTAGTTTCGTGTCAGCACTTCTCGAAAATGAAGGAAGAGAAGGAAAGAGAGGGTTCTAAGTCATTTCATATTTGATATTTTTCCAGTACATACAAATACTATTGGGTCCATTTCAACACAAATTTTCCGAATTGAAATGTTTATTGCAAATGCACTTCAAAGCCAAATGGAGTGTAAGTGCTTTTCAACGAGACTGAGTCAATTTCTACAATTTTGAAGTTGTAAAAACCTCACGGTAAAGGCTTACATATAAGTTAATCACCGTTTCCAATTTGCTTTCAAAGCGTTTCTTTCTCAAAGAAATGATGTGATCAGTACTCAATTTATCATGCCTATCGCCAAGATCGGTGCATACAGACCGTTTTTTCTTCTTCAAATTAAAATAAAGAATAACTATATACGTCATTAGAAACCGACGTCAGAATTGCGGTTGGAGGAAATAGCGGTACCACCTCCTTAACCATTTGGGTAGTTTGCATCAAAAGGGGCTAACATCGTTAAAGATATACCATTTCCAAATACCATTTCTATCTAGAGAGATTGCAAAGTAGAATGAACCGCTGTGCAAATAATTAATATAATTACCTCTATTGATTCAAAATGCAATCATCCAGGACACTTTCTAATAATATTAAGCTTTTTTTTAGACGACCGTTATTCAGAGGAGCGTGAATAGGCATACAGCGACATCATACGTAAGTCAAAGAGATAGAAAAGAGGATAGAGAGGTAGAGAGGGAGAGAGAGGGAGAGGGAGAGAGAGGGAGAGGGAGAGAGAGGGAGAGGGAGAGGGAGAAAGAGAGAGAGAGAGAGAGAGCGAAAGAAAGAGAAAGACAGAAATATAGAATGAGAGAGAAGATTGCTATTTACGTCAGACCAACGCCAGACTGAACAAACATTACCCCGAAAGGTCGAAAAATGGTCGGTTTTTATGTCGTTCTGCAGTACGCGTTGAGATATGACTGACTAGACTGAGGGATCAATACACTGAAGTTCGAGCTCATTGCTCAGTCACACCGCCCAACTGATTAACACCGATTCCGAACTAATCGCCGCAACACCATATATAGTCGGGTTTTTAAAGGTTTTTGTTTGTTTGGTGTGTTGTCGATCTCGTTGATGTGGCAGATATACCTTCGTCACCCAACTAAACCGATTCAAGCCGACTCCAAACCAGCGCCAGTTTTTTTTTTTTTTTTTTTTGGGGGGGGGGGGTAATGTAGGGGAGTTCGTTCGGTCTGGCGTCGGTCTCGTTGGTGTGTCTGAAGTTCGAGCTATCTACTGAATGCCATCACAACTACTTCTGAAAAATCAACCCGAGGTGTGTGTGTGTGTAATTGGGTTTTTACAGACGTGTATCAATCAGATATGATTATTTACGTCTGGGGACCGACCTGTAAAGGTAAAGACCAGTATTGGAAACGCCCCAATTTCAAAAAATGAAATGGAAGCTCTTATTTCCAATAATGTGAAAGAGTATGTTTTGACTAATACATGATGATAAAAAATTGCCTGGAAACCGCCTACTTATTGATATATATTTTGGTAAATTAGTTTATCTATTGGTGTGTGGGAGATAAACGCACGTGTCGCGCTCGTGTGCGTAGTCCCATAAACATCTTTCTGTGTACAGTGCTTGTAACTTTACGAAGACTGGGCCGAATTTCTTATCATTTTGATGATTCCAGAACCTTGCAGTACACACCAATACTTATATCCTAGATCACGGGTGGCCAACCCGCGGCCCGCGAGCTCTTTTGGTGCGGCCCGCGGAGCATTGAAAAAGTAATACAAAAAATGCTCATAAATGAAAAGGGGCCCGCATAGCATCGATGAAATAGGGTAAAACATTTACACACAGCTATTTCTATTTCCATAATTTGTTTTCATTATTCACAACATATTGACTCGTTACTTGGTTGAAACAAACTCCTCAAATTCCCTCCCATTACATTACATTAACAACATTAACATTACTCGCCGTGTTAATTTCAGTTCGTAATTTCCGCTGTAACGTTTGTAAATATACTAATGTTGTGTATCGAGAAATATGTTTGAAATGCCATACCTGTCTTGAAACCCCGGGGATTAAAACATACGGGTGTGCCGCTCTAATAGGTGACTTTTTCCACGAACAGTCACTAAACATGGTTCCCATTTTGGACAAAAATACCATTAAAAATGAGTTTGTGTTTTTCAAAATTTTCGAAATTTTCGGGTATTTGCATGGCAAACACCCCCAAACACCCGAAAATTGTGAAAAATGTGCCTTAATTCGAGAAAATCCCCCCTAATGACCCTTTAAAATGGGGTTTCGAGGCTTGAGCGGCACACCCCCGACCAAACCAAATCTGAGTACCCTCCCCGCCCCCGGGTTTGAAAATTACAGCCCTTTTCTCCAGCCGTTGAAATTTCTCATGAGTCCTAATGTTAAACTGGATAGTACACTTTTCTTTACACCGCGTTCAATGAGATGCAACCCCAGAAATCACACTAAAAAAGTAAGTCTGATTTTTTTTCCCACTGAATTTGTTGTTTGCCTATTTTTTTATTTTTTTGGGGGGGGGGGAAATTGCGGGGGGGGGGGGCTACCTACGGCCCGCCAAGTTATGCCAATTGTTAGCTGTGGCCCGCGAGCTTTAAAAGGTTGGCCACCCGTGTCCTAGATGATCAACCATTTCTGATCGATTCCACAACGTTTCTTTCACAATGCAATCGCATGACCATAACTGGACTTTATCTTTAACACCCGGCCCCCCCCCCCCCCCACTCAGAGGTCGGAATGACCGCATGCGTGTTGCCAAAATGTCCGGTCAAGGGGTACTTTTCGTGCGACAAAGTCCGGCCCGAGAATTGTAAAAAAAGGGTGTATTTGACTTTTCACCCGGAGATTTCTTTAAAAAGGGGGTGTTTTTCTTTTTTTCTCTCATCTCTTTGGACTCCTGAGAAATTATTCCGAATTTAGGGGGGTACATTGAGCATTTTTCCTGATTTAGGGGGGTCTCCAAGGCAGGAAAAGCCCGCGAAAAGCCCGCAAAAGGGGGGTTCGGAAATGTTGGCAGTCCTCAGATAGGGGGTGCTTTCAAAAAGAGGGTACGAGCATATGCGTACCCTAAATAACACTGAGTGGGGGGGGGGGGGGCGGGCTTTAACGTCACCATCCGAAAGACATGACTCAGTTTCGAACCTGCGTCCTCGGCTGAATCCAGTTTGTAACTTCCAAGTTAGCTGGATATATTACAGGCGCACGCCACAACGCCAACCCGAGGGTTGTTGTTGTTGTTGTTGGGTTTATCGGCGCTATCCATCGATTCCGATGATTTCCGCCGGGCTGTGTGTGAGGGCGTTTTGCTCTCACTTCTGCTGCCAAGGCAATGACCAATGTCGGTCACTTTTTTTAAATATGCGGACAGTTACCATAAGGTATTACGTAATCCGGACACGCTTTCTGTGGGAGATGCAGTAGGGTATTGAAATTGCCCTTGAGTTGATTTCTGGAAAGTTAGTCGCCATCGTATTGAGGAAGAATGCTCAGCTGGTGACATTTAGTAAGCGGTAGATTTCCTATACCTAACGATAACCCTAATCGTAATAATAATCATAACAGGCGTTATCGTCTACCTAGACGATTCTATTCCGAGGCGCTCAAGAAAAATAGAAAGAATAAGAGAGTTTGGATGAGTGTCATAGTGCCAAGTACAGGTATTGTTAAAACAAAGATGAGATTTCAGCTTGGATTTAAAGGTCTCTAAGGAAGTTATGAGTTAACCTAAAACTTAATTACAACCAAAGACTATAATTATAAGCTTATATCCGTATCAATCTAAATAAATGTCGCCGGAGCACCGATACGACTATGTGCCGATATAAATCGCTACACAATGGGTCGAGAGAAACGTCTGGAGATGAAAATACCTCATCAAGTATAGGTCTAAGGATAAAAGGTGTTTTGAATCCTCCTTTGCAAAATGTTGCAGTCAATTGAGGATACAAATAGTTGTGATTTCAAAATCATGGCACTATACAAATACAAGCTATCTACAATGCGTGGGTCATTTTCCTAAAGGTTAATGTTTTTATACGGTAAATGGAATTTCCGTAAGAAATGAATGTTTCAGACCAAACCGTTCCAAAATATAGATTGTTCTTCCCCAGATGACGCGCGTTTGATCAACCGTACTTTCCCCTTATTACAATCGATGAAATCAGAGAAATTTCACATCTCATAATGGTTTGACGTGCTTTCATCAATGTCTACATACACGCAAAACCTCTTGTTTTCTTTCTTTAAAGCAGATGCATATTATGTTGTATAGGGCAAATATGGCACATCTGATTTGACAGTGCATCACCTTACCCCTTCCCAACCCCCCCCCCCCCCAAAAAAAAGGGGGGTGGAAGAGAGAGAGAGAGAGGGGGAGTGAGCGATATAGAAGCTGGCTATCTATACGGTCTATATCTTTTCAAGGCAGTAGAATTCATCAAAAAATGTCCATTATCACAATTTCTTTAAATTGCGTCATATTCAAATAGGCGATCCAATGCAAGTATCTGTAAAGTGCATTTCAGCATTATTATGTTCCTATACGGATAAAATATTGACATGTAGTTAACATTTTCATGGGATTATCTAACTTTTGTTACGGCAGGTTTCCTCGAACCGTCTTGCCAGGTCCTATGTTCACTCAACAGAATGACAAAGTCACACTTAGTGGTTATGATTCACAAACCATTGAAATCTTCTTTCGAGAGCCATTGTAAACCAATACCTAAATCTAACCTATACATTTGTCACACTTTTTTCAGACAAAAATACATTACCAGCACAACCAATAAATAAGATTTTGAGAGAGTAATATTTCACTCAATGTAGGTGTTTCTCGTTATTATCTTGAAACATAGTCAGACGTTTTTCTTGTTCTTTCAAAATCTGAAAATGGTTGTTGGCAAAGTATTATAAGAAAAGTAGAATTGGCGACACATTAAAGTTCCCCTACACCAGCTACAATGATATCATGTGCATAATTATGTTTATAAACAAGCTACAACGCTGCCTCTCCTATCATACACAAATGCATTTACGTGTATGCTTCAGTCTACAATAATGCATCCAGGTATAGTATCTCCGTATATTCTTGCATGTGTGGCTGGGAGAAGGCGCCAAAATTGGCAGGTGGATTGACACAAGTCGACTCCTGACCATCGGTTGGGGCGAGAATATATATTGTTGTGTGATGTGATCAGAGATTTAAGGCTCTTTTGGGATTACAGGATAGAAAGGATACCAATATTGTAAATAGGAGAGAGAGAGAGAGGGAGATAGGGGGGGGGGGGATATTACCTGGATGGGGAGTGTGAGGGAGAGAAAAGGAGATGATAATTATGAGAGAGATGGAGAGTGGAGAGAGAATCTAAGTAAATGAGAGAGGAGGAGATAATGTAAGCGAATGATAGACAGAGAATATGGAGAGATAAAAGGAGAAAGGGGAAAGGAATGAATGTGAGAGTCGAATAAAAAACAATGAGTGAGAGTCAAATAAAAAATCAATGAGTAAGAGGGAGAGAACGAGAGAGAGAGAGAGAGAGAGAGAGGGAGAGAGGGGGACGTTTCAGGAACTTATACTGCACTAAAACTCATCATTAACATTATCACACATGATTGTACAAATCAAACTCAATAACAAATTCATTAAATTGACACAGTTCATACATTTTGTTGTTTTGTAAGGAAAATATTTCCCCCGAAACTTAATGCCATTTAACATTGAGGGATGAAATCATATACATGTATTATAAACATTTAATGACTCACATCAAGTTCAATATGCCACTCAGGGTTGTCAACGTTTACCTTAAGTTAAATTAAACGTTTCACTGGCCGAAAAAAAAAAATTGCTTTAATAGGGTCTCGTGTTAAGCGAAATAATCAAATCATATACTCAGGTAATCTCGCTCTATATGTGACTGATATATTACATGTAGTATTGAAAACCGTCTGCACATTACCCACTGACATGCAGGGGCGGCGATTTCTTTTCATGACCGGGGGGGGGGGGACGAAATGCGAGGAACGAGGGAGGAGTGACGTAATGAGCCAAAACGTTTTGTTGGGGGGAGGGGAGAAAAAAAATCCGCATCATCATTGCTCTTACATGTTACATGCAGGCCCCGCGGAACCGTTTTACAAAGTTGGAGGGGGGGGGGGGGGATAAAGTATTTGCGATCAGATAGAGCAAAGCAATTAAGTCGGGTGTAACTTTGGCGTGGGGTCCAGGGGCAAAGCCCCGGCGGGGGTCAAGGGGCGGAGCCCCATGAAGCTCAGAGTTTTTAGGCATTTAATAAGGGCCAGATGAGCATATTTTGATACCTTATTTGTGACACTTGCATGCAGGTCACTAATCGTACTGGGGTCCAGGGAGCGAAGCCCCAAGAAGCTCAGCGGTTTTAGGCATTTAATTACGATCAGATGAGCATCCAGGGGCCGCCTTATAGGGCCCTTGGTGGGGTTTAGGGGGCGAAGCCCCCGTAAGCTCAGGGTTTTAGGCTTTTGAATATGGTCAGATGACCATCCAGAGGCCCGCTTAGGGCCCTGGTGGGGTCCAGGGGGCGGAGCCCCCGGAAGCTCAGGTGTTTTAGGAATTTAATTATGGTCAGCTGAGTAACCAGGGACAAGCCTTAGGGCCCTTAGTGGGGTACAGGGGGCAGAGCCCCCGGAAGCTTGGGGAAAATCATGCCATTTCAGTAACATTTGTAAATTAGTAACTGGTATCGAATTAGAAATAAACCACGTTTGAATTTTATCGGGGGGGGGGACTGCCCAAAGCACGAGTGAGTGAGCATAGTGAACGAGAGGGGTCAAGGTAAATTATATTCCTTAGCAAAACTATAGTATGAAACCAAACAAATACCCGTTTCACACTTCAGTTTTCTACAATATTAATTGTACATTTTGAAGGATATTATGCGAGGGAGCATAGCTCCCGAGCCAGAAGATTTTTGCATTTTTATTTGTCTAAACGCTGCACTCTTGGGCCCTCCAAAGCCTAATAGTGTGTTGCAGTCTTTAGTCAGTATTTGCTGCACATTATTTTTGTGTACTTTTTCAAATTTTCCGGGTGGGACGATCCCCCCCTACAAAAATCGAAGGGGGACGTGTCCCCCCCCGTCCCCCTCCCCCCGGGATCGCCGCCCCTGCTGACATGGTATATACATGGACCTCTCCGGTGTATATAGTTAACAACTAAATTATTCATACCCTTACCACATTTTGACATTTTTGAAGTATGTGAAAATTGTATTCTTCCCGATGTATGTTTCTCGATATGTGACATAAAGCTTACATCTACATAAACAAAGGACCCAATTCAACCGGTCCACTTGTCATTTTTAGTTACGAAAAACACAAAAACATCAAATTTACACGGGGAATGAATAATTTAGTTGTTTAATAACTGATATTATGTCTCTCAAAGCAGTCATTATTACTATAGTATACGGTATAAATCACCAAAGCTGCAAAAGGCAAAGTAACCAACCCGAACATGCTATAAGGCTATAGCAACTTCATATGTGATATCTTACTGTGTATTCAGCCTGCAAAACGAGAAAGCTCCAACTAATATGTCAATATTTTTTCTTCAACATGAGATACTACAAACATACATACAAGTCCACATGATTTTAGAAATTCGTAATAGAGATGTTTGTTTCTCAAGAATATATCAACATTGTAATTCAACTGATGCTTTCTTGATTTTCTTGACATATTCCTGGCCTAACTTCATTAATTTATGACACTTTTGTTTTTTCAAACTTTGGCAATGAGATATAGTGGGGTTAAATGCAAACCGCAATTGTTCCTCAACAATGAACTACGGACTAGAAGGAAAAAAACACATCTACACCCGAAAGCATTGCAGGCTATTCAATTCATGTTCGTGTATACTTACTCTGCTTCTAGATTTAAACATGATGCTTCTTTCCTCTTCAAGTCTTAGCTGATCCGTAGTGGTAACAGGAATAAAAATGTACGAATTCCCTAGCGAGGCATAATTATTACATCACACTATCCAGGTCAATACACATTGAGAAGATACTCAACTCCTAAAGCTCCATCATGAATTCGTTTCTCTCTCTCCACAAAATAACTCAGTCCTCTCGCTGCAAAATAGCGGAACGATATCTTCCCGAAGTACGCGGTTTTCCTCTCGAGACCAGTGATGTATATGCGATGCGATTGTTTCTATAGAGATGGAAATGATTAAGATGTATACCTCGCAAGAAAAATAAAGTAGCCTCTACGTCACAATAGATCCTCAGAAGAGAGGATGTCTCCTTTAAAGCCGATGCAAAGAGAAGATCTGAAACGCAGTAGCAATCGAAATGAACACGGATGCTTTCTCCTTGGACCGCTGATGCATCCGGCTTCCTGAAATGTTGTATGATCTCTAATATGAGAAAAGACAGCGCACCTCTGCACAATAATGCGCGTCCGTCTTATAACATATCCTTTCTTCAACATCAGAGGATGCTTCGGAAAGGCCAGTCTAGGCTGCTTCAGTGGTCAGCTTTTCAAGAAATTATGTATGGTTATTCAGGATCTAAAGGGCATGAAATTCAACAGCGTTGTTGCCAAGGCCCCTGTGAACAATTACTAGGCCTTATATACTCATACCCGTACATTTTCTAATCATTGAAGATATTTCGGTTGGACGTGCCTTCGTTAATTAATTAAAATTGATATTCATTTCACAAATTAATGAAGGCAGTGGCGCGAGGCCATTGAAATTTGCTTCCCATGTAGATAATACTTGGCAATGATTCAAAGCGATTTTATTGAAATATCCAGGATAAAATTATCTTCATCATTGTTTTAATGGTATTAATTTTGATGGAGTTTTCTCCATTTATGTGTGATTTGAACTGACATACCCATAAGTCCACTTTGGAACTGGACGTATAACTATATGATTTACCAATGCATGCAATATCTTGTTAAGTTTTTGATGGAGGAGATAAAACATAACTTGTATGGTATCATATCAATCCTTATCAAACTTTTTGTTACATCATTGCTATAAAGGAAGAAAGGGATGACTTTGAAGTCTGGATAAAATCTTGTTAAAGTATTGAGTTGTCATGCTGTTAGCTTTACGTAGTGATCCACCCCGGAGATAGCTTGACAACATTTTCATTGTTTCGGTTACCAGTTTAAGTCGAAGGTGATTCCGGTACACAAACTGTCTAGCTTTTACTCCCCTTACTATTTTCCATAATAAAAGCAGCAATGGCACTTAGACTATTCATCCTTCTATCCGTCCTTTGTTTATCCGTTTCTGGATATGCCACTGCTCAGGAAGAGTCAATATAGCACATTTACACAGCCGATATATCCGATAAGAGTTTTTGAAATGCTTTCTGATTTTGTGCCTTGTAAACAGAATGCACTCAATACTTGCACGCATTTCTTTACATACAACCGCCTTTTTTCATGGCAAAACCCTTCTTTTCATCCTCTTGTCATTTAAACTCTTACTGCAAGACATACAAAATAGAGGCATTGACTGCACACGTGACTTAACGATACCTTCGATAGTTCATTCACTGTGATTTGATCGTGTTAGAAAATGTTCGAGGACTTTTCTCCTGCCCCTGTAAAGTAATTTAATCCTCACACGTTCCAATTCTGCTCGAACTGATCAATTCATGTCGTTGTCTTTACACGTTTTAGGGTATACGTCAGAAACTTGGAGAAGGCCATAAAATAGAGATGTATGGTTTTGTTCTATGTTGTATGGCTTGATCCGCTTAAAGATATTTACTTGTTCGTTATAGATTAAATTAAGGGCAAGTTTCCGAATGATTAATTACAGATAAAGCAGCCAAGGAATTAAGCGAGGAAGTATATGGTATTCCATCGCTACATTCAAGTATAAGTCTTTCATCCTCTTTCAAAAATGAATGTATTATATCTGTAATGCTTGACTTTTAGTGATATGACGCAGGAGCGGTTCTAGAAGATTTTATTTGGGGGAGGGGGGTTTGGGGGCTTCTTGAAATTTTCTACATTTTGCCTAGCTGATTTTTTTTTTTGGGGGGGGGAGGGGCGGGGGTTCTAGAAGACTTAGGGGAGGGGTTTGACCAGCAGAAGCTTCTAGAACCGCTACTGATGTGCTGCCTATTACTTACTGTAGATGGAAGGAGGAAAAAGATGGCCCAGAAAGTGATGGCGTGTGTATATAATTATGCTTGCTATATAGAGGATTTGGGAATGAAAAACACAATTTTAGCACCCTTCAGCACCCCCAGTGTAAAGGTCACTCCCAGGTGCCTGGTTACGTTACAATTAAAAATCCAAATATGCAGTCAAACCGGCTTACTCTTTGAATGTTGAACAATTAGATAGAAGAATAATGTGGAAAATAAACTAATTTGACGGCATATAATCATGCTGATGTTGCAAAAACATAAAAGAAATATCATTGTGAAGAGATCACCTACGGCAAATTGCACATTGAAATAACAACTCTTAGAAATGCTTGCTACAAACAAGACAGTGATTTACCTGGTTCAGTGCGTATAATGTGATGGTGACATACACACAAACAACATTACTAATATAGCAGACATACTCAGGGAAAGAAACAAATAATGTCTCGACGAGCACCTGGTGACGAACAATAACCTCGATGAAAAATGGCAGAATAATGTCACCATTTACAGACCACCTTCGAAAGTTTGCACGTGATTTGGTGAAGCCGCTTGCCACCAAAACGCATTAACCTGCTGCTGGCAGTCGGACCAAAACACCAATATCCACTACATCAAAATGATCAATTCACGAAATTAGATTTCCGACCTCGAGTCGCGAAGTAAACTAATTTTATTTGAGCACACTCACAAATCTGCCACCTTACTTACTATAGGGAAATGCGAAAAGACATATAACCTAGAGAATATAGATTGATATATACATTTTCAGCGTGCACTCAATGCTAAGTGCGAGAAAATCAGTCTAGGAGTGTTGGGGAGCTCAACACGAGTTTGTTGACATAAATTTGTTTGATTTCTGTGTTTGCCCATCCTGCGGCACTCTCACCTCAGTTTTTTTCTTTGCATTTCGTTTCATAGTTTGTTTTTCTTCTGTGCCCGGACTCCAATCCACACGTGGGCTGTTTACTGACCTCGTGTCGGATTAGGATTGACCCCTTTTCTCCCGATTCTCATTTTCACCATAATAAAAGAGAGCATACATGTATGGGTTCTATTATATTACAGACGCGCAAAAGACCTTAGTAAAAAAAAACTTTCTAAAAATTCATTTCAATAGTCTTGTCTATCACCTTTAGAAGTGTGTGAACATTATGAATGAAATGCCATACTTAATCCTTACACGATTTCTAAGGCATAAAACAATTTACTTGAAATTTTTGTTTTGATTTGATTTTTTAAAACATTATTGCTATCGTATTCAACGAGCAAAAGCCCGAAGCTCCCAGAGACTTTCGAAAGTTGATTTCGATAGCCTTGTCTCTCACTTTTTGTAAATGGGCGAACATTACAATCGAATGTTATATATTACCAGACAATTTTAAAGAGATAAACAATAGGCTATTGAATATGCTTTTTTTATTTCTCGAAAGTCTTTGCGATCGTCTTTATACATCACGCTGGTAACAGCGTATAACAGGCGCCACTCTTTTTCATCGCTAACAGCCCAGGCGTATATATTAGCTCCACGGTCGATTCCCTAAATAACCGGATACCATGGACGTGAACGCAATAGCAACACTAACCCTATTTTTAAGAAGTAGACCCTGTCAATAGTCGATGCAATTGTTTGTTATAAAAAAAACTCACCTATAATTCCTAACTCCAAGCCTAGGCCACGTACATTAATCTAATCCTAACCTTTACTCTAACCATAACACTAACCAAAAGGCTAAAGGTTTGGTAACCCTAACGCAACATATTTTAATTAACAATACAGCCAGGGTCAATTGTTACTGGAACAAAATTATGCCGAAGCACCGAATATTATCGTCAAGCATAATAATCACAATCTCATGTCTATTAAAGTTTCATTCGAATCATTATTGTTCACTATGCTCATTCCTATTTCTCTAGACACATGTCAGACAAAATACTGCATTGGGATAAGTTAAGACTGCCGCGCTTCAAAAAGTACACAAATACAAACAAATAAATGAGTCAGATTGGTGCTAGAATTTGGCCACTTCAATAAAAAGTAAACAACGGCGGTCCCTTATTTGTTATATTCGTCAGCCAGCCACGCCCATGACCGCCTACCACTGTCGTACACCCCTAATCCAGACGCATATAGCACGGGCGCAGACAACTCCCTTTCTTCAAACATGTTAATAAAGTGGGTATTTCCTCACCACAAAAATTCTGTCTGGTAACCGGCCATCAGAATAATAAGGAAAATACACAAAGTGTATGCGTGGAATATTTGATGCGCTTTGAATAATGTACCCTAATTGTCATTTTAAATGCAGTTGCAAGTATACAAACGTATACTAACAGTATAATTAAATTGACGGCTAAGCCTTTCAAATGTCCCTTTATTAGTTGACATTTAAATCAGGCAGATAGTTACTATATTCATAAGAAACCTTAATATTTGGTAATTGGAATAATAATAATAAATCAAAATAAGTAATGATAAACATTTAAATAGCGCTTAATTTGCCTATTGTTTCTAAGCGCTTTACATTGATATAACAAAATAAGCTGATAGGAATATACATATGGAAATGCAAATGTATCACACACATATAAGGAGGGTTGTACATAGACCAAACTTCAAATTTAGAACTATATCATCATAGGAAAACACTGTTGGTCTAGTAATAGTAAATCTAGTATTTTAAATATATCTATTCCATAAAACTTAAGGTTTTCATTCAAAGTCCGCATAGGCATGGATGAAAATAGGCTCGAAACCTACAGTTGTATGGAATCCAAGCTACAGTATAAAGGCAAATACTACGGTAAAATGGCGCAAATCTGCCAAGCCGTCTGTAACGTAACAAGGTTATAGAAGGATATTGAATAAAATGGCCTTCCCGTATACTATGCTGAGACTTGCACGTCTCGACTGAAAGGTTAATTACAGGTTATGAAGAAAGACTGTATGGTCATAATCATAAGCTAGACTATAGTCATGATAATACGCCAGACAAGAATAAAAATATTATTGTGACGTCAGGTGACTTAGCATGCAATTTAAAGCAAGGCAGTATAAGCATTTTAATATATTTAGTGTCTTGTTACAATTATGATTGTTATTTTTGTTTCTTTGGTTAAGTAAATTTAGTAAATTTTGAATGTGACCCCCCCCCCCCCCCCCCCCCCCCCCCAAGATGAAGGTCAGCTATTCTCCATTCGTGTAAATTCATGATTAAAGATTGTAAAACCACTTACTGGTAGATATTGTTATGAGAAAGTAAACTTTTAATACCAAGGTTTCAATATTCTGAGCCGTTCCTTTACATAAAAGCTCTGTATGTGCAAAGTCGGTCAGTTTTCATGGTGGTGGTTGTACACATACATTCTTAAACAACTTAGATGCTAAATCGCCATTTAAAAGGGAATAGAGGTCGGATGACCACTTTTTTCAAACAGTCAGATTAACACTTTGAACATGCTGGATCAAATCAAGGTTTAACCATTCCTCAACCCTTTTAAATGGTTATTCAACATTTTACTTTATGGAGTGTACCGATATATCATTTAAAGCAAAGTAACTTTGGTTCATTGCCTGCACAAGATGAAGATAGGTTTCCTGGAGAAGACGTTAGGATATATTTTCGTTGACACCTCTGACCTTCACCGATTTTAATGAAAACTTCAGCTGCATGGTTTAAGACGAAAACTTCAGCTGTATAGTAACCTACAGGTTTTATTATTGATTTGATAGAGCAGTGGAATTTATGCCATGACTCAGTATTAAGAGTGGAACGCCCTATGGTCAAAGTTTGAACATTCTTGGGGTAACGCCTCACCCAAAATGTTGCTAATGTTAGGTGTTTTTGTTCATCTAAAATGTAATACAAAAAAATACATAATAAGCACAAACAAACAAACAAACATAAAAAACGAGGAAAATATAACCTGGGCACCCGTGGGTAAAACATTTACTCCTATTTGTGTTATGAAGACACGTGACACCCCCACCCCGATTTAAAATGATATCATACTTCCGCGAAGTGACAGTTTTGTTTTTCTTCCTCCACCTCTCTATCTTGAACTCGAACAACATAATTTCTCTTCTCTTTTTCATTCCTAATGAATCAGGTAAGTTTTCAATTTTTCTTTCTTCACGTTTACACTATTCCCTGTAAAACAATGACACAATCACAATAACAAAACGGTCCACAACGTTGTCCAAGAGCAAAGGCTTGCATCCTTGAATACCCTTGCACTATTCACCTTATTGATCGAAGGTCTATTAGGGTGTGAGCGTCTTTTGTTTCCAGAAAGTGTGCATTGTTAACACCGATTTACTGCGAGTTCGAATCCGTGATTCAGATTCAAGCGAACAAAAAGCATGCATTGATTTGAATCAGAAGATCAATAGAATACGGTGAACAAGGCTATTACATTACTAGTTGTTAGTGAAGTATAATAGACGAGGATATTGAAGAACATATGAGAAGGAAGAGGGAATGCGAAAAGTCCATGTATACACTATTCAATGGTATCATATGGCCTTATATAGGTCTCTACATAAGCGCACCTTTTAGTATAGGGAGTCTGTGCTCAGGACATTTTAGGACCTGTATGTGAATGCACATTACCCTGTTTATAGATATATAACGGGGGAGAGAGGGGCGCTGATTAAAAAGAAATGGGGGAGGGGTGGCATGAACATTGGATTCTTGCTTGTTAATAGCGAGCACTGGATATCAGTAGAGCCTGATAGATTAAATACCAGATGAGACATTTTGTTGCCGGTAATTACGTTTGGAGATTTATAATGGGGGAGGGGGGGGGGGGGGCTGATTAAAACAAATAATTGGCATATGAGCACTGAAATCTTGTACGTGTTGAGCCCTGGATATCAGCCTCATAGACTAAAAGATCAATTGAGAAATTTAGTTGCCGGTAATTATGCTGTCTGTATTACGTTTACAGAGAGTGTTGAAGTAAAAAAACGATTACAGTATTTAAATGGGTTTGAGTCAACAACTTAATAAAGCTACAACATGATCTCTTTATCCGATTATACAAAGTCCGATATAATGGTTGTTAAGATACAATGTTCTATTGTTTAATACCTGCACATTTCAACTAGAAAAAAATAGGAAAAAAGCACAAAACTTTTCGTTATTTTGGACAATACAAATACGAAAGTTAAAACAAAGCATTGATTCTATTGCTTTATCCCGTAATTTAGACTCGAATATAATGATTTATTCATTTGTCTGTATGTCCATTCTTCTGTTCTTATTTGTTCAGCTCTCTAACTTCATTCAGCGTGAAATGGGATCATACTACTCGACATAGAGGGACAAAAGATCCCTCCTTCCTTTATCACCAACAATTACAACCCCTCAGTTCTAGAATACACGACCAGTTAAACCCAGACCCATACAAAGTCCGAATAAACGAGTGACGTAAACGATTGAGTACATGGACAGTGTATACATTCCACACTCAATATTTAACTCCATGCATTGAGATGCCATTTACAATTTGATTGTGAACTGGTTCTATATTTAAAGAGCGATTCACAGTGTAACCTCGAGTGTAAACAATGCGTCTCCGATTTCTTTCTTTATCCATCATGAATCTCCTTACTGTAGGAGGAAAATGTACACAATGGCTGAAAGGGGTTCCCCAGCGAGCAAAGAAGTTGGTAAATAATATAAGGGGGCATTCAATGCTCCTTTTTGTCTGATTATGAGTCGAAATCTGCTAGACATTTTGCTTGTCATCGTATGTTTAAGATAACATGTAGAGATGAAGATACCAAGTGACCTTGCTCACGCAAAAGAAGAAGAAAAAAAAAGGGGGGGGGGGGGTAAACTTTTTTTTTTCTGTACTTCTTCCTTTAAAAAAAAATTATAACTCCCCCTTCGAAAATCATCTTCTGTTGCTTCCTCCCTCACTTTTACTTTTCCTTCTATTCGCTTTACCAGTAGGTCCTAAACATTAGCATTTATTCACAAAGTAGGAATTCGCTTGAAATCGTTTTGTTAGTTTGTTTGTTTGTTTTACCCGGGGTTGACTGCTTAGAATATATGTGTGTGCTTGAAAGTAAGCAACCAGGGCACCGATGGCTTGAAGTCCTCTCCGAGGAACTGCAGATTAATGCCTTACCATAAGTATGGGCACTAGCGCATCAACTTGAGTCGAGCCAGGGACCTCCCGGTTACGTGACCACTGCTCTACCATTGAGCCATCGCACCTCCGTTCTTGTATTCTTTGTATTCATTTGTGAGAGAAAGGAGGAGGTAGGGTACGTGGACTTTATTTTTCTATTTAAAAAAAATTAAGTTTCTCCTTGCCCTGACTGCAAATACTTTGATCCGAGTTTCCTCGTTTAGAAGTACCGTAACTCTCGTGAATATCATTACTGCTTCCGGGACACATTCCTGGACCAACACTCTATAATATCATTTGAATACTACACTGTATAATGCATGGTATTGACTGTTTGTGGAATTAATTTACATTGATCTTACCTTCAGACGTGTAAACCGACGCTCTATAACCTCTGGCCTGGGTTGAGGCCGTATATCTGTGGATTCAAAAAAAAGGGGGGAAATATTAATCAGAAAAAAAAACATAAAGAAGAAGAAGAAAACAATAACTCGTAACAAATCGTTGCCAAGAAAAAAAAACACAAGGTATATAAATGAAAATTCGAGCGATAAATTCCAAAAGAATCGCACTTTCCTGTGGCAGCTAGCTACCCCAAGAATACTTTTTACCAATATATTTATGTGTTTCATGACCAGATAAAATATGGAACACTGCCTTGTGTATGAGGAGAAGATGTGATTGTAATGGATGGGGGGGGGGGGGGGGTGAGAATGCATAAGGTGGGCTGTATATACTGGAGATTGGGTAATATTAGCACAAACTTTACCCTCAGTCTACAATCAAGGACAACCATCTGCTAAGACATTACATGATTAATCAATGAAAGTAAACCACGCCCGGATTGTTTCACCCTGGAGAACTGCCCTAGGACAATTACCCTTTTGAGATATAACTAATACAAATAAAGTAATCTTGTCATGAAGATGTGCCTTCTGTTAAAGGAACGTAAAGCAATATTTAGTTTTTAATCAGGAATTTTTCAACAAGACTAGTCTTTACAAATTTAAAAATTCGAATAAATATGAATTAATTTTTGAATTTCATTCACTTCCCAACCTTTATGTATCGCTTCAATCGACTCTATACCATGAAGGAGTTAATTAATCTCTCTCCATTTACAATGTAAATTTACACATTTCTCAAGCAAATCTAGAAACGCCTAATTTTAGGAGTACACGCAGAGGAAATGTCACAAAACGTATGGCATTATGCATGCAAAACTGGATCTAGAGATTGACATGTTTACAATGGAAATATGTCTGTCGCAGGCTACTGACGTCACAGCAGGGCATCGAGGTGTGAATTAACAATTTGCTCAGTCGTTGAGTTATACTTATAAATCTCGGGGATTAATAAAATACATAAACACACTCACATACACATCATATTTTTCTCTCAATCAAGGCTAAGTTCGCAAGGGTAAACAACTGATTCCAATCACTTTAATTTGATTAAGTAACAATGAAAATCAGACAGTTTTCGTGAAAACTGCTAAGTCCCTTTTAATAACGTGAGCTTTCTAAAGGCTTTCAGGCCCTATGAATAGCCAGATTTTTGTGAGCGAATTATTCACTTTTTATAATTACAACTCGAGAGCGCGTGAATACAACTATAGCTCAGACCATTGACCTGCTCAAATAAACCGATTCTCGGCATCTGTGTATCAATACATCAATACATCAATAATGTAATATTTCGTTCGATCTGTTGTCGGTCTGATGTCGGTCTCGGTGGTGTGAATGGTATATCGTGTGTGACGTTAACCAATGAGTGCATATGGGAGAGGGGGCGGGGCACTATTATGGGAGTGGGGGGAAACGTTCACGTGATGACAATAACCAGCAAGAGAACAAGAGTACCGAGCGGGGGAGGGGGTATGGAAACGTACATTTTTGGTGTGCGTCTTTTCTTTTCATTTTTTTTTTCTTTCTTCATTTCTTCCTTTCTTTCTTTCTCCCGTCCTCTCTCTCTCTCTCTCTCTCTCTCTCTCTCTTTCACGAGTTCTCTCTTTCCCTCCCCTCTCTTTTCATTTTGCCATTATTTTGACGGGGATGTGCAATGTACCCCTGTGCATAGTACCTGAAATAGACATGATATATCAAAACCTCTTTGCTGAGGTTAAGTAATCACAGCCATGTAATTAGACTAACTAGATTAACTTCTGATTGAAGTGCATTGCAAATAACAACGGATAACCAGATATAAAACCCACACTTACCATACATTAGTAAAGGTAAACAACATTGCCAGCCAAGGCTGTGAATTTTTGGATTTGATTTATGTTTACATGCAGCTACCATCTGCTAATACAGTCTCCGACCGCAATCATGACTACTCTTATTATATTAGATTTGGAATACAGTGAAATTCATCAAAAATCCCCTTTATTTTTATTTTTTCGGTTTGGCTGATGACACTGTTTTATATTTTTAGCATCAAAGTCTTACATTGGTCTATCTAAAAAGAACTTCTTCTTCCCGGAATGAGTGTAAGTTTGGAAGGTAAAGGTCATTTAGAAAACTAACATTACATCTTCCATCATTTGTAGGTGTTATAATCTATTCTTTCTGGTTTTTTGTGTGTGTATGTGTGTGTGTTGTTATTTGTTGGAGGGGAGGGGTGCAAATCTGTGAACGATTTCATTTTGAAATGACGACCAACATGCATGCATGCAACCCACTCATGACATGCATGCCTTTGATGTTACACAAATTGAGATCACTGGATGCCTGTACGTTTATGCTGTGACTACCAACATGTATACATGTATATTAGTATTATTACTCCAATAACAAGCATAATTCTGTATAGTGTAATGCAAATTCACGCAATAATTCAGGTAGACAATTAAAACAGATGAAATGCATGCACCCCCTCGATCTCGCTCCCGAGTTGGCCTTTCTGTCTGTATCAATAACTCTCTCCTAAAATGTAATATGCCATTTCATGACAATTGTGCGATTTACAACTATACAAGTATACGTGTACTCATATATTACAATCAGCATTACTACACGTATGGACATCACTGTACGATGTAGCACTACGGTATATGATCTGAACACAATGGCACCTGTTGCATGTACTGTAATAGTGACCCATGACATACCTCTCACGCCTGTCCACACCAATGTCCTGAATTAGCTCTAGCAGAAGGAACTATCCGAGGAGAAAGCGACGATGATGAACCATGCAAGAAATAATGCAGCATTGCTAAAAGCGTTGTCACATACCCTCTCAGGCGCCATATAATTCAAATATACATACACGACATTCGCGTGCACGACACTAGCGTATGGAAGTCAATAGCCATCAATACAATCATGATGAAATCTGTTGAATGCAATTATACAGTGCTTTTCCAGCGTGAACTCATGGTCGACGGCACTCGAAGTCATGCACAATGGAAATGAATTGAAGGAATTTAAAAGAGGAATAAGAATAGGTAAACAAACAATTTACACGCTGGATATCTTACCATTTGTTTTTTTCTTCAACCACGTGAGCTGATCGAAGGAGTTAACTACATGCCTCATTAAGCAGTATGTATACGAGGTCGCGAGCCAATGTGATATAAGCAATGTATAGAGAGAAAGAACTCAAGAGAGAGAGAGAGAGAGATATATATATATATATATATATATGGGGAAGAGAGAGAGACTGACAGACATACATACACAGACAGAGAGAGATAGAAAGAAAGAGAGAGACAGATACACAGACACACATAGATATAGATAGACAGAGAGAGAGAGAGAGGGGGGGGGGGAGAGAGAAAGACCGACAAACAGACAGAGAGAGAGAGAGAAAGACACATAGAGAGAATAAGACAGAGAAGGAAAGAGAGAGAGAGAGAGAGAGAGAGAGAGATGGAAAGGTGCGCCAAAATCGCTTCGAATAGATTCCAGACGCATTATCGTCTCGAGATTCTATTACTGTACGTTCACGTTGTATAACTGATGGGTGGAAATCGGATTAGTTGAAGGGGAAATAAAAAGGTTACAGGTCTTTTTTTTGTGTGATTGACGTAATAAAAATACCGAAAGGAATTCCGGAAAGGGGTAAAGCCCATAGGTGTGGTGGGGCTAGAATAATTGTGTATCGTGTTTTACTCCCCCCCCCCCATTCTTATAATATTAACAATAACATGGTTTCCAACGACAAAAGTATGGTATCACTACTATTGTACTTTACTGTAAATATTTCCCCCAAAATGTAGTCAAATTATGATTTATTTTAATTCGGCTAGTTATGGTTGGAAGAGACCAGTATCTTGTTTCGTTAAAAAAAATTATCATTATGTTACACTAATTGATTTATTGCTGGCGTCTTGAATCCCCTGGAAAAGCCACTACTGTATATAAATCCAATTGATATTGTTACAATTATTATAATTATTAGTATTAGTAGTAGTAGTAGTTGTTGACGTATTAGTATTATTAGTAGTAGTTGTAGTAATATTGTCATTGTTATTATGAATATTACTATTATTATTATTATTATTGTTATTATTATTATTATTATCATTATTAGCATCATCGTTGTTATCATTAGTATTGTTAATATTATTACTATTATAAATATTATTACTATTATAATTATTATCATCATTATTATAATTATTATTATCATTACTATAATTATTATTATCATCCTTATTATTGTTATTGATATTAATATTAGTGTTATCATTATTATTATTATTATTATTATAATTCTGTTGAAATCTCTGTATTTTAGTTCAATATTAGCTGTAAAAAAATTGTAATAAACTTGTGTCAGTTGAATGTAGATAACAAACCCACGTCATATGAATCTTTTGATATATGCATTTTATTTGTATGGCCTTGAAATATATGCATGATACGGTACGACACATCTATTGAATGTGCAGTTTATGTGGAAGATTTTAACAACATTAAATACAATTACATGTATAATGGATTCATTATTGTTAATGTGTGCTTACAACCTTAATGGCCGTGGTGGTGGTGTAATTTAGATGATTCTGAAAGTTACATGAGAGGTGAGTTTGATAATGATTATAACGGTGATGACGCAGATGATTATGATAATGATACTGATGACAATAGAGTGATATGACGATGCTTTTCGTATGTGACGGCGATAATAATAATAACGATAGTGGGTTATTGTATAGCGCTCATTTCTGCCAGACTTGACACTCCTAGCGCTCCGCAATAATGATGATAATAATGATGATGTTGATAATGATGATGATTTTTATGTGAAGAGGATGAAGGTGAATATTATGAATGAAATGGCGATAATGGCGACTGTGTTAGTATTACTTTCACGTATGTGTACATAATTCACCACATACATGCTCAAGGTGTCCCTATGTAAGTTTGTTCATTATCATCAATCACTACCATTAACGTCAAATCCTCTCCCATTCAACCTAGGCTAATTATAATTATCATAATGATAATTACAAGCGTTGAGTAACGTTCACAATAACCTTTAACAGAGCATACCCGCGCAGTACTTTCCCCCACTATCAACAAAAATCGAAATGATATTATTGATCAAGTTCATTATCTTCCAAGAATTTAGCCTTCATTACAGACCTTCGCGGATTACTCATGCCACGGAGGTGTAAGTTTCCTGCGCGTAATGTACGTGGAATATTTTACACACAATTACCAGACACTGCTTTCGTTACTCTTTGTATGTAATGTGTTGAGACTCTTATTCAGTTTATAGTCTGTATATTAAAGATTTGAAATTGTTGGGGCTAACGAAAAACCGATCGATGGGCACGACAATATATTACAGCTGGTCTTTTGATGTTGAATTCAATAGAATATTATGCCATACTGGTATATGCTATGCCTCGTGAAGTAGATCAGAGATACGGTATCAAGTATGATTGATTCGAATATGTGTATAATGCAGCAGTCAAACGACAATGTAATTTGTCATTGTTGGTCTGTATCTAATCACGTATCAATAGCAATACGAATGGTATTGGATCACTTTTATTATAATATGTTTATGATTTAGGTCACGGTGTTTTGTACTTTGAAAAGTTCACACCACCAATACTATCATTTTATTTACGATATGCTTAAGGCTATGTAATGATGGGAAGAACATTGATGATAATATTGCTTTTATCACGATCATCATCATCATCAGCGCCATCATCATCACCTTCACCATCATCATAATAATAATCATCGTTATCATCATGACCATCATCATCATCACATTACATCGTCATCACTATCATCACATTACATCGTCATCACTATCATCACCACCACTATCATCATCAGCACATATCATCGTCATCACCATCAGCATCATGATTGTCATCGTCACCATGTACATCATAGTCATCGCCATCACCCTCATCATCACTTCCCTCATCACCATCATCAACATCGTCGATATCATCTTAAGCGACGATGCTACCTATATGCCATAACCAAAGGGAACACCCTTGTATCACAATTTCTAGTTAACGACGTGCCTGTCATCCATGATGTTGGTCATTTGTTATTATCATTAAAGGGATTGGGTAACTTTGTCTCAGATTCTGAAACAAAATCCTGGATTTAGCTCATGCTGCAATGATAATTATAAACCTCTAGGTCAGTCAGAAACCCCATGAATTTTACAAGCCGATCGCCTATCTGATCATCAAGATATTTATGTATTTATGATTGAAAATCGAAACTTCATTTTGCGTTTTCCTAGCGGTTTTAGATAACGCTACAGTCTACTGTCGAAAACAAAACCGGACACTCAAAGATGTTAATTTTTTGGAGGCACTTCTTGATCATTGTGATGCGCAATTTTTTAGGGCTTCATTATTACACCATATCACATACACTGATAACACGTAGGGTCGTGCATCTCAGATTTAAGATTGTTAAACGATGCCTTTAATACTTACACCTGAATTGATAAGTCTCTCCCGTTTGTATCATCTTGCTGCTATATGTATATATAATCCAAAGAAAGAATAAGATCCAACTTCCGAATTATTCACTATCCCCAGTTAGTATGTCCTCACTCTATCCAACACGTCACATCGTATACATAAATTTAAGGTTGAATAATGCGGTATTCATCGCGAAATATATCCATCCGTCAGTTTGATTGATAATTTAAAGTAGATACATCATTGGAACACTCCCAGTGCGCAATCATTATATCAAATTGTCAAGAAGAAAAAAACATCGAACATCGAATTCAAACTATCATCATGATCATACATCCAAAATCGGCAAGGTTATTTCTCCCAATAGCTCTTATGATGAATCAGAGGACCCCAATAACTTGATTTTTGCCGCGCTTACTGCTATTTGGTGGTACCGTCTGCTCAACGAAAAGCATAGTGAACTCACTGATTCCAAAATCATATTGCACACAATGATGATAACATCTGAATATGAATAATACTGTCACCTGCTCCATCAACTGATACGTGTATGATATACCAACCACTATCACAAAACGGATCAACATATGTTCATTTTCATTGTCCTCGATGTCCCCCATTTCTCTTTTGTAAAAAAGGGGCGTTCCTGACGAATCTGGAGAGAAAATATGTGAGCTTTTGATTGTTGGTCGCTGATTAATTTGCGGAGTGGAGGTAGTGGAAGCGAGAGTGGTATCCAGGGTAGATGCCTAGGTGTGGAAGATGAGAACGAGATGATGGTCAATACTCGTAAAGCCATTAAACCATTGGTTGTGTTTGATGAGGGGTTGGGTTAGAAGGGACAGGCATAATGCGATGGATGTCAGAAGCAGTGATAATGTATGCGCAGTTTTCGGATGCCATTTTGAGTTTGTAAGTGATGGAAAGAGAGAGGATTAAATATGTAAGATTGTAATCGGCTTGATGTCATTACCGTATCATTGAAATATGGATTGAAGATGCATTATGCTGTGTTGACTTGCTCTGTAAATATTCTTGCCCATTGGATTCTGTTAATACCTTTTTTGATACTTTTTTTGATAATTTCGTGTATGCATATTTTCTATTTTATGCAGGCTCCGTCACATATAGGGCAAAGGGGAATTTATATTTACCGCCCCTCTATTGTAGAGTCGTCGATATGAAGAGAGAAGAGAGAGAGAGAGAGAGAGAGCATATTTCCAAGTGCAAAATCCCAATCAATATAGCATTCGCACAATCTAATACTGTGAATAATAGTGTTACAAGGTTATTATACAGCACACGCCTTTGTTTTTTCACGCTCCAAATGAAGATCACACCTAACTAAATATAGAGCTGCAGACAATAGTAGATATAGCAGTATCAATCCTCAGAATATTGGGGGTGGGGCGGGAGGTTCAGAGAATGGTATGAAAGAGACGAATGGACCCTAGGATCGTTTTTTCTTCTTCAAAGTCCCATGTACATAACATGTATGCTACACGCACCTCGACTACCAAGTGACTTGAAATTTTGATTAAACATTAATTATTTGTAGTCAGTGCGTAGGGATACGGGAGGCAAGTGACTCCTCGTCCCCGGCCGGCCCATCAAATGGCGCTAAGGGAAAGAGCAAGAGAGAGAGAAGAAGAAGAAGAAGAAGAAGAAATAAAACAGGAGAGGGGGAGGCAATGTGAAGAAAAGAACGGACACGTCCCCCTCCCATCCCATATCCGATGAACCTAGTACCCCCGTCGCCAAATACTCCCACTCCGCCTCTCAGCCTCTGGTCCCTCTTTGACATGTATTCATGGTTCATTTTGTTTCTACATTCTCAATACATACAGACGTTCAAGGTTCCACACTGCCGAGACAAATAACTTGTACATTGTGTAATTTTTCAATTACAATGTTATTTCCTCGTCATGATTTTTTTTTTGTAAATCTGAAATTAAAGTCTGTGCAGTAAAAAGTGAACTGCCTTTTAAATCTACTTGTGTCGAAGGGTTTATGAAACTAGAACTTTCGTGATTGGTTATACTTTAATATGTCCAGGCAAGTAGAATCCAATCTCGTCAATGTTTACATGTATGGGCAGGGTCATCCTGTACTTTGTCCTAGTCTTAATATAGCGGTGATAGCAAAGTGCTTTAACTAATTTACGTCATCACGATGCTTACGAAGTTCCATAAGCAGTTCACAGGAGGGCAGCTAGTATCATTATAATCATGGAAAAATCAAAGATATTTTGTCACATGCTATACCGCGCACATCTGGGATTTGTGTCATGGTGACTGTATGATTATTGATAGCTCAAATAGAGTTTTACTGGTTAAGTGATACTTTGAATTTACGATTCATTTACTTAGTATAAAGTATTGGACATTGAAATAGGAAATATCATTTAGTCTGTCCCATAAAAGCAAGTAAGATAGAGATAGACCAGAACAGACAAAGTGTTATTTATTTCTTCACCATTATCATGATAGTGATGAATATGATATCATCAATAAATAATTAGTAACTACTGAGATGTTGAAAGTAATATCGCTAGTGATATTCGTTTGTCTCGCAATGTGGTCAATAAGGAATCTAAAAGTTCACGACGTTTCTCATTGAACACATTGCGAGACAAACGAATATCACTAGCGATATTATTTTCGATACTACATCCGCAATGAGTAATATATTTAGCATTACTGAGATGTTATCCCCTTATACTTCACATGCATCTTTGCATTACGTATACGTCTTTAAGCCTGCAAAGGGAGATGTGAGTTGGTTAAGAGGTCATGTCAGTGGTACGGTCAGCTCTGTGTCTTCGCCTACAAACTGACTCAGCAGACCCCAGTTCGAGACTGAATCACGTCTTTTGGATGGTGACATGAAAGGTCGGTCCCTAGATGTAAAAAAAATCATATCTTAATGATACACGTCTGTAAAAACCCAATTTACATACACAATTTATCAAACAGACCTGACAAACAAACAAAATTGCGTCCGGAAGCATGATATTGGTTGCCAAAGTTTTATTGGCAATAAATATATGACAAATACATGTCACAGTTTTACTGGCAATAAATATACGATGAATTTAGATCAGACAATAAAGGTGTGAATAAAAAGAAGCAAAACATTGTACTGGTGTACGTCACTGCGGAATTTTCAGGTAATCATATCATCGCGTTTACCCAGGGTAGCCTCATCAGTATCAATAAGCTCTTCACGAGGGTCCTAGCATTATTATTACCCTTGTAATGTCAGTATTGCCAGGGACAAATGGGATAATGCACCTTGTGCAGTACAGGTACCGAGCAAGCAAGGATCAAATCCGAATGAATGTACCATGGTATATTTCTACATGACCCTGACACAAGGTCAGCTTCGTACACATTCATCAATCACATCATATCATCTCGTTTTAATACCAGGGTAGCCTCATCAGTATCAATAATGCTCTTCACGAGGGCCCTACTATTATTATTACCCCTGTCACTGATGTCAGCATTGCCAGGGACAAATGTGATAATGCACCTTGTGCAGTACAGGTACCAAGCAAGCAAGGATCGAATCCGAATAAATGGTATATTTTCTACATGACCCTGACACAAGGTCAGCTTCGTACACATTCATCAATCACATCGTATCATCTCGTTTACCCAGGGTAGCCTCATCAGTATCAATAATGCTCTTCACGAGAGCCCTACTATTATTAGTACCCCTGTCATGTCATCATTGCCAGGTACCCTTGAAATTCACCTGGGTACAGAGGGGAAATGTGGTAATGCACATTATGCAGTAGCGGTTCCAAGCAATGATCGACTCCAAATAAATGAATGAACAACGGTTTATTTCTACATAGCCTTGACACAAGGTCAGCTTCGTATACAATCATCAATCACAGTTCGAAACCCGAAGCATTTTAATAATTTCAGTTTAATCAATCGTGATGGTTGAACGCACCATTCATCGAAAGATCGTGGTTGTGATTACATTTTGTACAGGTGATTGGTTTCAAGAGCAATACAATAACTAGAAAAAGTTGGCGGCATTGACTTGCCCCACCGATCGCACACCCCACATAAAAACACTTTTGAAGAACTATTTGTCAATGATATAATAAAACATTTCCCATAAAACGTAATCGAATTTTCAACAACGATTTAGAAAGAAGAAACGAGACCATATAGCTCTTGATTGGCTGACATTAATTGATGAATTTCAAGAATTTCAAGAATTTCAAGAGTAATATCCCGATATTCTCTACATTGAGGGTGCGCCAGACGTAGAAGGTATATAACAGAAGGTTTTTGAACCCCTGGATTTACTAACCATTGGGTTATCCACGAGTAACCCCAAAAAGGGTCTTCTTTGATGTAACCGAAAAAAACATTGTTTATTTCACGAATTAAGATCAGAATGAATTGAACTAATGATTGAAAAAAAACGCAAACGAGAGGCACATGCGCCCTACTACAAATACTAAACAACGTCTTATTAAACTAAGCAACCTTAACATACCTCAATGAATTACATTACGTGAAAATGCCAGTAATGGATAAATAAGTATTATCCTAGCATCAAAGTATCATCTATAGACAATACTAAAGTCGCCGAGTAAAATTACTGACATTTTTTAATAATTTAATACTTTTCCTAACACAATTTTTGATATTGCTATGATGGATTTTTTTCTTCATTATTAGTCTACTGAAGAAAAACAAGATACAGTCGGATTATTCTCAACATTACTATCATTATCGAACGTTAATGCCTACTTTTTACAGCAGCATTTGAAATAATACTTTCCATCAAATTATTTAGAATGTAGTAAGACGAAGTAATGTAAGCCCATTTTAACAATTCCATCGTTTGTTATCCCCAGTTGTCTACAGAAGGTTTTACAAAGATAAAAACATGTAGTAGTATCATGAAAATGGTGATTTCCTATCATTTCTTCTCTTTAGGTCCCTGGTAATTATATTTACACAATGATACTTCCTTATTCTTTTGTAAACATGAGGTGATTTGCGAGAGTCATCATTGTTATATTTGTTGAGGTTTTGTTCCCAATTATGGTATCAAAAGGAACTCGTATGTAAATATGTACAACTAAATCATTCATACCCCTTGTAAATTTGATGTTTTTTTTGTGGTAGAATATGGGCCTTTGTTGAATACTTTTAGATGTAAGCTTTGATATGTCACATTCTCACGAAATATAAATCAGGAACAAGTGCATTTTTTCAAAATTCCTAACAAATCAAAAAAATTGTTAGGGGTATGAATAATTTAGTTTTTTAACTCTATATTCTGTGAAAAAAAATATTATTGAAAATGGCTAATCCCAGATATAAATTTTATCAACAAAATAATCTTCTTTCGGAAAATTGGAAAGGAACGCTCAACCAAGAACACAGTCCCTGCTCATCCCTCACAAGACATAAGGCGTATTTATAATTTCTAGAATACCCCACCTTCCAATGTATGTACACTGTAAAAAATAATTTGTTCATTGGTAATTTTTACGTATTTTTTCCATGTAGAATTTACTTGTAAACATTAGTTTTGCCACTTACGCACTAAATTTAAGTCTTGCTAACTCAAACTTTCAATTTAGTAGAACATACGTGGAATATTTAAGTAAAATAAAATACATAAGAACTTTAAGTAATTTCAGCTTGTATTAATTTAGTAATTTTAACTCAAAATCAAAAATTATACGTATTACTCAAACAATTTATGTTGATTATTCTTATCTTTTTAAAGTAAGGACCGATGCAGTGCGTCATAAAAATATTTACATAATTTATGAATATTCATTAAGACCAAATTAAACTCTTTTTTAAATAAAACAATTATTTTTTGTGGTTGAATGAAAATTTAAGGACTTTAAAACATTTACTAATTCATTTAACATGGCTAAGCAAAGACAAGACAATTTTTAATTGTTACCCAGTTCAAAACAAATCAAAACTTGATATTTCAGGAAATTGTTAACCAATTTTCCTTTTAAGATGCTACGATCAAGTATATATAAAATTTGGAGCCTTTCAATATGTGTCGAATTGAAGCGTATGTAATAGTTTGTGATGGTGGTAGATATATATATATATATACGGTTAAATGATTAGTGGATGTTACTTAATTGTTAGATTAGATGGGTACCAAATCGTGCAATATGTAATCCTATCATAGCTTTTTTTTAATTAACTAAAATGATTACAATACTTAAATTATTTACGTTAATGTAACTCGATTTGACTGAGTACAAATTTATTCAGCAAAATAAGTAAATTCTACTTAAGATGCCGTAGGTAATATTTACTTAATAAAAATAAGGCAATTCTTTTCCTCAATTTTATTGAGTTATTTCGACTATTATTTTTTTACAGTGTACACGGGAATGTTATCTCTCTCACACCCAACACGAAATTTATGTAGGGAATATAAAAAGGGAAATAGCAATCATTTTTCTCTAGTCAAGATTTCCTGTTCTTATTAAATCAAATAGAGTTTGATTAAATAAGTTACGAATCCTGAAATATCTGCAAAGCAGCAATATGAATAAATTAGTAAATTGCACTTCTCCTGGATTGGATATTTTCACAAACTGATTTTACTTTATTTGTATTATCATTCAATTGTTGTACCTCACTGTCAATGTACATTCTCTCACTCTCTCTCTCTCTCTTTCTAACTATTAGCTATATATTTCCTCACCTTATATTTCCCCTCCTATTAGTATTCACATAATTAACCCTCTTTCCTTTCTTCGTGTCCACCCTCTTCTCCCCCCCCCCCTCTCTCTCTCTCTCTCTCTCTCTCTATTTCGCTCTCTCCCTCACCTCAGCTATCTCCCTTTGTACCTTCATCTCTCCTTCCTTATATATTTGATATCAAACGTGTATGCTTACTGATGCAATGAATGATTATTTGTGGTTTTCGTTATGTTTATACTATATTTCATTTGTTACATCTATGTTTATAGTATCATTGTTTATATTGTATTATCCTAAATGAATATACCAAAAATAGGAGTACATGTATCCAACCGACTTAAGGCAATTACTTTTCCGATGCCCAAATCGGCAACTTTTGGTCCAAAACTAACACGATTACGATTACAAAATTCTCGCAGTTATTTTGATATATAGCACACTTGGTTTGTGCAATTTTTCTTCACCAATTATATTTTTTAAGTGTACGTGTAAATACATGTATATCATTCAAATTAAACTTGCTGCTCATGTAACCTACAATTTATTTCTAGGCTCTTTCGGGATTCACCAACTAACTACAGGTACGTATCATGACAGTTGTATAAGGTAACTTCTCGTGTAAATACTATTACAATGTACTTATGCGACGAAACTGAATTTCATTTAGCACTGAGCCATTTTGGAGGGGAATCTCAATTTGCGCTTACTGAATGATTGACATGGCCCTGCTGATGTCATGACCGTCATCGTTAGGAAAACAGAACCTGACGGACCAATATTCGACACCTTTTTCTTTGGAAGCATCTCTCAGTGGGATGACTATGTACACAGTGAATCATCATAACCATAACACCATTGACAGACTCGGTTTTCACCCTAGAAAAAAAGTAGATGTGTGTGCAAGACATAATGGCATTTTTTAAATATATGCAACCGTTATCGTACAACAAATATGTCTGTATGATTGCATTCGAAGGCATGTTCAACTGTATATATGTTTCAAGGATATGTACTTAAAAAAATAAGGATTCTCTGTGACGTTTCCCTGACGTCACTAATCGATTTAAACAAAATAATATTTTGTGCCCTATCATAATCTTGCCTACCTATGATTATTTCAATTTTTAAAAAGAAGATATTTCTGTAAACGAAAACAAATGTTTTTAACGACAGCCAAGTCATGAAAATCATCTTCCATTTTTATTTCATATAGCTATAAGTACATAATTATCTTATGAATGTATGGAGGTGTTGACACCCGTGTTGACATTCAAAGTCCTACTATATTTTCGCTTATTTTTCTAGTATTGTCATACACATTAAAGTATAATTTAATCATGTAGTGGTATAATATGCTTATAGGGCAGGAGGCGTTTATTTATTATTAAACATTTTATCTAAAAAAAGGAAAATATATTCAGAGGCGAACGATCTACTTTAACAACAAAAAAAGCCTCGTGATTGATAAATGTAGACGTACTATCTTGTGTCAGGCTGAACCACGCTGTTTATTCTTAAAACGAACCAATAGATCTTGTCCATAATAATTATAAGTATTAAATATGAAAGAAGCACATTATGCCTATATTTCACCCAATTCAATTCAATTCAATTCAATTCTGGTTTATTGCAAATAAAAACATGCTGAATAAAAAGTCCGGAGACTCATACTATTCAGTTTACAAATTATAAATACATACAAAAATATAAGAAATCCATACGTTTAGCAATCTTCATATTAATTACTAATTCTAAGTAACTAAACAACTAATTTCAAATAATCGTAAAATAATACATGTTGTAATTTTTCAGTTATAACATTCAAATATAACATATGTTGTCACCATTTTCTGAATGTCATATTCAATTTGTTCATACACTTTCAAATCAATAATTTATCTTTTTTAACCCTGTCTTCGCGTGGAAAATGCAATTTTCGTTTGTGAAGCGCTTCGGTACGAATTATGTTATTCATCTGTTACGAATAAATCTCAATAGCCAGAAATTCATATGAATGAAATCATTCGTATCGATATAAATTTGGTTACATGAAGAATATGGCATAGCCTATTGTGTAACAAAGGTGGTGTGCATTACTGATTGGTGTATTTAAGATAAGTCCTTTATCACACGATAAAGCGACCTGTGTTTGATCATATTCTGCTGTGACCCACTAACTTGTAGAGGTGTCGTGGTCGAGTGGATATGTCACCGGACTGTGGATCACAAGGTCCGCGGTTCAAGTCCCGCCGCGGCACTAATGTCCTTTGGCAAGACATTGATCTACATTTGCCACTCTCCACCCAGGTGTTAAATGGGTACCCGGTAGGATGCGAAAGCTAATGTGGATTGATTAGCAATGGCGCTTGTAAAATGGCGACTGGCTGGAATGCTCCCCGGGGAGTGGAGAATGTGCATACCTTGTGTGCGGGTAAGCCTGAATCCGATGACCGGGTTAATAATATGTTCCGCGCCTAGAAACGTAGTATTAGGCGCATTATAAATGTTAGCTATTATTATTATTATTAACTTGACACGTGGATATAGTTTTCTGACTCTTCCCTGTCTAAAGCGGTGAGTTCTACATTTTGTCAATGCTAATTAATGCATACCTTAATATCCAGCAAAATCATGAAGGTCAGAAGAATATATTGCTATTTGAGTGATGCTATTAACCAAGGCAAAGTAGAGCAATATTTCTTTACGTACGCGTATATAGATTAAATTGCAATGCAAAGTAATCTAAATTATTTGTGTATAACTAGAAACGATTTGATAACCGTGTTTGTATATAGAATAGTGTCCTTCATTTAAGGCAAGCTAAGACAGTTCAACAATTTAAATTTGCGTTTTGATTAAACACTTATTCAGTCGGTCAATTATTTGATATTTGTACTCTTATAGTCTAAGGCATTTACCTGCAGCTTTCTCTTGGTTTCCCCTTCTTTCTCACTTTTTTCTTGAGAACTTGTACGGAGGTATAATGCGATATACATGTAATGTATAAGAACCGACTCCATGCGGATTCAACATCAAACGAGTCTTGGCCATTCAGGGGTAAGATAATTTTTTTCTCGGTCTGATGTCGGTCTGAGCCGGTCACATTGGTCTGACTAGGATATTAAGAACCAGTATATAACGCAATATAAAGGCACTCAAAAAAAAAAGAAGAGATAAATACTTTTTTGGTGGGCCTGCTATGTAACCAGAGAAATAGTTGATACGTTTTTCGGAATTCTATGAGACTGTTACGAATCTTACGAATAATCATTTTAAAAAAATTGGTTAATGTGCACCTGCGCAGCTGATGTGAGTTGCTTGAATGGGAGGTCAGTTGTACTATGTCCCATTTGCAGCCCCAAAAAATGAACAGGTTAAATTCCAACTGCATTTGAAAGACAATTCTAATTTAGAACTTCCCCCAAAACGAAAGGGCTTGAAAGTGGCTTTTAGTGGGAAAATAACGACCATTAGTTGTCGAATCGACTTAAGTGATTGCAATCACCTAAGTGATAGTCTGATTTTCAGACCCTTTTACCGAATGATCGTACGTTTTGTGCTGCACAAAGATTCAATCAGTTTGATTTTGGCCATTACAACTAGTGGGTCATTGATGTAGACAAATGACATTTACCTGTTACAGCTCATTTCATGTATGTTATTACCAAGGATAAAAGATGTCAGTCAGTCACTCAATAGTGTCTGACAGTGAAGTCTAGAAGGTAAACGGGTTTCCTTGCATAATTTGAATGCTAGAACACTGGTAATGTTTAAATATCACAGATAGGACATCCATGCATATTCATACTTCCTGAGAGTTCTACATAATTTCGGATGTTGGCTGCAAAAGGGACATAGTATCTTTAAAGCACAAAGTATGAGTAAACTTTTCATGTGATGCTGTAAGGTGCTGAGGATGATGATTCCAACAATGTGGAATCATTTCGTTAAAAAGGGATTCGATTTGAAAATTAATCACTGGGTAATCAATAACCACACTGCCAGTATACTTTTAACGGAATATAGCATGTTACTTCTAAGAAAAAAGTATAGTAAAGCAGTAGCAAGAAAATATATTTGAACAAAGTGAAAGCAAACGCCAAGAAAACATGAATCGCCTTACCTGTCATCGCATCTGTTGGTGGGGTTTCCATGGCGAGGTATTCCAAATGTTAATTTCCGAGATTAGAACAAGACCAAACAGTCTCCAAATAAATTCGCTTGAAATTGGAGTCGCAGGCAAAGCTCTAAATTTGCACAGGTAGTATTCATATTTCCATTTCAAATCTTTCAACGGATGTTTTCATCATGAAGTCTCATGCATGCTTTTACCTTGGTCACACCCCAAACAGACTCCAAACCGGTCTATTATTATTACCCCTCAGGTTTATGCAATTCTCTGTTGTCGGTCTGGTGTCGTTCTCGTTGGTGTGTGTGACCCGACGGGTATCACAGCCTCAATTCACCTTCCCTTTGTGACCGACACTATAGACAATTCTAATCACTTCCTTCTCACGCTTGGCAGTATCACTGCAGCGACACCCGACCGTTTCCTTATCCAATGTTCTCCACCCGATGACAAGAGTCGTTCACCTTGTCTGACGAGTCACGCGAAAACGTAACAAAGCAGGCGTCCTCAAGTAACGCTGCAGGCTTCAACACTGCTTTCTCAATATCCACAATGTATACATTCAAAGCATTTGAAGGGTCATGGATTTGTAGTGTATTCTAGGTCCACAGGAGGAGGAAGTAAGCAAACGCCTGTGTCATTTTCCCTCTATATATTACAAATTCTAAAGTAGATTATGTTCACGTTTTGACATCTAGCGAGTTAACTTAGTCATGGAGAGGTAACCATCTTCCATTCACGTCTTGAACTGTCATTCAAATAAAGTATCGACCCACTCTTGCAAAGCACGATCTTCGTTTCTCTAGATTTCCAAATTGAAAAACTGGCACTGCTTGACTGAAATCCAAATATTATGTTCGATGAGTTTCGTTACACCCTCCAGAGAAACCACCGGTAGGGAAGAGTGAACGCAGACAAAATAGTTCATCAAAAATCATAGACAAATCAGTGTGCATGGTTGATTGCGATTGAAGGTGTGGGCAGAGTGACGTCCACTAAATGTGTCATTACAAAATATTAACAGGTTGTAATAACCTTGACAAAGATTCGCAAACATATTTCGTGGTGAGATACTGAGCTGTCATGAAAACAACATCCCTCTCACAGATAACATGTGTTTCCGATCGTCAGGATGGTGAGGCAGATAAGATCGTTGAAATAAGAAAATGAATGAAGATAAATAGCTCAAGAAAATAAATGAAGATACGTAGCTCAATCAAAATATTTAATAAATAAGATAATGTTAAATACCTTGAACTATAAGTAGGCTATGTGTTCAATGTTCTATGAACCAAAGTAAAGCGGCGAAGAAGTTATGTTCGTTTTAGGTCACGATAGCCTATTAGGTTAAGTATCGTGGTTTTATTTTATCTCAAAGCTCATAAAATTGTGTGATCAAGTGCCTCCTAGTCAACGATGCAGACTCCAAGAGTTCACCCAAATAAAACAAATACAAGTCGACATATCCAGAAATTTCAATCCTTCATCAGCGTGATCTCTCCAAAAATTAGACTATAGCTGGCATCCTATTCGGTCATCCATAATGTTTTTCTTTTTCAGCGTTTCTAATCACTATAAAACAGCTCCATGGCTACAGATCTTTGAGGAGATGATACCTCAAATTCGTCACTTAAGTTGTCTAGTGATTCTAAATGGAAGCCATTATGTACACTGCTTTGTTTTTATTATCAACCTCAATATGACTTAGCAGTTGACTACTACAGTCTTGCACTATATATCATCAATGCATGCCTCTTGGAGGGGAGTGTCATAGAACCATATTTACTTGGTTTTCTCATCAGGAGCAAAGTCCAAACCTGAAGGTCCAGTTTATTAAAATAGAGCGATGCAAACGTGTAGTAATTGTCAAATAACGTGAGACCTGGTGACGTTACACGTGGTTGGTTCATCTTTGGGTGCGTTCGTACGAGATTTTATGTTTCTTGTTTATACGAGATTTCCGTTTTATGTTGTACATAACTTACTCGATCTATAAAGTTGACAATTTACAGAAATTCTGCTTTGAAAGTAGCGAGCATACCCCATGAAAAAAAAAGAGTAGCCTATGAACAAACGACTGCCATTCTAACAAAAAAATATGAATCAATTTCCATATTTAAGTTTGAAAATTTGCTAGCATTATGGGTCTTTTTTCTTTCCTGATTTGACATAAAACACATGCCACAATAAAGCTTTCTAACTGACATATCTTGAATAAGTAAATCCGGAATAACACATCATATGGACGCAATTAATGTTGATTAAATAATGAGAATTAGAGCATCGCTTGTGATGATATTGTGGGGGCAGTGTTGCAGCACTTTTTACCCATGATCTTATATGGGTATTGTATTTTCACAATCTATAAGGCCATTATGAGAATTGAATCAGTTATAATATACTGGAGGCGCGCACAAGTAGTTGATTCCATTCAACTGAATTGTATTGCATCAGTCATATTTTATTTTATTGTGTTGCTTTTAAGCTATTGAACATGTTGAATAATTATACTGAGTTAGACAGTACCACCTGTGCGCTTAGAAACGCCTGTATGAAGCGCCCTATAAATGTAATCATTATTATCATTATTATTTGTATATTGACATGCAGAGAGCAATTCACGTTCATGCATGATTAAGAAATCATATGTATTCATATATCATAAAATGCTCTAATTTCAACTGTCGGAAAACAGAAATTATTTGATTCGTAGACAGTTAATCGGGATTTTTAGATGATGAGTCTGATTACTTTCATTTATCTAAGGTGTTTGATGTCTCTACGCCATAATAATGTAATTTTATGTTTTGATATTAATCTCTGTATATACTGCTGAAATAGAAAGGATTCTTTTTAAAAATATATTATTGATGAATTACACATAACAGATTTTACTTTGAAATATTGGTTTTGTCGTAGTAGCTCTGCTACAGCGAGTGATATATTGATAGGGAGGTTACCTGGTTGCAATGAATTTCGGCAGCGTGGTTATTTAGGTCTGTACATGATATGATTCTGGTGTAAGTCGGGCATGTTATTGAAGCTGGCCGAGAGAAAAAGTCGATGTAAGATTCTACTTTATCTCATTTTGTGTGGAGTGGGTTCCTGTAATGTTATTATAATAAGAAGTTACATTTTAAAGAAGATTAGTTTTCAAGAAGACTTGTATAATGTTGTATTTCATCACTTTTACTAATAGAAAGTGAAATGGGTTCATGGACTACGTAGTTAATGGTCTTGACTATTTATGCGGACTATTTTCACGAAACTCTAGATTAATTCCTTATTTGCAACTGCATATTATCCTTGATAAGTATAAAGTTGAGTATTGGAAAATTAGGAAGATTATTGTGAGTGTTTGCTTGACATTTATTTTTATTTTTATTGAAATCAATTGAAGACTTAGATCATTTGGAGGCGAATTATTTTCAAGAGGACTAAGAGGGCGTGCGCACGTAAACATTGCATTTTAAGATGGCGGCGCCGCGACGTGTCCATGTCATGGTATGAAATGTTTTTGGTATTTATCTGTATACAAGTTGAACCAGTATTAAAAATGGATAGTGAAAGTTGTTTGAGTAAATAGTGAAATATGTTTGTTGATCACAACTCTTTAAAAGGATTTAATGAATTGATGCACTAGGACTTGATTTTATTTAGACAACAACAGTAGTGTAGACTGTAGTGGATTTAATGGTAGTGTAGTTATTTGTTCTAGCTTGACCTGTGTAAGGCATTGTGAGTAAAGGTCACTTGGTTTCCTGCAGGGGTGCGTTCAATCGATTTTTCGAAGCTAGAATCACAAACATGAATCACAAGTCAAAACGCCGTTACAAAAAACAAGGTCACTGCGGTTTGCGTTCAAGCGATTTTTCATCAACGCTGATTCTAGCTCATTTCGAGCCCAGCCACTGCGCAAGTTTGACCCAGGAAGTATATTATAGGTCAACCTTGGCTCGCGCTTTCTGGAATTGTTTACGGCCGACTGTCGACTGCTGTTTTGAGCATAGATCACAATAATAAAACAAAGAATGAGAAGGTGATAGAAGGAAGAAACAAAGAATATCATAAGAATAGAAGGAAGAAACAACGAATAACATAAGGAAAGAAAGAAAGAGAAAGTCGATAGAATGATTAAAACAAAGAATAACATAGGAGATAGTGATAGAAATATTAAAACAAAGAAAAACATAAGAGAAGGTGATAGAAGGAAGAAACAAAGAATAACATAAGAGAAAGTGATAGAATGCTTAAAACAAAGAATTACATAAGAAAAGGTGATAGAAGGAAAAAAACAAAGAATAACATAAGAATAAAAGGAAGAAACAAAGAATAACAAAAGAGAAAGTAATAGAATTATAAAAACAAAGAATAACATAAGAGAAGGTGATAGAAAGAAGAAACAAAGAATTACATAAGGAAAGACAGAAAGAGAAAATCGATAGAATGATTAAAACAAAGAATAACATAGGAGAAAGTGATAGAATGATTAAAACAAAGAAAAACATACGAGAAGGTGATAGAAGGAAGAAACAAAGAATTACATAAGGAAAGACAGAAAGAGAAAGTCGATAGAATGATTAAAACAAAGAATAACATAGGAGAAAGTGATAGAATGCTTAAAACAAAGAATTACATAAGAATAGGTGGTAAAAGGAAAAAACAACGAAAAACATAAGAATAGAAGGAAGAAACAAAGAATAACATAAGGAAAGACAGAACGAGAAAATGATAGAAGAAAAACAAGGAATAACATAACGGAACAGGCCACGATAAAGAGCATGGTATAGCGAACGCAAATTGCATGAAAAGCAGGCGCGCGGTTTTTGCCCAAACCGGAACAGGCCACGATAGAATCATGATTGAGACTACGTTCGTTCAATCGAATTTTAGCGACCGTGATTCTGCAGAATCATGATACAAAACGCATCTTTTTCAGCGTTTCATGTTTGTGTTTTTAAACACGTTTATTTTTACGACCGACGAAAAAATCGCTTGAACGAATTGCGTTTTAAACTAAACGTCTTTGAAAACCGTGATTCTAGGGTGAAAAAGTGTCGATTAAACGTGTCGGCGGATTGTGACCACCAGTAGCCTTTTGAATTTGGGAAGGCATCTATTATTGTATTTCTAAATTCTACTTTGAAATTTCAGATAAATGTCTAATTTAGGAATCTAATTCAGTGAAGACTAGTTGTTTCCAGATTATTTTTTTTTAATATACACTGAATGTAATACATGTATGAATATTTGATATAGCTTGTGAAGCTCAATCAAGAGAAAGTTTTTGATATTTAACATCTGGATGCTTTGATTAGAAATTAATATTGTTTAAAGACATCGCTTGACAATGTTAAATCTGAGATGCATGGCTCTATGTGTTATCAATGTTTGTGATAAGGTGTAATATTGAAGCCCTAAACAAATTGCGCTTCAAAATGATCATAAAGTGCCTCAAAAAAATAAAATCTTTGAGTGACCGGTGTTACCATACTAATTTTCCCCCAATAAACCGTAGTGTTATAAAAACCGTCAGGAAAACGAATTTTTAAATTTCGATTTCCAATCATAAATATCTTGATAATCAGACAGGTGATCGGCATGTAAAATTCATGGGGTTCCTGACTGACCTAAATGTTTAGTGATTATCATTGCAGCATGAACTAAATTCCGGATTACCCAATCCCTTCAATAGAACATGTGTCATTCCGCATTTATTATTTGTTTAATAATGTGATACATTGTAATGATGTTATTTATCATTTGTAGTTTCCGACTCTGTGATTGCAGGGTTTTTCTGGTGATGTAAACTTCAATAAAATCATGAAGCAAAAATCCGATGTCCCTGAGCTTTAACCGAGTTCACTCTGCTCCCAAACACGGTCCACCTCAGGTATGTCATTCAGGGGACCCCACGACACTACCTTCTTCTAATAATTTTGCATTCCCATTACTCTTCTTTCTTTCTCTGCTCTTTGCCCCTCTTTCTCTTCTTCTCATTTACTAATACCACAACAACGGAACAACACTGTTATACCAGCAGCAGTTACAACATCACCGACATCAACAACATCAACAACTAATATTAGAACTGCTACTGCTAATAATAATAATAATAACTGCAACATTAACAACAATATCGATAATGATACAAATAATAATAATAATAATAACTGCAACATTAACAACAATATCGATAATGATAAAAATAATAATAATAATAATAATAATAATAATAATAAAAATAATAAAAATGCCAAAAAACAAGCTATTAAGCAGTTGTGATATAAAAGCCATCGTTAGAAAATGGAGAAAAATGACTTTAAAAAATGTGCAAAATTCCACGAAAGATGGCGTTTGCTTTAAGCATGCTCAACCTATATTGACCGACTACAAACACGGCGTTGCAAAGCTCATGTGAACTTGGGAAGACAAGAAATTAAAAAAATGCTTCATCACACTCAGATTTTTGATATACTATAGTCAGTTTTTAATGAGATCAAATTGCTTTCAGTGTCCAATCCGAAGTAGGGGGGCAACGGGGACACGTGCCTCTCGGCTGATAAAGAAATGGGGAGGAAGAAGAGGGCCCATGAGCCCATTTTTTTCTTTGCCTTTTCCATAATTGTCTGACTTGTCTGCCCCTTGCCAGAGAACCATGGATCTGCAACTAGCTTTGACGAGAATCACTAAAATGCAACATTTTATACAATTTATCAACATATTTATCGACTATTTTTTATTTTCAAACAGAGGGGTCTCATTTTAAGTCCAATTTCGGATCTGCTCTGGCTGCAAGAGAGTTTGGATAAACACTGCATGAATTCATTTATACATAACAACATTTATACATAACTATCAATAACTACCAAATATATGAACATCATTGAGAAAATTACTTTTACAATAATGCTATTCATAATTAAATACCCCCCCCCCCTAAAAAAAAAAAAAAAAAAAAAAGAAAAGGAGAAAAAAGTAAAGTGGAAGGAAATAATATAACCCAATCAATCTGAGTTACAGGATTTTATGAAAAACTTCGAAAACATGAACCTGGTCTAAAAATATATTTAGACACCACTCGCTGTCCTGACACACAAACACCAAAACAACATAAACACAATTTTAAAAACACACATTATCAACAACCGCAACATTCAGTAATACTGTGTAAAGTTTTTTTTTTTTAAATAGATTACAGGATGTATGGCGTCACGATGAATGTGGATATTTGGGCAACGTAATAATGAATATGGTATTAATAATCGGTATTATATACCTCATTTTAAGATTCTTTACTAATCCTGTCTTCTGATTGGTTGAAAATGCAGTCATGTTCTTAACCATGCCCGCTAATTGAAATTCATAGTAATTTTTCCCGGCTCTACCGGTTTATATCCATTTTTCATAGCACTTTTTCCATGGCTGTGAAACGTGACGTCATTTTGCTGCGATCCCCATTTTGGTTTACGTGTTATAAGTTTCTTTTGTGCGATGACCGATGCGCAATACCGTATCGGTGTTTGAGTGCAATTCGATTTTGGTCGCTGCATTCAGGCGACGAATCCACCAGCGCAGACGACCGATCGCCATTTTGTGTACTAGTACTGTAAATATGTTGCGAATTTGTGAATTTATAAAGTTACTGTTCATGTTCTACTGTTCTACTGGAGCACAGCTTGTTGGTGATATCATCCTGTACAAAAGTTACTGTTCGTGTAAACGTGTTTGGTATTCCCTGTTCTACTGGAGCACAGCTTGTTGGATTTCATACTGTAACTTAGACTAGGTCTACACAAGTTATTGTTGGTGTTAATATTCATGACTTCAAAGAGATGGAAACCTAAATGGGTGAGTCAACATTTTCCTTTTCTTCGTTATATAAAATATATATTGACTGCTTTTAATATTCGAGGCATAGTTGTTTCTATAGGGTCTCGGGAAACTCACAACCTGCTATGACCCCGCGGCGCAAGCGCCTTGGGGTCATAGCAGGTTGTGAGTTGCCCTTGACCCTATAGAAACCACTATGCCTCTCAAAGCAGTCAATATATCCTTATTATTATTTTCATGAGCCTTATCACTGTCGAAGTGTTCTGTGGTCAAAGAAAATGTTATACTGTTGATTCAAGCAGGATCCTGACAGTAATCTCCTTTTGTACTAAGGATATGTGGGTTGGTCTTGTGGTCAACTCACTGGCCACATCTACAAAATAACTAGAGTTTGACTCTAGGTCGTGCCTTTCGGATCGGGGTGTTAAAGATCAAAGTTGAGCTCTGGTAATGTAATTACAATGTTATACACTGCCTGGAAGCTATTGACAATGATTGGGTAAGGTTGACTTCGTATAGCCTACAAACTAAGAACAGATTTTGAAAAATCAAACTGGCAAGAAAATGACTCAATCGACATGCATTGCACACAGAAAGGGAGGTGTGGGTCTACACACATACATATGCCATTCAAGTTTTCTCGACACCTTTCAACTATTTCTGAAATATTTTGAATTTGAGGGCATTTGACAAGCGATCCTTTTATGGGGGAATTTCTACTTAGATATTTATACAAACTGACAATAACAGAATGGGAAAGCTTCCAAGTTATTTTTTCATCTTTCTTTTCTTCTTCAGAAACTCAATATCCTCATTCACGTCTGTAAACAAAGTTTAATCATACATTTCCACACAAACACACACACTACCGCGCACGTTAATTTCCACACTCACACCCACACAAGTGTCACTCATCGGGAGGCAGTGGTGAGGAGAGCGGGGGAACGAGATTCTACCACCGGGCTTGATGGGCGTGGTGATCATCGACGGAGGTCCAGTTTACAGCGGCGTCAGGAAGGAGCCATGCAGTGAGTAGACTGTCCGGAATTTTCGTTGGTGATCTTACTCGAGCTGAGGAGCAAGGATTTTACTTCCTAGTAGTGAACTGTGTACATGTATTTATAATCATATTCTCTTTTTTTAATTATTAGTCGTTGTATTTGAAAATGAATGTCTTAGTATTTTATATGTCTATCTTTTTATTATGTTCACACAATGTCCACACAAGTTTTAGATATGTTCGATTTCAATCACTAAAACGTTTGAAATATTTCCGATCACGAATTTTATATTATCATAATTCATCAGCCACCTTTCAAACGGAAATATATCGAGTAGAGAATCGTGTTTTTAATCTTATACTTCTTAGTGGTGATGTGGAAACCAATCCCGGTCCAAACTATAAATTTCCATGTAGAACATGTGAAAAACCAGTTAAGAATAATCAAAACGGTCTTCTGTGTTCCATATGTCAAAAATGGCATCATACCAAATGCCAAGATATAAGTATACACGAGTATACTAGATTATACCAAAACCCAAATGAAAAATGGACTTGTTTAACATGTTCTTTACCCTCTTTTTGCGACTCGCTATTCACAAACTCCATTGCAAATGTTGCACGTACTCGACGTATAAGTGAATCTGAATTAAGTACCCCAATCAATGTCGATAACACAACACTTTATGAATGCTTTAATGATAAATTCGAGGCAAAAGGCCTGCATTTCGTCCATTTAAATGTTAGATCCATTTTGTATACAATTTCTGAACTTCGATTACTTTTTTCTAAGAATAAAATTTCCATTATCGCAATTTCTGAAACGTGGTTAAACTCGTCTGTAAATGATGAAGAAGTCTGTATAGATGGATATTGCATTTTACGACGAGACAGAACATCTGGGCAAGGAGGTGGTGTTTGCCTCTTTATTAGAAACGATATTGCCTTCAATTTAAGAGCCGATCTCATGTTAGAAAACGTTGAATCATTGTGGGTCGATGTCCTTTTACCACGAACCAAACCAATTACATTTGGCGTCTACTACAGACCCCCTAAAGATCATACTTTTATTGAAAGACTCTCCGAAACTTTTGATAAATTAACAAAAGACGATGAGGTCATAGTTTTAGGAGACATAAATATTTGCCTTTTGCGTAAGTCTCCATTATCCAGAAAATATGAAAATATATTGAATTTAAATGGTTTGAACCAACTTATAAATCTGCCCACTCGTACATCACAGACGACTTCCTCATTAATAGATCACGTATTATGTAGTAAAGAAGAGCATATATGTCAAAGTGGCGTTATTGACCTTGGCATAAGTGATCATTCACTAACCTATTGCTCAAGGAAGCTTATTAGGCCCGTGTTTGGGCACCACAAAACTATATCCATTAGAAGAATGAAAAGTTATAATGTAGATGATTTCAATTTAAATTTATCTCTAGTCGATTGGTCTAAAATAACAGAATGTAACGAAGTAAATATGGCATGGGCAAATTTTAAAACTATTTTTTTATCAATAGTTAATATGAGTGCACCTCTTAAACAAGTAAGAATCAAGCAAAGAACAGAAAAATGGATGAACAATGAAATTATTGCGATAATTAAAGAGAGAAATGTAGCTTACAAAAATATGAAAAGGGATATTAGTAATTTGGATCTCGCAAGAAAATACAAAGCATTAAGGAATCTAGTACAAAGGAAGGTTAAAAGAGCTAAAGTCGAATATTTTCAAGATCAAATTGAAGAAAACAAACATGACTCCAGGAAGTTATGGAAAAATTTGAAGGGTTTAGGTCTAAAAGGCAAAGGGAAAAGTGCTCAAGAGACAGTTATTAATGTCCAGGGAGAATTATGTCATGATAAATCAAGAATAGCAAATGAGTTCAATAATTATTTTACAACTGTGGCTGACAAGTTAGCGTGTAAATTACCAGTAAACACGAACAAATTCCATGCCGACAGTGAAAGATTTCAAAAGTTTTATGACGAGAAAGACATCTCAAAAGATAGTTTTCACTTTTCTCCAGTTACAGAAAAGTTTGTTTTAGATGAGTTAAACAAGTTGAAAGTATCGAAAAGTACTGGACTAGATATGATACCAGCCAGATTTTTAAAAGATGGGGCGAGAAATTTGTATGAACCTTTGAATTATATAATCAATTTATCTCTTATGTCTTCTACCTTTCCTGACGACATGAAAATTGCAAAAGTAACACCGCTACATAAAAAGAAAGACAAAACTGATGTTGGGAATTATAGGCCTATCAGTGTTTTAAGCGTAGTTTCAAAAATTTTGGAAAAATCGGTTCATGCTCAAATAGAGAAATATTTTCAAGAAAAAAAGTTAATATATGAATATCAGTCCGGCTTTCGTAACGGATATTCCACTGAAACATGTTTAATACATTTATCGGATTTTGTTAGGAATGAAGTTTCTCAAGGGCGCTTTGTTGGAATGGTTCTTCTGGACTTACAAAAAGCCTTTGATACCGTAAATCATAACATACTGTTAAAGAAATTGGAAGTGATGGGTTTGGATTCGGCATGTGTTAAATGGTTTAGATCATATTTAACTAATCGTCATCAAGTGGTAACTATGCAGAAGGAAATATCTGATTCCCTGCCTATTAAATGCGGGGTTCCACAAGGGAGCATTTTAGGCCCCATTCTCTTTATGTGTTATATTAATGATATGTGTACTTGTGTTAATGATTCTAAATTACTTTTATATGCTGACGATAGTGTGTTACTATATTCAGATACAAATCCTAAGTCAATTGAAGAAAAACTAAGTGCAGAATTGGCAAAATGCATTGAATGGATGACAGACAACAAGCTTAGTTTACATGTTGGAAAAACAGAAAGTATTTTATTTTGTTCGAAGGGAAAGTTTAAATATACACGTGACTTCAAGGTTACCTATAATAATCAAGTGATTGAGAGAAAAGATTCAGTAAAATATTTAGGAATAAATTTAACTAGTGATCTGTCATGGACAGGTTTGGTAGATTCAATTGCCAAAAAGGCTAATTCTCGCTTAAAATTTTTGTATAGATACCAAACTTGTATGAACATGAAGTCGAGACGTATTTTGTGTTTTGCTTTGATACAATGTTTATTTGATTATGCTAATGCTGCTTGGTACAGTAGTCTGGGCAAGATGGATAAGAAAAAGTTAAGAATAATTCAGAATAAGATGGTAAGATTTATTAATTGCTTAGGCCCAAGAACACACGTCGGGAAAAATGAACTTGAAGAAGCAGGTATACTCCATGTAGGTCAAAGGTCTAAACAACTCGTGTTACACCATGTCCATAAAATATACTACTCAGATGTAGATCATTATATTACTAATAATTTTACTCGTGTCTCAAATATCCATGGATACGATACAAGAAATAGTCATTTTAATTTTGTTTTACCCAAGAGAAAAGGACAAATTGGAAACTCTTTTTATTTTAATGGTATCCAATTTTGGAATTCTCTCCCAAAACATGTCAAAATAGTTAAGAATTTTTCACACTTTAAAAGTGTATTAAAACAATACCTAAAGCATGAATCCCTTCAAGAACAGTAATATCAGTTATCTTAAATCACAGTTCATTATGTGTAGCGCATGTTTTTAAGTTTAATCTTGCATAATATACCGTAGATCATTGTTTGCTATAAGTTCTAGAAATTTTTGTTGTTGTTTATGTTATATTATTTATTCGTAATATTCGTAGTAGTTATTAGTTGTGATATGTTATTCTCATGCCGTACTGTACACGTACTTTATAGGACCCCGTTGGAAATAAGCCTTTTCCGGCTTTCATGGGTTATCCTGTCAATGTATCTTCTCATTCTATTTTGCTTTATGTATGCATTCAATGTACTATACTTGACGAATAAAATCAATCAATCAATCACACACACACCAAAAGAAAAAATAACACTTTACATATTGTATGCATACGGGTTCTACATGCAATGAGATAAAGGTGTGTATCATATGTATTTGACTTTTTTTCTCATTATGAACAGATTGATGTAGAAATCAAACGAAAGGTGAAACCACTTTTATCTTCAGTGATTAGGGGCTTTACATGACAGAGCTTAGAAAATGTGAATTGTCTGAAAGCGGTGATAGGACTTTCACCTTTGTGCCGGGCCTTAATGAAAATAATTCGAGACTTCTTTAATACAGTACATGCTGTACTCTTTTGGGTGTCCACGGAAAAGAGAAAATTTCATATTCATTAAAACAACTTTCCAAAAGTTGACACCTTCTTTCGCGGTTCCAAGCTTGCCGATTCGAAGAAGGAGTAGAGTCTTGACATGTCTATCTCTGAAATCTCAAACTTGTCTGGCTTTTCCAGGCTACCGCCGATGATCACAGTGTCTACAAGCCTGAATGTCGAGGGTTGTGTTTTCTGGAAGGTGTCCATTCTGCCACGAACGACTTCTGGATTCCAGTCACCAATGTCATGAACAATCACCGCCAACTTCTTCTTTCCTGGAATATTAGAAATGGGTGAACATATTGTTAACATTGGCGTAGACGTTGAATTCCCTGTTTTCCTACAAACAAATAGTTTTCGTCTTTCTTTTGAACGTAGGAAGATATGAATTCTATGGGGACTCTATTTCTTTAGATAACTATCTACTTACTTTATTTATACATTAGTCTTATATTTTCAGTGATATAACATTGCAAGTATTAAGTTACACAAACTGAATGTAAAAGACTTCTTGTTTTTTATCCTACAATTTACTTGACTAGAGCTTTTTTTAACTTATTTTCTTTCTGTCTTGAAATAATGAGCAACATTAATGCACACAAATCACTTTTTACATATGAGTACGCTATTTGTGATGGCGCTTATGATTCTTTGCTCCAAGTGAAATTGAACATCCAACGTGCCCAGTAACCTCAGCTCTGATTTTCATTCACTTTAGATTGAACTATGACTATTGTAAACTTAGTACCTTTGTTATGAGTTTACTCACCCATCTCTTTGCAACAATACTTCAGATATTTGTCGTAGATGGAATTCAAGACGTCTGTGATTGAAAAACCTCGATTGCGAACCGAGTGGCAGAGCACCATCACATCGACCGGGTCATTTGAAGGATACTTGAACGAATCAATGTCGTTGTACGGTAGGTTCCGAAGACGGACGTCGGCGATCAAGAGTGGATGATCTGCTTTCAGTTTCCTAAGCCAGGAAATCAAGCCCTCGATGTTGTGCTTGTGTGAGGAAGTACAGATGGACACGCAGATCGGACGGGATGATGGACTCTGTTGCGCAGGAAGTTGTGGCTGTCGTTGTGAAGGATGTTGTAAAGGTTGTTGCCAAGGATGTTGCCCAGGTTGCTGTGCAGGATACTGTGATGGATCTTGTGGAGTACATTGAGCAGGATGTTGTGAAAGATGTTGTGCTTGACGTTGTTTAGGATGCTCTTCAAGTCGTTGTAAAGGATGTTGTCCGGGTTGCTGTGCAGGAAATTGTCCAGGTTGTTCTGCAGGGTGCTGTGATGGATCTTGTGGACCATATTGTGCAGGATTTTGTGAAAAATGTTTTTCAGGATGCTGTTTCGGTGCTGATGCGATGGCTTGTCCAGAACCCCATGATTTTAGTGTATCTGAAAGACGTTCCGCAAAATAAGTAAATATAAATTATACCAATAAAGAAACAGATGTCATGAACTAAGAAATATCATCCTCTTCTGCAAGTGGTTTCTTCACTTAGTGTATATTCAGATTTTGTGTTTTTCATATTTTAGGGCGTATTCGATATCTCTATTAAAATTCACACACACGCAAACATGCACATATCGCATTGAATCTGATCAATCTCTCAACAACCAAATTTAAGACTCTTGTAATAACCTACTTTTCCACTGCCAGAGGATGCTCGCAAGCAAAGTTGCCTGCCAAACAAATTATGTTACATTGTATTTTTAAAATTCGTCTACTCTATGCTAAATATACATATTCATTATTGTTTAACATACTTTGGAAACTGGACACCACACCAGTCTTCATTCCCTCAGGCTGTTCGGATGCTCTTATCAAGAAATCGAGGAGTTGTGCCTTGGAGGGTTCTGGAAACCTATTCCCTTCGGCTAGCTTCCCACATATCAGGACTAGACCTGCGCTGTCGAAGGTTTTTGGTTGTCGGAGCCGAAAATTAGCAATGCGGTCCTGATAGTCTTGGTCATTCACATTGTCGAAGTCGTGAGCTATTACCGCAATCTTCTCTTTTCCTGGGGATTTATGTTCATAGAATGATAATAAATGTATTTGACTGTATACAAAGACATGAATTCATGGCATCAAAAGTCCTAGTTGATCTAACAAAGCGTCGGAAACATTTCTGTTGCTGCCTAAAATCTAAAAGGTTTTGATCAACCTTTTAGTTGCAATTCTTTGTTTACTCCACTGAAATGGGTAACAAAATAATGATGATGATACTATTACCGGTAATAATAATATCTAAGTTTTGTGTGGCGCCAAATCAACTTAAAATCAAATGCTCAATGCGTATTTATGAAAAAAGCAAATCACATAAAAATTTACTCAGTTAAAATATTTCACAAGAAAAGCATCGTAAAAGAGACTATAGTTGAGAATAGTAAGTGTAAACGATGAATCACCTAGAAGCTTTTGACAATTCGGGAGGAACTTATCGTAGCAAGCATCAGCCACGTCGGTGATAGCAAATCTTCTGTTTGCGATGGAGTGGCAGAGAATCATCACATCCACTTGGTTTCCCTTGGCAAATTGATGCTTGTTGATGTTGTTGTAAGGGAGTTGATGGTAGGTAACATTTTTGATGAGATGGGGAGGTTGTCGCTGGAGATCCCTCAGGTGATCCAGAAGACCTTGGATGTTAAACTCGTAAGATGATGTGCAAAGAGTGACCGAGACTTGACGTCGGTTGGATCCAAGCCCTGCCATGGGGGCTTGTCCGTCGAAAATCAGATCCGGATGTCCTCCTGATTTCAAGGTCCTGATGATCTGGTCTTCTACTCCAGAATGACGACTCTGTCCTTTGGTTTTGAAGTCTAATCCCTGTTAGTCTCGGTTGCTCCACGCCACCGTTCCTCCAAATGCACAGTCAGAGACAAAAGGGTGATACCCTTGTATTTCAGGTACAGTCTGTCCAGGAATCTCTAAGCAGTTCGATCCGAAGAGGAATGAAATGGTAATTATTTTTTGTTGGTGTGAAATGTAATGTAAAGGGACCTGGTACGTGGTACTTTGAACGTATTAATACATTTCGAAATATATGAACATCTGTATTTTCCTTGCGTATTGTAATTGTAAGGAATTCAGAGCAATCATTTTCCAGGTGATGGGGTGGGGGCATATGTAGAATACAACCCATTGACATGCCACTCGATTTTAACGGATTCATTGTCGGCTTGACTTCTTCCCACAACCTTGTAGAAACGTATAATGGATATACCTGGTCTTAGTGAACATTTAGGATAATCATCGCGATAAACAGACATAACAAGTAATCGGTGGATTAACTGAAACTCACCCTTCTCCACACACTCTTCTACGTTGGTTGGTTGGGTATTTGGCGATGTCGCTAGGACATCATCGGTCTTCCTTGGTTGCAATCTCCGCTTTCAAGTACTGCTCGATTGTCTACTTTCGACATGGGGAAAAAAGCAAGCAAATCTTAAGTGGACCAAGCACTAACTAAATACATATGTTTTTCAACGAATAGCTTAGGCTACCATTTAGTGTTATGATAGTGTAACAATAATCATAAACCAATTATACTTGTGGCTTCTTGCAAAGAAGTGCATGACCGCCGATCATTTATTTTCTGAGTTACCACAATATCAAGTCTATTTTTTATCTGACAATCATTCTCATTTTTTCCTGCTTCTTTTGACAGGCCTACTAATATTAACTATCTCGATTTTTGATAATTTTCTACCTCATACTGGATTACTAAAACGCGTTCTCTGTATTCGTTTTGCATTTATACCGAATACGTAGGCTATAGGTAAATATTTGGTAGGTTCAAAGCTCATACAAACTGGTAAAGTGCAACCCAGCTATTACATACACATATGTGTACATAAGACGAATACAGAGGAAGAGCTATACAAACCAGCGATTTGTATTTTCTCTACATACATTTCGCAGCACGGATTACATGTGTGATAACATAGTTTAGACGTCAATTGATTTTACACTGTAAGCGTTATTGTAAGCCCTAGCTACCACGCTACAATTTCCCCAACACGGGTTATTTGCTAAGTTATGATAAAAATGAAAACAAATGTAGGGTCTACTACTAAACACTGCCAAATGCAGGCAGAGTCGATCAGAAAAATGACCATAATTATTTAGGTAATTAATTACCCAAAGATTGAGGCAATTTCAGTACCCATTATTTCATTTCTTATTATCATTATACGGATTCATGCACGCACTTCTAAAATTATTGTATTACAATAAAATAATATACATACCTCGAATTTGGTGAATGCGTGTACATATCGGAAACTAAGATGATCTATATACACAAATATAGGGCCTACATACAATAAACGGTTATCCTCAAGAAGCGGGGAATTCCCGCGGTCACCCAGAGCATTCCAAAAATTAGTCGTCGTCTCAGCCTGTGACTGTTAGCATTGTTTCTAATAAGAAAATAAAAATTGTCCACCTATACAACTGTGGGTATAATTATTTTCCACTCAGCCTGTGACTGTTAGCATTGTTTATAATTAAAATAATAAAACTTGTCCACCTATTAAACTATGGGTGTAAATTATTTTTCATACCTTCAAATTGTCTTTAGAATAATACAAGTGAAACTAACAAGCCTACATCCCATGCCGATGAGCTGTATGGACTGAAAAGTCTACTCATAATCCGTTTACTCATGTTTTTCAAAAATATATAAACTAATCACTTGACTTTTGCATCTAATTCGCCTGCTAAGCATAATAATATGGCTTTAGATGAAATGCATGTTTTTTTTAACACTATATGATGCTAGGTCTGGCAAATCTCCTGAAAGATGTGGGGTTGTCAAGATATTTTTTTCAAAAACGAAGCATGCATACAATTAGTAAAAGGTTTTTTGTTCTATCAATTCAATGTAGAAAATTAGTCATCAATTTCACAGTCGTGGATCCGGGGGGCATTAGACTACATCGTATCAGCTGCACATGGTTATTAGGCAATATTTCAAACAAATAAAAACGATATTACAGAAATTATATACTCAAAGTCAGTCTGAACAAGAAAACAATTTTACCTGAACAACGTATGATGTTAACATCACAGTCACCCATTCACTCCAGCCAGGGGCGGCGATTTCTGTTAATGACCGGGGGGGACGAAATGCGAATTTTTTTTACAAGGATGTTATGCGAGGGAGCGTAGCGACCGAGCGAGATTTTTTTGCAATTTTATTAGTCTAAACGCTGCACTCTTGGGCCCTCCGGAGCCTAAAAGTGTATTGCAGTCATTATTCAGTATATGCTATACAATTTTGTTTGCACTTTTTCAAATTTTCCGGGGGGGACGATCCCCCCCTAAAAAAATTGAGGGGGGGACGTATCCCCCCCGTCCCCCCCGGGATCGCCGCCCCTGACTCCAGCTAAGCATCGTCTGGGCAGGCATGACTCTCAACTTCACGGGGTCCAAAATGTGCTATACAACACAATTCATGTGAGCACATTCTATTGTACCAAGCATGTCAATGTAAATGTGACGCAATCTGTTATAATGTGCCATGTTTATATTTCTGTGTTTCGTCAAAATACCAGAAAAATAAAAATGGTTTGACCCTAACTTTTGGTAACGTTGGACTACCCAGCCGATCAAAACATCGATTTATATTTTGTACCTCTCAAGAAATTGATCTCTCATGCCTTTTCACAGGTAGACACACCAACAAACCGACTCCAAACTGACTGATTCTTAGCTAATTTCTGTCTCTCCGTACCCCTCTCTCTCTCTCTCTCTCTCTCTTTATCTATCTATCTATCTCTATCCATCTAACCACCTAACTATATATCTACCTATATATCTACTTATCTAGTCAAAATCTTTTTTTCTCTCTCCTCTCCGCTATGTCTCTCTATGTACCAATTTTAGCCGTAACATGTATTTTGTTTTATTTTTATTTTTGTCTGTTTTGTTGATTTACAGACCTATACAGATCTGCAGAATGTACATGTGCATTGCATGGGTCACCTTTAAAATAAAACTGTTGTCACCTTTAACATAATGTTTGATACTCCTTCACTTCGTTGGACAGATTAACACGCTACAAAAAATGAAGTGCGGGGGTTTTATCACATTTTATTTCACCAAAAAAGGAGCTGAAATCACGACTTTCGAAAGTACACAATTGAATATTATCTAGAAAATAAAAACCTGTGCATTTCAACAGAGTTAAACTCGGCTGTTTTCACATTTACTTAAGTGCCGACAGAGATAGTTATACAAAACACATCTCTTTGCCATTCATGATACATGTACTTGTATTTGTTTTCCTTGTTTGAGCATTGAGATTCCAATTTTCCGAGAACATGAAATCCCCGTCTTACTATGAGGCGGAATAGACAAAAACATATTGACCCTATCATAGCGGCATACCGAATCGAATTCAAGTAATACATACAAGCCAAATAAAAGAAAAGGAACATTCTATGAGATAATAATATAGTGGCAACACTTTAATTGTACTTTTTTTCCTCGTATGAGCATTTATATACAAACTTTCAGAGAACAAATCCCCGTGTTGCTATAATGCGGCATTGACAGAAGATACACCAACTACCATCGCGGCATACCAACTTCAAGTACATGTGATATAAGACAAATAAAGGCAACTTAACATTCTATAAAACAATATCATAGTAACAGTACCAAAAGAAAACAAAACAATCCTGAATATAGTTTAGTTTAGTTTAGTTTATTTCTTTATTAAAAAATCACACCCGTCATCAGACGGCCGGCCTTAAAAGGCCTATGAGTGATACATCAAAAATAACAGTCAAACAATTTGACATGATAACATAGTAAAATATATGTATATATAATATATGTATTCTTTATTGTATTGATATCGCATTATATGATGAGACTTAAAGCAGTTGAGTAGCTATAATTGTTTTTCCGCTCTTTATTTTTAACACCACTCTTTTGATAAAGCACTTGTGATATACATGTATATTCATCATACAACAATAATAATGAGATCTACGTGTAATTTTTCACATTCGAAACAATAACCGGGTACCTGTACAATAATATTGATGGACCAATTATTGAAATAAATGATATGCTCCCCCCCCCCCTAAACAAAATAAAAAAATAAAAAAAATTGTATATTGTAATACTTTCTATATATACAGTATGATGTACGTGTGTACAGACTTAGTCATTACCATGGGAATCAACAACTACAAAGGAAGGAATTTAAATAAGTTCAATCGAAAGGAAGAATTTACAATCTATCTACGATTTCTGAACTGAATGAAATGTACAATGCCTTTATAAAGTTACACATTTCTATACATCACAGGGAAATACCACTGTTTATGCATACTTTTCATACGCCATTTATATAACTCCGTCAACTTCAAGAAATAATGTAAATATTAAAAGGCACAACAGCGCCTTTTCCATGTTAGTGTCATCAGTATAATCATAATTGTTAGTGATAAAATCCTGTTTCCCAATATATATTCCATCAAGAGAGAAAGTATGTTTCACAATTTGTTTAGCAACGGGATATGTAGAATCGATAGATTTATTAATCGTGAAGTGTACATAAACGCTTAAAAGAAACGGGTTATTTCAAGACAAAGCATTAATGAATATTTTGGCACATTGAACTGACTAAATGCTTAAGGTCCAAATGGGCGAAATACAGTGTCACTATTTAATACTATAAAGTCGATATAAGTATGTCGTGAAAATGTTACATCATCGGTAGTTGTATGCTTAATGCTCACGGTACAGTTCTAATTGTAACGTTTCCATACTCTAATGAGAAGCCAAGATACGCATTTCATGCAAAGCAGTTCCTAGTACATGATCAACAGTGAAATAATACAGGAATTAAAAATCAATCTTTTGATTTTTACATTTACTCTCAGCAATGCGGCAGTCACAAGCGTTATGTTTTCACGAAATTATCATCAAATCGAGTCAAGAGGTACATGTATTGAGCTCTAAAGTTGACATTACACGAGAAGCAAATGAAAGTCTCAAAACAATGTTTCAAAAATGGAAAATAAAAAATAATTGCACTAGGTTATTCTTTATTCACTTGATGGAAAGGCAAGGAAAACGGTATCGATAATCATCAGGATAAGGCGTCACATAAATTAGTGTGTGGTGAGTGGGAAGGAGAAATTGTGTATGTGGGGGGCGGTGCAGTAATTACGTGTACGATATATTATCCAAGTCCGCGTCCTCGTCGGGTGTGAACTTTAACGTATGCACAATGACCGTTTATCAAGCGTATGAACTATGACTTTTGACGTATGTACAATGACATTTGTATAATGACCTTTGACGTATGTATAATGACCTAAGGCGTATGAACAATGACGCTTGACGTTTGCATAATGACTTTAGGTGTATGAATAATGACTTTTGGCGTATGTTTAATGACCTTTGATGTATGTACAACGACCTTTGACGTATGTATCATGACCTTAGGCGTATGTATAATGATCTTTATAGGCATTATAAACAATAGCTTTCGACATATGTACAGTGTCATTTAAACATAGTATAACTATAACAAGTCACGTAATGTTGTGAGTGGTGAGTGCGTAGAAATCATTATGTGTGTATGGGGAGAGGGGGCAGGGGTTGAAGTAATTTCTTGTAACAAACATTATCCATTTCCGCGTCCTCGTCGGGAACGACCTTTGACGTCACGTTACAATCTGGAAATGCTGGAAGAAACTAGGTTTCGAAACCGGGGCCTTTTGTAAGCTGACCAGAGACCAGACTACTGGAAAATACGTTTTTGCTCACACGTAAACATGTAGCCCATACACACATCAAAGAAGATAACCGGACTTCGTTTTTCGTTCAGTTATCTAAAGACATGATTCGTTGAATTGAGCATATTTTTTTCTTCTCATTTTTTCTTTCTTTTGTGGTTTATTGCTCTTTAAAACCCGAACTTTCCAAGGACATTATCCACTAATGATTTCTTGTCGGCAGTGTTCTCTTTGGGTTCATATCTCGTTTTTTCGAAGAAGGTTGTAAGTCGTGTCATATCTTCATCTCCCATTTCTATTTTGCCTGGTTTCTCCAGGCTACCGCATACGATCACGGTGTCGGTAAGTTCAAATGTCAAAGGTTGTGACCTCCTGAACGATTCCATCCTGACTTCAAGAGTCTTTGGTTTGCAGTCGCTAAAATCATGGACAATCACAGCCAGCTTCTTCTTTCCTGAAATATTGAAGAAAAAAAACAGGTAGATAGTGATTATGACCCACTTAGTTCCAAAGAAAACTTTAAACCCTGGTCATTAATATACAAATAATACACAGCAGTGAGGGTATTAGTAAGAATTACCCACGCGAGGCACCTTTGGAGCAGTCTGGAGGAGTCCGGGGCGATAGCCGCGGGTGTCTGGACTGTTTCGAAGGTACCGAGCGTGGGTAAATTTACTAATGCCCGACCAAAATAATGTGTATCATTTCGTCGCTGTTTTCACGAAGTGACGGTAGTGAAAAAAAATTGCATTCACTTTGCGTTACGATTTTCCTCACTACCGTCACTTCGTGAAAACAAGGACGATTTGTTGTATAAGATGTTGTTTGATGTGTTATGTAAAATTATGTGTTATAACATAATGTGTTAAAGGTAGGCCAAAAGGCAGGCCAAAAAAATGAAAAAGATGAATTCCAACTGCATTTGAAATATAATACTTATTTAGAACTTCCCTAAAAAAGGTGGGGCTTGAAAATGTCTTCAAGTGGGAAAATAATGACTATTAGTTGTCAAATCGACTTTAGGGCTATAGAGCCCAAAAGTAATAGTCTTGATTTTCAGACAATTGTACCGAATGGTCATACATTTTATGCTGCGCAAAGATTCAATCAGTTTAATCTTGGCCATCACAAGAAGTGGGTTATTGATGTAGACAAATGCTCATGTACCCTTTACAACTCTTTTCATGTATGTTATTACCAAAGAAGAAAAAAAGCCAGTCAGTCACTCAATAGTGTCTGACAGTGAAGTATAGCAAGTAAACGGGTTTCCTTGCATAATTTGAATATGAGGAAACTGCTAACGTTTAAATTCCACAGATAGGACATACATGACATATTCATAATTCCTGCAAAGTTCTACAGAATTTGAGGTTGGCTGCAAAAGGGACATAGTACCTTTAATGACCGGTCATTAACAAAATTACGTGTTAGGCAAAAAAAAATGCCCGGTCATGTGTACGCTCTCAACCAATCATTGGATTAGGATCCGCTTCATCATCTTATAATCTGTTTTATTCTACCCAATTCCGGTTTCCTGATTATCAAAATTGATGACTCCAGCGACTCGTGAACCAAGATAGGCTTATTACATTTGGGAATAATCATATGAAAGCTAAAGATTACAGTATCAACTTTCATGAGTGAATGCTTGAATATTATTTTAGAAGATCCTTAGAACTGGTAGGTTAACTAGTCATGAGAACAGTTCGTCTCTAATATGAGTTAGATCCCAATAAAACTCATGTCATAATTTTTAATTATACATATCATGACTGTGTACTAAATTGGATTCGAATTGTAAAAATAAACTGATAAGAGCAGGAATTTGGATGAAACAAGCTTGGATAACTGATGATACTTGGCAAGCCATAGATAAACGGAGGGGAGCGAAGAAACAAGCCATCGAAGCAAAATCAGACAGACTGAAAGAAAGGTATAAGCTTCAGTACCGAGAGGCAAACAAGGCCGTAAAGACGAAGACAAGAGCAGACAAACGTGCCTTTGTTGAAGACCTTGCAAATCAGGCAGAGGAAGCAGCCATTAAAGGGGAACAAGGAAAGGTATATAAAATTACTAAAATAATCAGCGGCAAGTAAAGAGGAACCACAAATTCACCTATTGAAGACAAACAGGGGGGGCTTCTTACAACAGAAGCAGAACAGGAAGCTAGATGGGCCGAGCACTTTAACGAGGTATTGAATAGACCACCACCGACAGTAGAGGCTGACATACAAGAGGCAGAGGTTGACTTGGATGTCAGCAGCATACCACCAACTAATTAAGAAGAAGTAATAGCTGCAATTAAATCACTAAAAAATGGTAAAGCTCCTGGCTCTGACAATCTCAAGGCAGAACTTTTTAAGGCGGACCCAGAATTAGCAGCAAAAATTCTTCTGCCACTCTTCATAGCAATATGGGAAAGGAAGGCAGTTCCTGGTGAAACGGGGAAGACCTACCTATAACTGAGGAGTTTACTTACCTGGGCAGCACTGTCAGGCACGATGGAGGCGCAGGCAAAGACATTAAGAACCGTCTGAATAAAGCCAGAAATGCACACAGAATGCTCAATAATATATGGAGAACACAGCAGTACAGCACCAAGACCAAGCTAAAATTGTACCAGAGCTGTGTCCTTTCCACTCTCCTGTACGGCTCTGAATGTTGGAGAATGACATAAAACGACCTCAATAAGCTATCAGTCTTCCACAAAAAGAGTCTTAAAAGAATATGCCGCATTTTCTGACCAGACACCATTTCAAATGAAGCACTGTATGCCCAATGCCATCAAGACAGCATGGAGAACATCATCACGAGAAAAGGGTGGAGATGGATCGGGCATGTAATGAGGAAGAACAGAGATGACATCACACGAACAGCCCTCCACTGGACACCAGAAGGCAACAGAAAGAGGGGACGTCCTAAAACCATTTGGCGAATAACTGCGGAAGGGGAGATTAAAGACCTGAACCACACATGGGATACAATCCAAAGACTGGCCCAGGATCAGAAGGAGTGGAAGACTTTTGTTGCTGCCCTATGTGCCAGGAGGCCTAATGGGCAGTAAGTAAGCAAGTAAGCTTGTGCGTTGGAAAAACAAACAAGAAATCTGTCCACATGGATGGAGCTATAACCGATAACAAATTTACAAAGAATTTTAACTTACCGATAATATCATGGCAATATTGCAGATATTTTTCGTAGAGAGCGTTCAGTACATTGGTGATTGAAAACCCTCGATTTTGTACCGAATGACAGAGGACCATCACATCAACGGGGTCATTTGACGGAAACCTGAATGAATCAATGTCTGCGTACGGTAGGCTCCGGAAACGGACGTCGGCGATCATATAAGGCTGTGCGGCTAGCAACTTGGTAAGCTGGGACATGAACCCTTGGACGTTGTGCTCATAGGCGGAAGAACAGACTGAGATTGAGATACGACGTGGCGATGGTGTTGACATTTGTGGTGCAGATGTGACAGTCATTCTAGAAGTCATTGGCTGCTGGCCAGGTGAACCTCGGTTGTTTGCCGCTGCCGCCGCGTTTGATGTGCCTGGTCTTTGCTGCCCTATGAGTGATGATTCCCTCGGTGTATTTTGGTTCCTTTCATCTATGCTAGCTTGTGGTGTCTGGTGAAAACCGCCGGATGTGCCTTGCAGGCTTTCTATTAATGATTGATCGTCGGCATTGTTCTCTTTTGGTTCAAATCTCGCTCTTTCGAAGAAGGTTGTAAGTCGTGTCATATCTTCATCTCTTATTTCTATTTTGCCTGGTTTCCCCAGGCTACCGCATACGATCACGGTGTCAACGAGCTCAAATGTCAAAGGTTGTGACCTCCTGAACGATTCCATCCTGACATCGAGTGTCTTTGGTTTGCAGTCCCTAAAATCGTGAACAATCACGGCCAACTTCTTCTTTCCTGGAATGTTGTAGGAAAATAAAGAGGTAGATGTTGATTTGATCTACGATCGTTTCACCAAAAAATGTAAACTCTCATCTGTAATTTTTTTTTTTCGAGCCGATTTCTATGTCCTGATTAAAACATTTGATGTCTGCAGCGACTCTTGAACGACGATAAACTGATTAGAGTTTGGAAAAATTAAATGAAAGCTAAGGTTACAGTATAAACTTTCATGAGTGAAAGCATGATCATTATTTGGGAGAAAGAACCCTAAAGATGTTAGGTAAACTGGTCGTGAGGGAAGTTCGTCTTTATTATGAGCACGGCTCCAATAACACTCATGTCAAAGTTTAAATTATACATATCATGAATGCGTACTGAATGGGATTCAAATTGTTTAAAAGGTTAACAGATAAGATAAGGAAATTGGATGAAACAATCTTGAACTTTGATAAGAACGAACAAGAAATCTGTCCACATGGATGGAGCTATAACTGAGAACAAAATTACACGTCATCTTTTAAAAGGTATTAACTTACCTATCACATCATGGCAATATTGCAGATATTTTTCGTAGAGAGCATTCAGTACATTGGTGATTGAGAACCCCCGATTTTGGACTGAATGGCAGAGGACCATTACATCAACGGTGTCATTTGACGGAAACCTGAACGAATCAATGTCGTTGTACGGTAGGCTTCGGAAACGGACGTCCGCGATCATATGAGGCTGTGCGGCTAGCAACTTGGTAAGCTTGGACATGAACCCTTGGACGTTGTGCTCGTAGGCGGAAGAACAGACTGAGATTGAGATACGACGAGGCGATTGTGAACTAAGGGTGTGTGCCGCTGCCGCCAAGTAAGATGTGCCTGGTCTTTGCTGTCCTATGGGAGATGCTTCCCTCGATGGATTTAGTTCCCTTTCATCCACGCTAGCTTGAAGTGTCTGGTGAGAACCACCGGATGTGGCTTTCTTCGTTTGACCTACAAAACAGACATTACGTTATATTTACAAAATTATATTTCTTGGTTCTTGTTTAAGAATGTTTAGGTAGCCCATCGCACAGCTCTACAATCTGACTATGATTTTGAAAGAACATGCAATAGCACGTGATGATCAGTCAAACATGTACATGTGCATTTTTAATATCTGAAATAGTAATATTGATATGATTACACTTTTCTCAATCTTATAGGATTTCGTGCTTTCTTGCAGATAAAAAAGAACAATCGGCTCAGAATCGTAGTGATGTCAGACCAGTACTGCGATTGTTTACGATTTGAAGCCGAGTCGGCTTCTTACTCGATCGAGGGCTTAAATGCAAATAAATTCGGGTTTTTTGGTGTTCTCATTCTTATCTATAAATTATATCATGAAGGTGTGCTTAAGCAAGAGGCTATGAAGAATCTTTGGTGTGTCGAACGAACCTTCGTTCATGGACACTTGGATAGTTGGTTCACTGTGTCGGATGGCGGATTAATTATTTTCCGTTGAAAGAATCACGTTTAATCTCGAATCTTTTCGAGAGATAAGAATTCGACATACTGCCATATTGCGTACTGATACGTTCTGACATCGTTTAAATGATTTATAGCAGGAAAGCCCACTGACAGGCGTCTGTTGGTCGATATCTCGGGAAAATTGAGAGCTTTTTTTAATTTGGTGAATTACTGCGAAGGTGGGACAGTTTAATCGCTGTTACGTACATGCTCGCTTGGCTGGGTTGCGTTGAAGACTGCCTTTCATTCGCCAATCGCTTTTTATTGCCATTCTGAGCTTCGGCATTGCGAAACGTACCATGACCGCTTCGTTCAGCTTCACTTCGATGCACGCTAGATCCTTCGGATGTGCTATCTTGACTGCCCCCTACCTGCGCCTTAACTGATTCACAGAATAAGTAAAGAGCTTCACAGAGAAAAAGAGAGAGAAAAAGATACTGTATATATCATACATGACACACGTAATATACAGGACAAGATTACAGGTGGGACAAATCGGACATGTCAATACAGCTTCATGACATTTTATCGGAAATTAAACTTTGTTCCCCCCCCCCCTCCCCCGAACAAGGGAACAACATTTCAGGCCTGACAAGCATCAACTACCAACAACAGATAGACAGGGCAATTGTCCAACCAGCTATTGATACTTGAGATATTTTTCGTCACATTCAACATCTTTTTCGCAAAGCTGTCGGAGCTTATTTTGGATTCCCCCGTCAATAAATGAATTTAAAAGATATTTATACTGGTATGGAGGTTTCTTTTATATCTATATCTATTCATTCACTTTTAAATTCAATTCAATTCAATTAATTTGATTTCTATAACTCAATCAAAACATGAACAAAAATTGCCAACATAAAATGAATATCAATTGATGAATATTGAGACAAAAAGTATCTAGGTTATTGTTTGAGGCAAAGGTTGGGGTAATATGTCAGGCAACCATAAAACTGTGGCAAGAAACGGACACAAGTTCAGGTAGAATTTGTATTGTGATTGTGTACCACGAGGGTCATTAAGGGATTGTGAGTTAAGATAAGTGTATGCATCAAAAGCTGTCAAGCATCAATTTGCATCACTGTGAACTCTGCTGGCATGTATTTTGCCCAGTGAATGTCATCATTTGCTATATGAAGTGATTGTCAATAAATCGTCAGATCACATCATTGCTGATAGCACGGTTTTCCAGGACTCGTTTAGTCGTTAGTGGATGAAGGTTTAGAGCGAATAAAGACAACTTTAGTTTCATAAATCATTGACATTTTATGGGCTATGTTTGTTAGCCTTTGTTTATGAATTACATATAATGAAGAACTAAAAGACAATCACAGCAGAAAAAGAAGAAAAAAACGATTTTGTCCATTTAACTTACTGGAATACGCCTTTCTCAATAAGCTTGGATCCGCAATCATTTCTTCGGGACATTTTGACGCATTCTTCAGGAACTCAAGGAGCTTTTCTTGGTCTACTTTTTGCATCTGTTCTAGGACCTGCTCTTTCTTCTCGATATGTCCACATATTATTTGAAGGCTGGTAGTCTCGAAGGCCTTTGGTTGCTTGTACCTGAATGAACCCATGCGAGATGATTGAACTGTTTCTCTCATATCTTCAAAGTCATGGACTATCACCCCCATCTTGTTTTTTCCTGGAATGTCAGAAAACAGGATTTTTCGAAAATAGCAAAAAATATTCCAGCATTTTACAACATAGGATTGATTATACGGAAATTATGTTGTCGTGAACTTTTTAATAATCACAAATTATTTTGTTAACATGATCGTAAACAATCCCCCTTTTCAGACCTATCTAATTACACAAAATCGCACACACGCAAATCATTATCAATAAAGAACAAATGCCACACTACGAACTTCTGGGGCGTCGTTCGAAGGGTATCTTGAAAAATGCACCCCCCCTCCCCCCCCCCCATCAAAATATCTGTTTTCAATCTTTTACTTTTTGCTCCTTATCGGCAAGTCCAAAAACTTAATAATTTTTTTGTTCGTTGAAAAACTAATCTTTGAAGCGAAGAGTTGCATATATTTAGAACCACTTTCACTTCTAACCTTTGCCCTTGTCGCCATTTGGAAAATAATTTTGATATATGACGACCCTTTTGGGGGAATATTCAGCTAGCTTGTCTGCAAATGTGGTCAGACAAACCCTGCAATCCAAATGATCTCGCGACATCCCTTAATTCATCATCTTACAAATCGTGCAAACAGACTTTCCTGCAGTGCATCACCTGCAAGACGTTCTACTTAGGAAGGAGCAGTAATTACCTACGACCCTCGCACAGTATGGAAGGTACACATCGTACAGGGCATCCACGACGTCTGTGATTTTAAACCCTCTGTTGTTGATGGAGTGGCACAGAAGCATCACATCAACCGGGTTTTCCTTTGGAAATTTATAATGATCGAGATCGTTGTACGGTAGCGCATGGACCTTAATTTCTTTGATCAGTTCCGGATGATGCTCCTTAAGATCTTTTAAGAACGACACAAGACCTTGTACGTTGAAGTCATACGCCGATGTACACACTGAGATGGATACAGGAATTTCTTTGATGATATACTCAAAGAGGTCCTCTCCATCTTTCTGGGTAGGAGTATCTAAATGACATTTATTATGTGAATATTTTTAAATGAAAGTACGAATAACCTGTACTGATATGATACATGTAGTAATTAGATGTTTGTAATCATGTGTGACAATGGATTGAGGAAGAATAAAACCCCCGGGAAAATCGAGATTTTGTGCGTATAAATCATATCGCTAAAAATGTTATCATACCGCAATAGCAAAGTTCTTTCTCGTTCGATAGTACAAGAGTCGTGCAGTATTTTATTTTGTAATTAAATGTTACTGAAATTTAAAATAAATGCATGCTCAACAATCACGCTTACATTTTCAAGTTGGAATTCGCTTTACTTAGCAACCACGATCACTGACCTTTCATAATTTTTTTTTTAATACGCCTTTAGTAAATATGCATATATATATATATATTTATATTTATTTATGTATAATCCGGAGCGCCAGGAGACATGAGCGCTTTACTAAAACCCACTATTATTATTATTATAATAAACATTATTATACCTGCTTCTAGATACATTTACTTCATTATGTTGCTGTATGAATTGGGGTCTTATTACTTGGTTTTTCGATTTCTGATGACAATAAAGTTATCAAGTATTGTTTAACAGACTTCTAGTGACTTCATTTTCATATAAATGTTTACGTCATGCCGTCTCTACAATCAATGAAAAGTAAAAACGGAAGAAGGAATGCATACGAGTGCATGTCTACTTTGCAATATATTAAGGGGATGACAACTTTAAATCGTTGGTCGCCCTCAATCGCCCACACGCCACAGAGGTCTAACGCTGTTCACTGTAATTAGTGTGAGAATGTTGGTCAATTCAAACCTACCTGGATTCGACACAGGTTCCGCCTGCTCTGAGACTACTGAATTCGAGGCATTTGTCTGGTCTGTCTTCCCTTGTGAAATATTGTTATCTTCAGTGGCATTCAGCTCCTCGAACTCTATTTAAAAAGTACCCAAGCAGACGTTAGCAGACTTCTAGGGACTTAATATTTTTCTCCGGATTGTCGCATAGGCAACAATAATGTTTGAGTATTTTAAATATTCTTAATAATTTTTCCAAATGGAATAAATCACCACAACTATTCAGGGACTGATACTCACAGCAACATCACTTCAAAGATTCAAAAATATTTGAATATAATCGTAATTAAATGTGGTAAGAGATCGTCATGCAATTAGTCTACGCATAAGGGGGATATTGTGCCACGTTTAGACAAATACCCTCAAATTCGAAATATGATGAGAAATTCCTGACGTGTTTGGAACAAACTTATCAGGCCACATGTGTGAGTAGTCCCACATAGCTATTTTTGAGTGAAGGGCCAGTGCTTTTTAACTAGACCGAGTCAATTTCGTACCATTTTGACGGTTACAAAGTCCTACACTAAATACCTATTCTTATTTACTTCAGAATCAATCTGTCCCAATTATTAATTTCATAATACTGCATGTCTAGAGCTCTATTTTATCTTTAAACGGACAATAAAGTCACGTAACAAAAAAAAAAGATGTTCATTCCTTTAAAAAAATACTTTTCAATTAAGGTATAAAAACAAAGATACAAATATTTTGTTGAACTCAAAGTGATTTTCAGGAGAGTCGGTATCCGTATTGAAGCTCTCAATTTCTTCACTTAATGAAGGAAGAAATATACCACGAAAAATAAAATGGCAGTAATATTTAGAGTTTAAGCAGATTATTCCAAATGATAGGGAGAAATACAATTAAAGTTGCTAATGTTATCGGTAAATTCTTATGAACAAAGAATTGAATAAACCGTCCATTCTTTTACTGCGAACAAAAGTGACAGTTGCAAAAAAGAACATTTATGGTTATGTTTAATACTCAGATTATTGCAAAATGATGGTACTTTACTTGTCTGGTCGGTAAATCCTAAAGAGCAAAGAATCGAATAAAGAGTCATATTATTCTTTACTATTTTGATTATGTTATCTATCATTACATATCGAGAAATAACACAACATTGATTGTCTCGATTATACATTCTAATGTCGGGGTCGGGTCGGGGTACAATTTTCATTTTAAAATTATGCAAACTTAATTGCACAGCTTATATTCACGTATGAATTTCAACAAAGTTAACCATCGCAGATAACTCAAGCCGAATATACCCACCTTCAGGACCTTCTGTCTTGATATCATCAGCCACATTTTGGTCTACGCCATTCTCTGTATCGCATTCTACTCCACACTTCTCTGCTACTTCGTTGTCTTCAGCCCAAATATTTTCTTCCTCTTTGGTGTCATCTGTATCACTTTCTTCTCCGTTTCCCTGCATCTCCTCGCTGTTCTTCTCCATATCCGAATGAAATTACCACGTGATCAAGGGACGTAACTCTAGCCCTAGATATAAAGAAGAACGTTTATGATCTTAGCGCGTTAATATTTCTTTCCTTATATACGATTCAGTGACTTCAAAATGTCAACCATATACCTTGTTCATAATCACCCATAGGGAGGGGGCCCTACTCGCCTAAGGCGGTATGTGCTCCTATTTTCAGTCGCTCTTGGCACCCCCAACATAATCATAAACATGGGGAATGATTTCGACGTTTGAAGCTTTATAAGCATGGACCAACTTATAGTACTCGGCCTTAATCATGGATCACTTTTTTTTTCTTCAGAATAAAACCACCTCATCACCCTAATTCTCGCTCAAGTGCAAATCCCAGATGCAAACATGGAAATCATTTCACTTTTCCATCGAAAGTCCTGACCATGGTTACACTTTTATTGATCCTTAATGAACCTTAGAATTAATGGGTACAGGTTTGGAGACTTCAGTTGTACACCCCAGTATAAACCAAGTCTGAACCCCTCCACTCCTTCCCTTTTCCGGGAAAATGATAGAGAAATCAATGAATAAAATAAAAAATAAAAAAATCTTTTACACGGTTATTTTCCGAAGCGTTTTCTCTGCACTAAACTATTTGACTACGTTGGCGAATACCTGCCATAGAAAAGAAAGGCAGGTGCCTGGCAAATGCAAACAGAACAACAACAACAAGTGCAAAAAGTGAACGAGCCATAGTTACAAGATTTTGTTTACATTCAAATAACAATATTAACATGGGATTGGTAAAATTGTACCAGAAAGAGACTGCCAAGCCCTTGAAAGATTACTTTTACATGCTCTGTGAACCTTGACTGAAACATTATGTTTATTTTTCAACCGGGAATATGTATGAGAATACTACCGGATGCGCCGCCTACCGGATATTCCAGTAGCGTACACCGTGGGACAACAAGCAAGAACCAACAAAATCCTTAAATGATGTACAGTATTATTCATTATTATATTTCACTGTGAAATATGAAAATTATCTTGCGATAAGCGAACACAACGTCTATGCAGCTGTCTTATAATCATGACATAGCCAATGAAGCTGAAAGTGAATATGAATAATATTATAACGTCCCACACATAACAAATGAAAAATACAACGTTTAATAGGTGTGTCTACTGTCTACTCACCCGTTACATTTGCATGGTCAGTTGAATGAATCTATTGACGCCTATGGCCTCCCGTTCTCCGCCTCGAATAAAATAATAAGTAACAAAACCCATTTACCTTTAATCGAGTCGGTGAATGCACACACCATGAACGTTTTGTTAGAGGTCTATGCACATACAATTGAGGAATGGTAACGTGTGTACGTGTGTGTGCGCGCTCTGCGCGAGAGTCACATCGATGACCTAATGGGGAATCCCCTACGACGAAAGGTTATCCTCTACCGCCATCTACAGCATTCCAAAATTATTTTTTTCACTCAGCCTGTGATCGTTAGCATCGTTTCTAATAATGAAATGAACATTTCCACATATTCAACTGTGGGTATAAATTGTATAACTTCAGCTCATCATAAGAATTATGAAGTAAAATTTACAAGACTACACCCGTTTACTGATTCATCAGATGTATTTTATAAATATATACATATTTCTCTCCCGAACACCTGGTTACGATACTAATCACTTGACTTTTGTATTTTTTTGCCTTCTAAGCATAATATCATGGCTTTAAATTAAATGCATTTTTCATACACTATCTGATGCTTTGTCTGGCAAGTCTATTGAAGGATGTGGGATTGTCAAGATATGTTTTTCTTCAAAATCAAAATGCATACAATTAGTGGATCCGGGGGGTATTATACTACGTCGCATTAACTGTTCATGGCCATTAAGCAATAGTATTTTAAAACAAGAATTACAGAAATTATGAGTCTGAATAAGAGAAAAATGTTACCTGACCATTGTCTGGGCTGGCATGACTCTCAACTTAACGGCGTCCAAAAGGTGCTATACAGCCCATTTCATGTGGGCCAGTCCTATTGAACACGTCAATGTAAATATGACGCAATCTTTTATATGTGCCATGGGTATATTTATGTTTTCCATACAAATACCAAATAAATCGGTAGGCCCATTTTGGAGGTAAAGTTGGACTATAATCCGATCAAAGTGTTGTCTCGGAGACATCGATTTTCCCTTTTTTCCCTGAAGAAATTGATTTTCTCATGTCATTTCCCAGGTAGACACACCAACAAACCGACTCCAAACCGACTGATTCTTGGCTAATATCTATCGCCCCCATTTCTCTCTCTCTCTCTCTCTCTCTCTATCTTTATCCATTTGACCACCTTACTATCTATTTATCTATCAACCTATCTATCCACTTATCTATCTCCTTTTCACTCTCTCCCTCACCTATTTCCCTCTCTCTCTCTCTGATCACCTTACTATCTATCTATCAACCTATCTATCCACTTATCTATCCCCTTTTCACTCTCTCCCTCACCTATTTCCCTCTCTCTCTCTCTGACCAACTTACTATCTATCTATCAACCTATCTATCCACTTATCTATCTCCTTTTCTCTCTCTTCCTCACCTATTTCTCGCTCTCTCTGCCACCTTTAGATGTAACATGTTGTATTTTGTTTCATTTATCTGTATGTCTCAGTCTGGCGTATGTGTTTTCTGTTGTTGAATTTTCCTGTATATTAAGTCAGTAGTTTAATTCAGTGAACCTACCCGCAACAAGCCTATAGCTTTTAAGTAGGTTCAATCTTGATTGTTGTATCTAATGATATACAAAACGTTCTTTCATGTTATTAATTAATATGATTCAATATTATTTATTTCCAAATTACTTTTAAAAATGTAAATGTTTTGCGAAATGTATTATGCTTTGTTATTTTTTGCATGAAATATGAATAAAAGCAACCAACCAATCAATACAACAAGCCTGAACCTTTTTTTTATCTTCAGTGAATGTCAACAATCAGTTTTTTACACAATATCACCCCATAACCTCAACAGCCACCGACATGTCAGACAGGCTCCAGTACTGAGGAGAAAATAGATTCAGAAGGTATCGTGTGAAAAAATGTGATGTTATTAAATTGCGAGTGCACCTACACTGTAAAAAAATAATAGTCGAAATAACTCAATAAAATTGAGGAAAAGAATTGCCTTATTGTTATTAAGTAAATATTACCTACGGCATCTTAAGTAGAATTTACTTATTTTGCTGAATAAATTTTTACTCAGTTAAATCGAGTTACATTAACGTAAATAATTTAAGTATTGTAATCATTTTAGATAATTAAAAAAAAAGCTATGATAGGATTACATATTGCACGATTTGGTACCCATCTAATCTAACAAGTAACATCCACTAATCATTCACTACTTCTATTTAAGATTAATCACTAATCACTAACACTACTTCTATTTAAGATTAAGATTCGACACATATTGAAAGGCTCCAAATGTTATATATACTTGATCGCAGCATCTTAAAAGGAAAATTGGTTGACAATTTCCTGAAATATCAAGTTTTGATTTGTTTTGAACTGGGTAACAATTAAAAATTGTCTTGTCTTTACTTAGCCATGTTAAATGAATAAGTAAATGTTTTAAAGTCCTTAAATTTTCATTCAACCACAAAAAAGAATTGTTTTATTTAAAAAAGAGTTTAATTTGGTCTTAATGAATATTCATAAATTATGTAAATATTTCTATTACGCACTGCATCGGTCTTTACTTTAAAAAGATAAGAATAATCAACATAAATTGTTTGAGTAATACGTTTAATTTCTGATTTTGAGTTAAAATTACTAAATTAATACAAGCTGAAATTACTTAAAGTTCTTATGTATTTGATTTTACTTAAATATTCCACGCATGTTCTACTAAATTGAAAGTTTGAGTTAGCAAGACTTAAATTTAGTGCGTAAGTGGCAAAACTAATGTTTTCAAGTAAATTCTACATGGAAAAAATACGTAAAAATTACCAATGAACAAATTATTTTTTACAGTGTACGTATGGTAAAATGCCTGACCCTTTGGATTTTGTGCTTATTTCAGCTTGCTGTGATATCAAAAGAGGCACAAAAAGAAGATTTTTGAGGACTTGTATAGGACGAGGCTTAGCAGGTTGTGGAAATATAGGAGGTGATTTTAAAAATATATATTTATTTTGACCAAACAGTCGATAGTTTTGTTGAGTTACAGATAAATACAGATTTGTGCATGTGCGTGACATAGGTAACCTTCAAATAAAACTTGTGTCACCTCTCACATATTTTTAATACTCCTTCATCACGTTAAACAGATAAACACGCTACAAGAATGAAGTGCAGGGGTTTTATCACATTTTATTTCCACATTAAAAAAACAGCTGAAATCTTGACTTTTGAAAGTACGCAATTGTATATTATCTAGAGAGTAGAAACATGTGAATTTCAACAGAGTAAACTGGGCTGTTTTCACATTACTTAAGTGCCGATAGAGATAGTAGTTGTACAAAACTCATTGCTTTGTCATTCATTAAACATGTACTTGTACTTTTTTTCCTTTTATGAGCATTGAGATTCCAATTTTCCGAGAAAATGAAATTCCCGTCTTACTATGAGGCAGAATAGACCAAACATATTGTCCCTTAGCACAGCGGTATAACGAATTCAAGTAATACATACAAGTCAAATAAAAGAAAAGGAACATTCTATGAGATTATATTATAGTGGCAACACTTTACTTGTACTTTTTTCCTTGTATGCGAATTTAGATACAAACTTTCAGAGGACATATCCCCGTCTTGCTATTAATATTATGCGGCATTGACAGAAGATACACCAACTAAAATATCGGCTACCGAGTATATACATGTCCTATAAGAAATATAAGGGCAACTTAACATTCTATAAAACAATATCATAGCAACAAAACCAAAAGAAAACAAAATCCAGAATATATGTATTCTTTATTGTATTGATATAATATGCATATTACGAAAACATAATGCGACTTTAAGCAGTTGAGTAGCTCTAATTGTTTCCCCCTCTTTATTTCTAACACCACTCTTTTGATAAAGGACTTGCGATATTCATCAAACAACAATAATAATGAGATCTATGTGTAATTTGTCACATTTGAAACAATAACCGGGAACCTGTACAATAAATTGAAGGACCAATTATTGACATAATTTATATGCCCTCCCCCCCCCCCCAAAAAAAAAGGTATATTGTTATACTTTTTATAGTATGATGTACGTGTGTACAGACTTATTCATTACCATGGGAATCAACAACTACAAAGGAAGGAATTTAGATAAGTTCAATCGAAAGGAAGAATTTACAATCTATCTACTATTTCTGAGCTGAATGAAATGTACAATGCCGTTATAAAGTTACACATTTCTATAAATCACAGGGAAATACCACTGTATATGCATACATTTCATACTCCATTTATATCTAATTTATAACTCTCTCGACTTCAAGAAATGATGCCTATTAAAGGGCACAACAGCGCACTTTTACCCTTTAGTGTCGTCAGTATAATCATAATTGTTAGTGATAAAATCCTGTTTCCCAAGATGTATTCCATTAAGAGAGAAAGTATGTTTTACAATTTGTTTAGCAACAGCATATAGAGAATAGACTTATTTATTGATCATGAAGTGTACAAATACGCATACAAAACGGGTTATTTCAAGGCAAAGCATTACATTAATATTTTGGCACATTGAGCTAACTAAGTTATTATTCTAAAGTCGATATAAGTATGTCGTGAAAAGGTTATATCACCAGTATTTTCTTGCTTACGTTTTTCTTACGTTTCCATACTCTAATGAGAAGCAAAGATATGCATTTCATGCAAAGCAGTTCCGAGTACATGATCAGCAGTAAAATAATACAGGAACTTAACAATGATATCAATTATTGTATTAGTATATGTACTCTCAGCAATGCGGCAGTCACAAGCGTTACGTTTTCAGGACATTAGCATAAAATCTAGTCGAGAGGTACATGTATTGAGTTCTATAGTCTACATTACACGAGAAGCAAATGAAAGTCTCAAAATTTGCTTTAAAACTGAAGAAGAAAAAAAAGATCATTCTTTATTCATTGTATACTTGCATAATGCAACTGTAAATATGTACAATGTAAAGTAAACAGACCAAAAGTAAAAGAAATCCCGTAAATTAGTGTGTTGTGAGTGGGCAGGAAAAATTGCAGTAATTAAGTTATTATCAGATGCTAGCTATTTTCAATTTTCGCATCCTCGTTGGGAATGCATGACCTTTGATGCACGCTGATGATGGTCTAGTACCTAATTTATACTGGGAATTTAGCTCAACACGCCTAGCTGAGATTCCCCTCTTTCCTCTCTCAGTTAAATCAAGCCATATAACATATTTTGACTTATTCTCAAACTTAAATGTACTCTGTAAATTTATTTCATTACGTGTATACGTATAATTCATTTGTTCTATTATATATTGTAATATTGTATGGTTTATATATGTCATTTTATTTGTAGATATTTGAGTGAAAAAATAAATCAAATCATATCAAATCAAAAGCAACCGCATACAATGAACGTTGACGTATGTACAATGACCTTTTTTATACTTGTTTGTATGCTTTGTATTATGGTTATTGTATAATATTATTAGGCATGATTTACTATGTATTGCCTTGTATTTGTTATTTTAACGCAGAAATCAAATCAATAAAAATAACATATACATGTACATGTATATGTTATCAAGTATATATATATATATATGTTGTCAAGTATAGGTGTCATGGTCGAGTGGATATGTCACCGGACTGTCGATCACAAGGTCCGCGGTTCGAGTCCCGCCGCGGGACTAATGTACTTTGGCAAGATATTAAATTACATTTGCCACACTCAACCCAGGTGATGTAAATGCGTACCTGACAGGAATTAATTCCTTGAAATGCTAGAGCGCCGTAATGGCAGTCGTGCTAAAGCAGTAGTAATAATCGGGAGCGCCAGGAGTGTCAAGTCGGACAGACACGAGCGCTATACATGGACCCACTTTTATTATTATTATTATTAATTAAACAGAGCCTAAGACAAGAAATCACGTACTATTGTGGGTGGTGAGTGGGTATAAATGATTGTGTGTGGGGGATGCGGTAATAACGTGTATTATATATCAGATGCGGTATATTATCAATTTTCGCGTCCGCCTAATGACCTTTGACGCCCCGTCACCATCTGGACATGCTGGAAGAAACTAGGTTTCGAATCATGGACCTTTAAAAGGTTTGTAGGCAGACCAGACACCAGACCATTGGACCAACGTTTTTGCTCATATGGAAACATTGAGGCTGTTCACACCGCAATGAGATAGCGCGGTCTATCGTAGCACCCCCTTTTTTCTAGCGCGCTAGACCGCGGTATCTCTCGTGGACCACCCCCAAGAGGTGCTCCAGTGGCACGCCGTTTTGGCTCGCCGTGGCTCGCTGTTGGGCGGACCGAAACGACGTTGTACCTTCCAAACCGCAGAGATAGCGCGGTCTAGCGCGCGCTATCTCTGCCGGTGTGAACAGCGTCAATATGTCCCTTTTGCAGCCAACCTCAAATTCTGTAGAACTTTGCAGGAATTATGAATATGTCATGTATGTCCTATCTGTGAAATTTAAACGTTAGCAGTGTCCTAATATTCAAATTATGCAAGGAAACCTGTTTACTTGCTAGACTTCACAGTCAGAAACTATTGAGTGACTGACTGGCCTTTTTTCTTCTTTGGTAATAACATACATAAAATGAGCTGTAAAGAGTACATGAGCAATTGTCTACATCAACAACCTACTTCTTGTGATGGCCGAAATTAAACTGATTGAATCTTTGCGCAGCATAAAACGTATGACCATTCGGTACAATGGTCTGAAAATCAAGACTATTACTTAATATTGGCTCTATAGCTCCTAAGTCGATTTGACAACCAATAGTCGTTATTTTCCCACTTGAAGACATTTTCAAGCCCAACTTTTTTTAGGGAAGTTCTAAATTAGTATTATCTTTCAAATGCCGTTGGAATTTAACCTTTTCAATTTTTTGGACTGCCAATGGGACATAGAACCTTTAAATGAGGAGCCCGACTTCGTCTTTCCTTTACTAATCCAAAGACATAATTTATTTGTCATTTGAATTTTTTTTACTGAACCAACTTTTCCATGATGATTGATCGTCGGCATTGTTCTCTTTTAGTTCAAATCTCGCGCTTTCCAAGAAGATTATAAGTTTTGTCATATCTTCATCTCTCATTTCTATTTTGCCTGGTTTCTCCAGGCTACCGCATACGATCACGGTGTCGACAAGTTCAAATGTCAAAGGTTGTGACCTCCTGAACGATTCCATCCTGGCATCAAGAATCTTTGGTTTGCAGTCGCTAAAATCATAGACAATCACAGCCAGCTTCTTCTTTCCTGAAATAAAGAGGTAGATGTTGCTTTGATCTACGATCGTTTCACCGATAATTTTAAACTCTTTATTCTTTAATTTGATTTATTCAAGTCAATTTTGATGTCCTGGGGGGCGTTTCATGAAACAATTAGTCGGTGCTTTTCACCGACTAATATCATGTTCACCGACAATTTAGTCAGCGCTGACTAAATTTGACCAATCACAGTCCTGGAAAATAGTCGGTGACAAAAGAATTGTCGGTGAACATGATATTCGTGATATTCATGAAACGCCTCCCTGATTATTACATTTGATGTCTGCAGCTACTCTTGAACGAAAATAAGCTGACTGCAGTTTGGAAAAATCAAATGACAGTTAAAGGTTACGGTATCAACTTTCATGAATGAATGCATGAACATTATTTAGGAGAAAGAACCCTAGAGATGGTAGGTAAACTAGTTGTGAGTGAAGTTCGTCTCTATTATGAGCAAGGCCTCAATCACACTCATATCATGTATTTAAATTATACATATCATGACTGCCTACCGAATGGGATTCTTCTTTTTTTTAAATAAAGTTAACAGATAAGATAAGGAATTTGGATGAAACAATCTTGAATTTTGAAAAGAACGAACAAGAAATCTGTCCACACGGATGGAGCTACATGTATAACTGATAACAAAATTACAACGTCATCGTTTAAAAGGTATTAACTTACCAATCACATCATGACAATACTGCAGATGTTTTTCGTAGAGAGCATTCAATACATTGGTGATTGAAAACCCTCGATTTTGAACTGAATGACAGAGGACCATCACATCAACGGGGTCGTTTGACAGAAACCTGAAGGAATCAATGTCGTTGTACGGTAGGCTCCGGAAACGGACGTCGTTGATCATATGCTTCTGTGCGGTCTGCAACTCGGTAAGCTTGGACATGAACCCTTTGACGTTGTGCTCGTAGGCGGAAGAACAGACTGAGACTGATAAACGACGAGGTGATGAAGTTGTGCGTGACCTTTGTGGTGCAGATGTGACAGTCCTTCTAGAAGCCATGTACTGCTGGCCAGGTGAACCGCGATTGTGTGCCGCTGCCGCCGCGTTAGATGTGCCTGGTCTTTGCTGCCCTATGGGTGATGCTTCCCTCGGTGGATTTAAGTTCCTTTCATCCATGCTAGCTTGTGGTGTCTGGTGAAAACCGCCGGATGTGCCTTCGAGGTTTTTTATTAATGATTGATCGTCGGCATTGTTGTCTTTTGGTTCAAATCTCGCTCTTTCGAAGAACATTACAAGTCGAGTCATATCTTCATCTCTCATTTGTACTTTTCGTGGTACCTCTAGGCTACCGCATACGAGCACGGTGTCAACGAGCTCAAATGTCAAAGGTTGTGACCTCCTGAACGATTCCATCCTGGCATCAAGGGTCTTTGGTTTGCAGTCGCTAAAATCGTGAGCAATCACAGCCAGCTTCTTCTTTCCTGAAATATTGTAGGAAAAAAGAGGTAGATGTTGCTTATGATCCACGATCGTTTCACCGATAACTTTAAACTCTGACCATTAATTTGTTTTAATATAAGCCAATTTCGGTGTCCTGATTATTAAATTGGTAGGTAAACTAGTCGGTAGGGAAGATCGTCCTTTTTTGTAGTACGGCCCCATAAAACTCAAGTCAGAGTTTAAATGTTACATATCATGAATGTGTACCAAAGTGAAAATCAAATTGTAAAAATAAACAAATGAGATTAGGAATGTGATGAAACATGCTTGAACGTAATAAGGAACGAACAAGAAATCTGTCCACATGGATGGAGCTATAACCGATATCAAAATTACAACTTCATCGTTTTTTAAAAAAAACTTACCAATCACATCATGGCAATATTGAAGATGTTTTTCGTAGAGAGCGTTCATTACATTGGGGATTGAAAACCCTCGATTTTGTACCGAATGGCAGAGGACCATCACATCAACGGGGTCGTTTGACGGAAACCTGAATGAATCAATGTCCGCGTACGGCAGGCCCTGGAAACGGACGTCGGCGATCATATGAGGCTGTGCGGCTCGCAACTCGGTAAGCTTGGACATGAACCCTTTGACGTTGTGCTCATAGGCGGAAGAGCAGACTGAGACTGAGATACGACGAGGCGATAAAGTTGTGCGTGACCCTTGTGGTGCCGATATGACAGTCCCTCCAGAAGTTTGCGCCATTGACTGCTGTCCAGGAGAACTATGGGTGCGTTCCGATGTCGCCGCCTTAGGTGTGCATGGTATTTGCTGTCCCAGAAGAGATACATCCCTCGGTGGATTAAGGTTCCTTTCATCCATGCTAGCTTGAGGTATCTGGTGAGAACCACCGGATGTGCCCTTCTTCGGTAGACCTACAAAACAGACATTAAGCAAAAACATCTTATACAGTACTTCTTAGCATATTCAGTTAGCATAAAACCCACCGCACACTAGACAATCTTACGTCGAGCCGAATTTCAATAGCATTTGAGAAGATCATTCACACATGAAAAATTATTAATAACTGAGAATACAAATATTCATTTGATTACGAATCTGCCAATCGTTTGGGGTTTTTATACTTCCTTGGAGGATAAAAATGCTAAATCGGCTCAGAATAGGAGAGACGTCAGACCAGTATTGCTATTGTCTTCGAATTAAAGCCGAGTAGGCTTTGCATCTGACTCGATCGAGGGCTTAAATGCATTACAATTTTGATTGTTAGTATTCTAATCGTTATTACGAACCTAAATCATGAAAATGATGTTTGTAATAGATTTCCATATCTAAGAAAAATGCAAGATCTTTGATCGCAGAAGGACCGTGTAGTTTGCGGTGGGCTTAATGAAGAGGTTGACGAGAATCTTTGATCAGAGGTGTGTCGAACAGGGATATGCTCTTAGCCTTCGATCATGGACACTTCGCAGTTAGTTCATTGTGTCGGATGGCAGATTGATTAATTTCCTTTTAATGAATGAACGTCTAATTTACTCTTTTCGTGAGATAAGAATTGAAATTACTGCCAAATCGTTTATTGATACGTTCCAACATCGTTCAAAATGACCTAATCAGGAAAGCCCCACTGCCTGTGTGTTGGTCGAGATCTCGAGAAATTTGACAGTTTGAGAACTTAAGTGAATTACTGCGAAGACTGGCAAACCGTCGAGGTGGGACAATCTAATCGCTATTACGTACATGCTCGCTTAGACTGTTGATATGAAGGCTGCCTTTCATTCGCCATCCTGAGCTTAGCATTACGAATTTTCAGAAAGTTCTGAATATGATTACCTGGTCTTCCGCAAGGAGGGGGCGGGAAGGAAACAGGTGTGTCGACGAGTGTTTCTTCGTCCGACGGGACAGGAATGTTAAACTTCTCTAATTCTGGAGACAAAAAACAAAAAATATTTGTAATGGTTTAAGAACAAAATACTGATTTTTCTTTTTCTCTCGTCTCTCTCTCCAACTATTTTTTTTTTTTTTGCACACTGCTTTCGTCCCTCTCTTTCTATCTCTTTCGCTCTCTCCGTCTCTCTGTTTATCTTTTTCCTCCATTTTTTTCTTAGGGTATATCTATTTTTTTATAACATTATGTTCACCCACTTTGAGTACGATTACAATAAAGTTTCAAAATTAATTTTTGAAACTGTACTGTCATCATTGGGGTAGCTACGAGGGGGCACGTGCCCCCCTCCCAATATAATAGCACAAAAAGCGAGAGCGAGGGGAGACATAAAGGGAAAGGAAAAAAGAACATGAAATAGTAAGATAATATAAGGATATACGTAGATTGCTCAATTTTTGTCTTTAGTTTAGTTCTTTAGTTAGTAGTCTAAAGACTGGTGGCCCCAATGACTGAATCCACGCTACGCCACTAATTGTCATCTTACTGAAATTAATATCTATCGGTTTTGTGTTTATTCTTCTGCTGTTTTCTCACTTTTCTCCATCGTTTCTCGAAAAGCAGTTGGACATACTTTGACAACAACTTCAACATTTTGATCGGCAAATTATTATTCATAATTCCATTTGCAAGAGATCTGTATTTAAAGGTATAGCCCAGTATAGCCCAGTGGAATCGATCATAAAAGGTTGATCATCTAGCATATAAGTTTTGGTGTGTACGGCAAGGTTCTGGAATCATCAAAATGATTAGAAATTTTGCCCAGTCCTGGTAAAGTTACAAGTACTGTACACAGAAAATTGTATATGGGACTACTATTCAGGCTGGATAGATATGATAATTTACCAAATTTACTTAACTGATGATGATGATGAACAGCATTTGTATGGCGCCATATATCTGTTTAAAACAAACATTCAACTGGCTAAATCTATCGATTGTACTTCTGATGATAATAGCACATTTAGAGATTACCTTATTAATGAAGCAACAGACTCTATGTTTTGGAAACAGATTACACATTTTGAGGGTCAAAACCATTTATTAACTTTGAATGTAAAGAAAGCATGGGGTTACGATAATATTCCAGCTCAATTGTGAAAGATGCTGCCTATTTAATTGCAAGACAATTGGCTTATGTTTCTAACCAATCATTGTTGTTGGGTCTGGTTCCAGAGGCGATGAAAGTAAAGCAACACCTATTTTTAAAAAGGGGGTGAGAGAAATACCAGGTAATTACCTACCAATATCAGTGTTGCCTCTGTTGGCAAAGGTATTTGAGAAATTAGTAAATAAGAGGCTACTTGATCATCTTGAAAGAAATAGTGTTTCGTATAACCCCCAGTATGGTTTACGTAAACACTATTGTACAAAGTTGTCATTAATCAATTTAGTTAATGATGTACTAAAATCGTTGGATAAGGGAAGTATAACCCTAGGCGTATTCCGAGATTTTCAGAAAGCTTTTGATACGATAGACCACACAATACTGGATGGTTAACTAGACAATTGTGGAATTAGGGGACTGCCACTTTAGTGGTTTAAAGACTATCTTTATGAAAGATTTCAGTTTGTGAATTATGATGGATGTGGTTCATTACGGCAGATGATATTGTGTGGTGTCCCTCAGGGGTCAGTGTTGGGACCTACATTATTTTTGATTTATATAAATGATTTGCCAAACTCGACAGATTATTTCAATTTTCGACTTGTTGCAGATGATTCTAACTTGTTTCATACATTTCCCCAAAAGTTAAATGTAATAGATATGGAAGTAGTTAATATGCATCTCGACAAGGTGTACACGTGGTGTAAAATGAATAAACTTACATTAAATTTGTTAAAAACTAATTATTTACTTATAAGAGGGAATAGACAACCAGTAGTAATTCAAGGAGTATTGAAAATAGTCGACACCGAAATAAATAAGGTGGATGTTGCATCATTCGTAGGAATCCATATAGATCAACACTTGACTTGGAAATCTCGTATTGAAAGAGTAAATAAGAGTACCTAGAAATATTTTATTGTTATTGTATAAAACATTAATTCAACCACGTATTACATATGGAATTGAGGTTTGGGGAAGCAATTATGAAATTAATATGAAATGTATATTTCTAAGCCAAAAGATGGCACTCAATGCTTTAACCCTAAAAAGGCCGGGCTATTTGAGGTCTTAGTACGGACGGGGGGGGGGCATTATGGGCCCCCTTAACCCTAATAAGGCCGGGCTATTTGAGGTCTTAATACGGCCGGGAGGGCATTATGGTCTCTCCTCAAGATCTCGGCCGCGAAACGGCCGATCGCCGCGAAAATTTGCACGCATGTCAAGTAAAGTGTATAGAATACTATGGTAAATTCATTTTTTTGAAAAATTCACTCATTTGCATATTTATGGTAATTTATGCAAATAAGGTCATAAAATTCACATTTTTACCCATAAATCATATATTCTTCATATTTATACATTAATTTTCACTACATATATTCTTTAGACCATTTGGAATAATATTACAAAAAAAAAATTGGAAGAGCGGTGTTATTCCTAATGTTATCTATTGATTTGATAATTTCTTATGTATTTCTTTGTTTTTTTATTTATGTATTTTATTGTTTTTGTTGTTTTATTTTAATTCTAACTATAATTCAATTATTTTGAACCCCAAAATAAACACCCAAACTATAAACAAGACCAAATAACCAATGTTTTATCTCTTTTTTGGAAAAATGAGATTTCCATATGTTTTGTACACAAATCACGAAAATGAGCGATTTTCGGGCTGACATGCAAAGACAAAAGGTCACGTGACTTTGTAACGGTAGGGCCGATTTTCGAAAAATAAATGCGCAAGACTCGAAAGAAAAAAGTCAGCGAGCGGCGGGGCGCGCATATTTTTTTTACACAACTGTTTAGCCTGTTCAGTCAAATATACTGTGCAAACGACTAGAGACAGAGTCTAACATTACCCCTTCGCAGTATTTTTGGATTGCTGGAGCTCTTACATGTGTATACTTGATGTCATAGGCGCCGGAAGTGGGGGGGGGGGGGGGCAAAACGCATTTTTGCCCCCCCCCAAAAAAAACGCCCCCCCCTCCAAAAAAACAAAACAGTAAAGGGGTAAACATGGTTTGTATTTTTACTCCAAAAGAACGTTACAATAATAAAAACCTGAATTAAATCACATATACAATTCCATTCAAAGAAAAAGGAAAGTTCACATGAATTAAATTTCATAAACATTGCACATGCCACCTACCCGGTATTTATCAATGAAGGTCTCTATAATAGCGATACGCGCATATCGTGGACATTTATGTCATGGTCTGCTAAGTGGCTGGGCTCGAGCCCCCACCCCCCTCCTTTTTGAAAAAGTATGTTAAAGAGAAAAAGAAAGAAAGACGGAGAAAAAATAAGTGACCTGCCAATGTCACAAAAAAGGTATAAAAAATGCTCATCTGACCGTAATTAAATGCTTAAAACCCCAGAGCTTACGGGGGCTCCGCCCCCGGACCCCACCAAGGGACCTAAGGCAGGCCCCTGGATGCTCATCTGACCGTAATTAAACACCTAAAACCCCCGAGCTTCCAGGGGCTCTGCCCCCTGGACCCCAACAAGGGCTCTAAAGCGGGCCCCTGGATTCTCATCTGACCTTAAATAAATACCTAAAACCCCTGAGCTTCCGGGGGCTCTGCCCCCTGGACCCCACCAAGGGCCCTAATGCTGGCCCCCGGATGCTCATCTGACCGTAATTAAATACCTAAAACCCCTGAGCTTCCAGGGGCTCTGCCCCCTGGATCCCAACAAGGGCCCTAAAGCGGGCCCCTGGATGCTCATCTGACCGTAATTAAATGCTTAAAACCCCAGAGCTTACGGGGGCTCCGCCCCCGGACCCCACCAAGGGACCTAAGGCTGGCCCCCGGATGCTCATCTGACCGTAATTAAATACCTAAAACCCCTGAGCTTCCAGGGGCTCTGCCCCCTGGATCCCAACAAGGGCCCTAAAGCGGGCCCCTGGATGCTCATCTGACCGTAATTAAATACCTAGAACCCCTGAGCTTCCTGGGGCTCTGCCCCCTGGACCACACCAAGGGCCCTAAGGCGGGCCCCCGGATGCTCATCTGACCGTAATTAAATACCTAAAACCCCTGAGCTTCCGGGGGCTCTGCCCCATGGACCCCATCAAGGGCCCTAAGGCGGGCCCCTGGATGCTCATCTGACCGTAATTAAACACCTAAAACCCCTGAGCTTCCTGGGGCTCTGCCCCCTGGACCACACCAAGGGCCCTAAGACGGCCCCTGGATGCTCATCTGACCGTAGTTAAATATTAAAACTTCTGAGCTTCCGGGGGCTCAGCCCCTTGACCCCCTGCCGAGGCTCATGCCCTGGACCCCACGCCAATTTACGCTCTACCTGATCGATAATACTCCACTTTGAAAAACGTTCCGCGGACCAGCATGTAACGTGTAAGACTGGTGGTGATGCAGATTTTTCGTCTGCCCCCCCCCCTTCCGAATTTTTTTTCTCATTACGTCACTGCCCCTGGAATGTTTGCCCCCTGGAATGTTTGCCCCCCCCCCCCCCCCAATCCCAAACTGCTTCCGGCGCGCCTGCTTGATGTATTTATTTCTCGTTAAATCTATCCTCTTCTCTTTCGTTATGTATTTCTATGTTTCTCCTTCAATCTATCCTCTTCTCTTTCGTCATGTTTTTCTTTGTTTTCTTCTCCACTATCCTTGTTTTCCCTTTTCTATCATCTTTCCTTCCCTGGGTGTACGTGCTTGCACATGTACTACTAGTATAGTGCGCTGACGACTTAGACTCTTTCACCAGAGCACTTCTAGGATTTTTTTTCGCGAAAATGGCTAAACAGTTGTGTAACAAAAATATGCGCCGGCGGGGCGCCATCCGTATGCGTTCCCGGCCTTATTAGGGTTAAGATCTCGGCCGTGAATAGGCCGATCTCCGCGAAAATTTTCACGCATGTCAAGTGAAGTGTATAGAATAATATAGTAATTTCAATTTTTTGACAAATTCACTCAGTTGCATATTTATGGTAATTTATTTATTCCGGCCAAAATGGCAATAGAAGACCGTTCGCGCCAGCCTTTTATTTTGCAGCATTGCAAAGTTTCACCAATATCTTTGACAAAAGAACGGTTTTTGAAGCCTGTGCCCATTGGTTATAAGACATGCGCGCGAGCATGCGTTCGAGACTCGCCAAAAGACACCACTTTTCCATATAAATGACATTTCCATATGTTTTGTACACAAATCACAAAAATGAGCGTTTTTCAAGCTGACATGCAAAGACAAAAGGTTACGTGACCTTGTAACTGTAGGTCCGATTTTCAACAACAAAAAATTTAAAGATGCGCAAGACTCGAAAGAAAAAAGTCAGCGAGCGGCAGGGCGCTATCCATATGCGTTCCCGAACAATCGGGAAAATCGTGGAGGGGGGGCATGCCCCCCCCCCCCGGCCTTATTAGGGTTAACATTTAGTTCCTTTCGGGCACATTCAAAACCAATATTCCAGGAGTTAAAATTATTAAATGTGTATCAACTACATAAACTATCTATTTGTGTTTCTATGCATTAATCATTGAATAATAGATTGCCACAGTCCTTTATTCAGTACTGCTCTTTCGTAGAGCACAGATATGAGACAAGACAAAGAGAAAATAAAAGCTAAGTATGCCTAAAGTAAGGACAATGCAAGGTTCATTTTCTGTGTCATTCAGAGGCGTATGCTTCTTGAATTATTTACCTTTATCTCTACGGGAAAAAGCTTAAGTTTCCTGTTTTCGTAGTACTTTAACTGCACAAATGTTAATATAACAACTATGGTCACCTTTTAACGAAGCTTCTTGCCTTTTATTAGACAATAAACATGTACTCTATATTTGTAGACAGATATGATACTTTACAGTATTATCTTATCCGGAATGTCTATTTATACAAGTTTATGCTTTGTACTAAACACACAAACATGTATTATGTTAGATACATATAATAGTATGTAGCTTAAGTTGTACCTGTATTCAATAATTCATATATATATATATATACAAATTGTTAAATGTTAAGATACTGTATTTAAAGGTACCAGACATGATTTTATGCTATTTTCTGGTCCCTATTATTCATTCGAGATATTTGTTAAACATACGTTTATCATTGTTATGTATTTGAACGTTTGGATAATAAAACCTCAACTCAACTCAACTCAACCAAATATATCAATTAGTAGGCGGTTTCCCGGCAAAATTCGTATCATCACGTATTATTCAAAACATTTTCTTTCACATGATTGGTAATAAGAGCTTCCATTTCATTTGTTGAGAGGGGGGCGTTTCCAAAACTAGTCTAGGCCTATACCTTTAAACATAATTTTGTCTGAATGTCAACATTTGTTTCTTTTCTCTCATGTTGAGAATTTCTTCATCTCTAAATTACACAAATTTTCAAATCATGCACTCTGTTCATTCTTGTCGGGAAATTGTATACAGGATAATGACTCTCTCTACTCTTTTTCGAGTTATGTTCGGGAAAATAATTCTGCAAATTGGTCTGGCCCCTGTTTCCCTTACACATAATACTTTACAGTGATTTTATGTCATAGCCTCCAAATACGCATTATGCATGCAAATAATTGAAGCACGAACATTAAGAGGAAAATACCTTATTTATAATAATCATCATTACGAAAATTCCTCGTTGTAGCGATTCCCACTTGAGGGCCCTTTACTCGGATATTGTCTCATAGAGTTTGCAAACGAGCCTGGAGAAGGACCTCCCGTTCTTATCACTTTCCTAATCCATTGCCCCTGACGCGCTAATAAGACCCGTCAACAGAGTTTGGCTGAAGAGAAAATGTGAAGAAAAAAAATCCCAAGGTTACAAAAACTTGTGTATTTTTCCCCGAAATTTGTTCTTATGGATAATTATACCCAAAAAAAATTCAAAGCACAAAAATCAGGCAAGTAATACCGGAGATATGATATTAAAAGATTTCAGATTTGACTCGCATCAGGAAACTTTCCCCCTCTTCTTCTCACGGAGAGAGCTGTAATCATGTTTCGACCGGCTGTTTAGCAGCTGCCTCGGATTAAGCCCTCTTAGCGCGACTGACCAGCTTGTCTGACTGCGCATATTAGTACAATTGTCCTTTTGATTTAATGTTTTATTTAGAATTTGATTTTATTACCAGAAATTAAAAAATGAACTGCTACCTCAAATGCAATTTTGAACGGGAAAAAATGAACCAGCAAAAGCGGAGATAAATATGAGATCGTTACATCGTACGCTCATACAGCCGACGCTCATATCCCTGCATGCTCAGCCGCTACGCTCGAGCGCAGAATTGTCGCATAGAGATCCGGTCGAGGATTAGCCTTTAAACAAGGCCACATGCCTGATAGACGACGAGCGACTAAAAAGAGACTAATCGCGAAAACCTGAATGAACGCCAGTGCGAATTGTCGAGAAATACAGAGAAAATAAAAGGGTGTGATAGGAGGGGGGCAAATGGCAACAAGAAGCACAAAAAGAAGTAATTGATTGGTAATGAGAGAAGAAGAAAATCAACAATTTGAGCTATATTCAATGCATTTGTATTTCTTTGAGATTTTGTTGTCTATATATTTTGTCTGAATTGAAATTGTAGACATGATGTTTAGGAGCCACGTACATACTATACTGCTCTTTATTAACATATCCTTCTCTCTTCACCTTCTTTTTCCCCTTTCTATCACTCCTCTATTTCCCGCTTCTTCTTTTTTATTTTTATCTCTCTCTATACGATTTCGTTATGAAAATCATTGTAGGCCTACCGTATTTATTTGCTGTTGGTAACTAAATTAATGAAACAAATGAAGTCCACATATGGTACCAATTTTGTAATGTTATTGTTTTATAACTTCCTCTATTAATCATCTGATTGTCCTCAAACAATAATTATGATAGTGAATGAATAACATGTACGTTGCAACATGTAGCATTCCATTGCCAAGTGCATTCTTGCTGAAAACAATAACAAGTGCAAGTGAGACTTTAGAGAATATAGTCTGCAAGCACAGACCCTAATTTGACACTTTACCCCCCAAAAAAATCATTGTGCCTTGAGAGAAGCCTAGCCCAGCTACCTACTGGTTGTGTCAGGAGCAGCTATGTAGTACATGGCCTATGGTAGTCTTATAGTGCAGACTCTCTTTTACGACTGACCAGGGTTTGTGCCTGCAAACTACACTGAATAAGTTAGGTGTAGGGTCTGTAATAAGAAGACTGTGAATCTGGACAGAGTATTCGATACCAGCTGGTAATCCCTTTATCAGTAAGTAGGGGCAGACAAACCCATGTACGCTTATCTTCCTGGTGCTCAGCTTACTGACAAAAAATTCGCGTCCAATATTCGCGTCTGCGTGTCCTTTTTGGACCGACGCAGACGTATATATTTGACGTATACCTATGCAACAAATTTGTGGATTTTCACGTCGAAGACGTGAAAATCCACAAAATTGACGTATACCTATGCAAGGGTTTTATTGTCTTTTTACGTCCAAGACGTGAAGAAGAAGAAAATCTGCGTCCAATTTCACGTCTGCGTGTCCCTTTTGGGAGACGCAGACATGAATATCGGACGCAGATTTTCATTTCTGCGTGTCCCTTCAGGGCCATTGAGTACAGAAAAACGAAAAAATTACCAAGCAAAGGAATACGTCTAATTTGTGGATTTTCACGTCTTTGACGTGAACATCCACAAATTTGTTGCATAGGTATACGTCAAATTTGTGGATTTTCACGTCTTTGACGTAAAAATCCACAAATTTGTTGCATAGGTATACGTCAAATTTGTGGATTTTCACGTCTTTGACGTGAAAATCCACAAATTTGTTGCATAGGTATACGTCAAATTTTGCGTTTGCGTGTCCCTTAAGGCCCGGTCACACAGGAAGGACGCATGGGGAACGCACGGCCAGCGCATGGAAAATTTGCAATTTTGGCCAGTGCGTTGTCGTGCGCCCAACTTTTGTCGAAGATACAGATAGCTGACACCAAATGTATAGCGTGTTGCTAGCGCGCTGGACGCATAGAGGGCGCACACAGGGCGCACACAGGGCGCACACAGAGCGCACATGATAACAACTTCCACGAATGCACAGCGTGTTGCTAGCGCGCTGGACGAATGGTCCACGCATGCACCGCGTTCTACGACGCACGGCCAGCGCATTGGAAATCGGAAAAGGCCGTGTGCCTAACTTTTATCATAATTTTGGAAAAGCTACCGAGCTGACACAAAATGCACAGCGTGTAGCTAGCGCGCTGTGCGTATACAAGGCGTGTGCTCCGCGCATGTCTGGCGCTGGTCTAGCGCGCTCCACGCATGTCTGGCGCTGGTCTAGCGCGCTCCGGCGCATGTCTGGCGTGCCTTTGGCGTGTATATTCATGCGTCGAGCTCGGCGCACGTTTTTGAGCATGCTCAAAAAATCCCGACGCACACAGCGAATGTCGACGCATGCATAGCGCTGGTCCAGCGTTGGTCCAGCGCGCTCGACGAACGAGTAACGAGTGATGACGCACGCCTAGCGAACGACAACGCATTGGCCAAAATCCTCCCTGTGTGACCGGGCCTTTAGGAGCCACCATATCTTTGCTACAACGAGGCATTACGTGTACGTAAATCCCTCGTTGTAGCACGCACGGTCTCATTAGAAAACTGTATGCGTAAGAACCCTACGTGCGCTCAGGCTGGCATCAGAATCAAACTGCTCGGAAAAGGTTGTGTGACAATTTCTGAGCTGCGTGTCTGAGCGATGTTGATGTTGTTGAATCGGAGTAGTCTAGTTCCTAGACCTTCGCTGTGTTCTTCTCATTTTTGTTTAATAAACCAACCTAAGCAGAATATAGGCGTAGAGTTTTCTCTTTCTGTCTCAATGTTATATAATGTTTCTACCTTCAATCACCTTCTCTTATGTTATTGTTTGTTTTTATTCCATTATTCCATTATTTCCTCTTCCTATCTTTCCCTGCACTATCCTTTGCTTCCTCCTTCTACCTTCTCTTTCTGTCTTTCATTATGTTATTCTTTGTTTTTCTATCTTTCATGTTTTGTCCGTCTTTCCATTATCTATTCATAATAATTTTCTATTTTTGTTTTCTATCATAAATTATCTCCTATGTTATTGTTTGTTGTTATCATTCTATCATTTCCTCTTCCTCTCTTTCCTTGCGCTATCCTGTGTTTCTTCCTTCTACCCAGGGCCGTAGCCAGAGTTTGATGTTTAGGGGGGGGGCACGTGCCCGCCCCCCCCCCCCCGTGGCTACGGGCCTGCTTCCACCACCGTTCTCGACTCTAAATTCTTGTCTGAATTACACCCCCCCCCCCCCACTCTCTTGCGAAATGCGGATGCTTTGAAGTATCATTAAATTATTAGAGAAAGGAGACGATTCGTTGTTCCGTTCTCGACTCTTAATCCTCGTCTAAATTCAGCCCCCCCCCCCCTCTCTTGCGAAGCGTGAAAGCTTTGATGCTTCATTAAATTATTAGAGAAAGAAGACGATCCGTTGTTCCGTTCTCGAATCTAATTTCTTGTCTGAATTCATCCCCCCCCCCTCTCACGCGCAAAGCGCGGAAGCTTTGGCGTTTCATTTAATCATTACATAAAGAAAACGATTTGTTGTTCCGTTCTCGACTCTAAGTTCTTGTCTGAATTACACCCCCCCCCCCCCACTTTCGTGCGAAGTACGGAAGCTTTGACGTTATATTAAATTATTAGAGAAAGGAGACGATTCGTTGTTCCGTTCTCGACTCTTAATCCTCGTCTAAATTCAGCCCCCCCCCCCCCCCCCTCTCTTGCGAAGCGTGAAAGCTTTGATGCTTCATTACATTATTAGAGAAAGAAGACGATCCGTTGTTCCGTTCTCGAATCTAATTTCTTGTCTGAATTACACCCCCCCCCCCCACTCTCTTGCGAAATGCGGATGCTTTGAAGTATCATTAAATTATTAGAGAAAGGAGACGATTCGTTGTTCCGTTCTCGACTCTTAATCCTCGTCTAAATTCAGCCCCCCCCCCCCCTCTCTTGCGAAGCGTGAAAGCTTTGATGCTTCATTAAATTATTAGAGAAAGAAGACGATCCGTTGTTCCGTTCTCGAATCTAATTTCTTGTCTGAATTCATCCCCCCCCCCCCTCTCACGCGCAAAGCGCGGAAGCTTTGGCGTTTCATTTAATCATTACATAAAGAAAACGATTTGTTGTTCCGTTCTCGACTCTAAGTTCTTGTCTGAATTACACCCCCCCCCCCACTTTCGTGCGAAGTACGGAAGCTTTGACGTTACATTAAATTATTAGAGAAAGGAGACGATTCGTTGTTCCGTTCTCGACTCTTAATCCTCGTCTAAATTCAGCCCCCCCCCCCCCCCTCTCTTGCGAAGCGTGAAAGCTTTGATGCTTCATTAAATTATTAGAGAAAGAAGACGATCCGTTGTTCCGTTCTCGAATCTAATTTCTTGTCTGAATTCATTCCCCCCCCCCCTCTCACGCGCAAAGCGCGGAAGCTTTGGCGTTTCATTTAATCATTACATAAAGAAAACGATTCGTTGTTCCGTTCTCGACTCTAAGTTCTTGTCTGAATTACATCCCCCCCCCCCCACTTTCGCGCGAAGTACGGAAGCTTTGACGTTACATTAAATTATTAGAGAAAGGAGACGATTCGTTGTTCCGTTCTCGACTCCTAATCCTCGTCTAAATTCAGACCCCCCCCCTCTCTTGCGAAGCGTGAAAGCTTTGACGCTTCATTAAATTATTAGAGAAAGAAGACGATCCGTTGTTCCGTTCTCGAATCTAATTTCTTGTCTGAATTCATTCCCCCCCCCTCTCACGCGCAAAGCGCGGAAGCTTTGGCGTTTCATTTAATCATTACATAAAGAAAACGATTCGTTGTTCCGTTCTCGACTCTAAGTTCTTGTCTGAATTACATTCCCCCCCCCCCCCCCACTTTCGCGCGAAGTACGGAAGCTTTGACGTTACATTAAATTATTAGAGAAAGGAGACGATTCGTTGTTCCGTTCTCGACTCTAAATTCTTGTCTAAATTACACCCCCCCCCCCCCACACTCTCGCGCGAAGTACGGAAGCTTTGACGTTTCATTAACTTATTAGAGAAAGGAGACGATTGATATTGGCATTCATTTAATTCATTCATTTCGTTCTTTCCGTTGTTATTGGCTTACTTTTTGTAATAAAGCCGGTAACATCAGCGATATTTAATTGTTTTCGTATCTCTCTCTCCCGCGATCTGTCTCTTTTTATATTTATTAAGCGCTTAATTGTGATATTGGCATTCCTTTTTTTCATTCATTTCTTTCTTTCCGTTGCTTACTTTTTGTCATGAAGCCGGTATTAACATCAGCGACATTGAATTGTTTTCGCTTCTCTCGATCGCCAGCGATCTGTCTCTAATAATTCTCAAGCGCTGGTGATATTGGCATTCATTTCCTTCACTCATTTCTTTCTTTCTGTTGGTTTACTTTTTGTAATAAAGCCGGTAACTTCAGCGATATTTAATTGTTTTCGCTTCTCTCTCTCCCGCGGTCTGTCTCTCTCTATAATTCTCAAGCGCTTAATTGATATTGGCATTCATTTTATTCATTCACTTTGTTCTTTCCGTTGTTATTGGCTTTTTTTTTGTCATAAAAGTCGGTAATATCAGGTAAATTGAATTGTTTTCGCTTCTCTCGATCTCTTGCGATCTGTCTCTCTTTAATTTTCAAGCGCTGGTGATATTGGCATTCATTTTCTTCACTCATTTCTTTCTTTCCGTTGGCTTACTTTTTGTAATAAAGCCGGTAACATCAGGGAAATTTCATTTTTTTCGCTTCTCTCGATTTCCCGCGATCTGTCTCTTTTTATAATTCTCAAGCGCTGGTGATATTGGAATTCATTTTTTTCATTCATTTCTTTCTTTCCGTTGGCTTACTTTTGTCATAAAAGCCGGTAACATCAGGGAAATTTCATTTTTTTTCACTTCTCGATCTCCCGCGAACTGTCTCTCTTTAAAATTCTCAAGCGCTGATGATATTGGCATTCATTTTCTTCATGCATTTTCTTTGCTTTCCGTTGGCTTAGTGTTTGTAATATAAAGCCGGTAACATCAGGGAAATTTCATTGTTTTCGCTTCTTTCGATCTCCCGCGATCTGTCTCTCTTCATAATTCTCAAGCGCTGGTGATATTGGCATTCATTATCTTCATTCATTTTTTTTTTCCGTTGGCTTACTTTTTGTCATGAAGCCGGTATTAACATCCGCGACATTGAATTGTTTTCGCTTCTCTCGATCTCCCGCGATCTGTCTCTCTTTATATTGCCCAAGCACTTATTGTTATATTGGCATTCATTTTCTTCATTCATTTTTTTCTTTCCGTTGCTTACTATTTGTCATGATAGACGGTAGTAATATCAGCCAAATTGGATTGTTTTCGCTTCTCTCGATCTCCCGCAATCTGTCTCTCTTCATAATTCTCAAGCGCTGGTGATATTGGCATTCATTATCTTCATTCATTTCTTTTTTTTTCCGTTGGCTTACTTTTTGTCATGAAGCCGGTATTAACATCCGCGACATTGAATTGTTTTCGCTTCTCTCGATCTCCCGTAATCTGTCTCTCTTCATAATTATCAAGCGCTGGTGATATTGGCATTCATTTTCTTCATTTATTTCTTTCTTTCCGTTGCTTACTTTTTGTCATATAATAGACGGTAACATCAGCTAAATTGAATTGTTTTCGCTTCTCTCGATCTCCCGCAATCTGTCTCTCTTCATAATTCCCAAGCGCTGGTAATATTGGCATTCATTTTCTTCATTCATTTCTTTCATTCCGTTGCTTACTCTTTTTGTCATGAAGCCGGTATTAACATCAGCGACATTGAATTGTTTTCGCTTCTCCCGATCTCCCGCGATCTGTCTCTCTTTAATTTTCAAGCGCTGGTGATATTGGCATTCATTTCCTTCACTCATTTCTTTCTTTCCGTTGGTTTACTTTTTGTAATAAAGCCGGTAACATCAGCGATATTTAATTGTTTTCGTATCTCTCTCTCCCGCGATCTGTCTCTTTTTATATTTATTAAGCGCTTAATTGTGATATTGGCATTCCTTTTCTTCGGTTCTAGGACAACTACCCCCTGGGCAATCACCCCCCGGAAAATTACCCCCCGGAAAACTACCCCCAAAGGACAATTACCCCCGGGAATATTACCCCCCGGAGAATCACCCCCCGAGGACAACTACCCCCCAAGGACAATTACCCCCCGAGGACAATTACCCCCCGAGGACAATTACCCCCCGAGGACAATTACCCCCGATGACAACTACCCCCCTCCCCCGATGACAATTACCTTCGAGGACAATTACCCCCCCGATGACAACTACCCCCGTGGACAATCAGGATTCAGTAGCAAAAGACGATCTGACACATTGAGAGATGGCTACGAGCCCATAAGATCCCCTGCATGACCCCATATTCTTTCAAATACTATAGCACGTTGTCTTCTTCATTACTACACATTTCCCTTTTATTATAATTTATGCAACGCAAGCGCGGTTGCTAATTTTCACGAAGGATGTAAATTTTAGGTAATAGTCCAGCGCTTTTCAAAATGCATAGAAATACATTTCTCTGGAGCAGCGTTATTTTAGCTTTTTGTTAGTCACGATACCCTCTTAAGAAATGAAAAGTTTCTCCCAACTCCCAAAGTCTTTACAGACTATTAATTTTGCATGGCTCTGGCTCTCGTCAAGTGCTATGCACACACGTATGGGCACATTTAAGAATAAAAAGGCATTTTCAAACTGGTAAAAAAATAGTTTGTAATCCACACACTAGAAACTATTTATAGTACTGTATGCGGGCACCTTGCCGCCGAATGTACATAAATAAAAAGTGATATATTCGGTCATGACCTTGATACACTAATATGAGGATATTCGGGCCTCTCGTTGCCCTTATTTGCCTTGCTGTCAAAGTATTGTCAGCGAGCGAGGAAGGCAGACACTTTAGTATCTTCCAAATGTTATCAGGTGGGCTGTATAACGTACAGACCACCTTATAATTTCGTTAGAATTGCCTTTATTTATTTATTTTTCTTACATCTAACCACTTTTTTGTATGCACGATTACTTAAAAATGGCTCAATCAAATACCTTCAAATTTGGCACACACATGCATAGGCATATGTACAAAGCACAATAATGTTTTCAACATTGATCTTCACTGATGACGTCATCTAGGCTCCATTTTGTAAAATTTTCGGAAAATCAATTCATGATCATATCTTCATAACGGAAAGACATTTCTCATTCATATTTATCATGATTAAGGTCAATATCCGTCCGGTTAATTTCATGTAAAAAAACGCGCGCGTACAAAATAGTCTCAAAATCATTTTGCATACGTTTTAGGCCATTTTAAGCATTTTATAAAAAATCACTCACACGCGCACGCGTTTTCGCGCGTAAAACTATTACACAACATAGAATCGGCATTTTTTTTCTTTCATGATATTCCACATATTTTTAGAAACAAATTGATACCATGTTTATCTCTTTATGACTATTAAAAACGGAATGATCGACCGTTTAACATAAATTTCTGTGCGTGCGAGCTTTTGTATTACATAGCATATATGGACAAAAACATGCCTACACAAAATTCATTGTAGCTCTTTAGGATGCAAGGTGACCCTAATTCTTTTTTCATATTGTGATAGAATATAAATTGGAGATGTGATTTCATGTCTCATTTGACCTTCAATTATTATGACGTCATCATAATGGCCTCCGAACTCAAAATTTCAATTTGCATATTATGTCGTCATCATATTTTTTGAAAATTGATTGTATCTTTGTTAATATTGATCAATTTTCTTCCAAATTTTTATATGTTTTAGCTGAGACAATGCTCTACAAATGCAGTTACTACGATCCTTCATTTTGGCAAAGGCATCATGGCGTATTTTTTGCGATTAAAGGAGGCATGTCAATTTTTCACATTTTGCGTGTATTCTCTATGGGACATGAATTTTTCTCAAAACTGGAATCTACATTCCCGTCTTTCGCGAGCAATATCTACGTCGTTTGAGCTTCGATTACGCTGAACTTCGAGTATGTTGTAGCTGAGACAATAAGATTTGTCAAATGTGCCCATTATTTTGTCTCAATTTTTTGTTGGATCAGCCCACTTATACTTGTTCCAAACAAGAATAACAAATCTAGTCAGGTGGGCTGTATAGAATACATATCTCCTTATGGGTTCTAGGACAATTACCCCCTGGGCATTCACCCCCCGGAAAATTACCCCCCGGAAAACTACCCCCCAAGGACAATTACCCCCCGGAAAATTACCCCCCGGAGAATTACCCCCCGAGGACAATTACCCCCCAAGGACAATTACCCCCCGGAAAATTACCCCCCGGAGAATTACCCCCCGAGGACAATTACCCCCCAAGGACAATTACCCCCCGGAAAATTACCCCCCGGAGAATTACCCCCCGAGGACAATTACCCCCCAAGGACAATTACCCCCCGGAAAATTACCCCCCGGAGAATTACCCCCCGAGGAAAATTACCCCCCAAGGACAATTACCCCCCGGAAAATTACCCCCCGGAGAATTACCCCCCCGAGGACAACTACCCCCCAGGACAATTACCCCCCAAGGACAATTACCCCCCGGAAAACTACCCCCCGAAGACAATAACCCCCCGAGGACAATTACCCCCCGGAAAACTACCCCCCGAGGACAATTACCCCCGAGGACAACTACCCCCTGAGGACAACTACCCCCGAGAACCCCCGAAGGACAATTAGCCCCCGGAAAACTACCCCCCCCCCCGAGGACAACTACCCCCCTTGGAAAATTACCCGCCGAGGACAATTACCCGCCCCGAGGACAACTACCCCCACCCCTATGAGGACAATCAGGATTCAATAGCAAAAGACGATCTGACACATTGAGAGATGTTGTGAAGGCTACGAGCCCATACAATCCCGTGCATGAACCCACATTCGTTCAAATACTTACGCGTGATCATCCTCATTACTACACATTTTCCTTTAACTATAATGTATGCAACACCTGGTAGTTTTAGGGAATTGTTCAGCGCGTCTCAAAATGCATAAAAATACATTTCTCTTGAGCAGCGTTATTTCAACTTTTTGTTAGACACAGTGCCCTCTTAAATGAAAACTATTTATTTTGCATCACTCTGGCACTCGTCAAGTGCTATGTACACACGTATGGGCACATTTGATTCTTGATTTATCGAACGAGCAAGAAAAAAAAGGACAAGATTTTTTCAAAATGGTAAAACATAATGATGTAATCAACACACTAGAAAAGATTTAAGATACTGTGTCCGGGCACCTCGCCGCCGAATGTACACGAATATAAAGTGATATATTCGGTCATGACCTTGATACACGAATATGAGGATATTCGGGCCTCTCGTTGCCTTGATTTATCATGTTTATAAATATAATGAGAGTGTGGTAACAATTTAATTTCGAAATAAAAGATATATATTCGCAAAATATTGTCAGCGAGCGAGGAAGAAAGACATTTTATAATTTTTGTTACATTTTTTTTTCTCATGAAAATAAATACTCTTACCGTTTCTGATATTTTTTTCCTCACAAAATCAACGTTTTCCAAAGAAATGTTGTTATGTAACTAACATTCTCTTGCGGCACCCTAGTTGAAAAACGCTGCTCTGGAATTACAAAATCATTGAGATGAATGTACCAGAGAGCGGATACTTATTTTTAATATGGCACCGTGCATACCATATATTTAACTTGACTGCAATTTTTATTTCAAAATAAATTACAGTACAAGAAAACATATTTTAGTTCACCATGACAACAGAAATATATATATATATATATATATATATATATATTTATACATTGCATTACATCTATAAACATGAAGAAAACCTTAATTTTGGAATAGATCATGGATGAGGGCCCATTATACATACAAAGACAAATATACGATCAGCTGATTAGAAAAGTTACAGAGGATGCATAAATAATGAAATCTTACATCCTAATTTCTTTGTTGTGCCATTTTGGGGGAGACTGGCTGTAACGAGCACTCGTCTGCGCGCAATGTATTGTTAAATTTCTAAGAAATGTAAATTCCGTACTTTTATTTGATACATGCGTCTTCTGGCAATTGACCTTGATTCAATACATGTGGCATATTAAGTCAAACTTCACAAGGATGAAATGGAGGTAGTGGATGTTTCTAGCTTTCATATGGCCTGGAGTTTGAAGAAGTTTCACCAATTAAAAATTAGAAAATAATGATTTGTTGAAGGTGCAAACACAAATATGCAACTCCGTGACGTGTCTTGGGAGCTCCCCGCCTATTTGCACTGTAGTACTAGAAACTATTCCTTAACAATTTTTTTCTCATACATTCACATAAAATATAATCAAATATGATTATTGCAAATATGGTTATACACAACCCCTGTACGAAACAAATCTATTCCGTCATAAATAAATTAAAATCCTCGGGGGTAATTGTCCTCAGGGGGTAATTGTCCTCGGGGGGTAGTTGTCCTCGGGGGGTAATTCTCCGGGGGGTAATTTTCCGGGGGGTAGTTGTCCTCGGGGGGTAATTGTCCTCGGGGGGTAATTCTCCGGGGGGTAATTTTCCGGGGGGTAATTGTCCTTTGGGGGTAATTGTCCTTGGGGGGTAATTCTCCGGGGGGTAAATTTCCAGGGGGTAATTGTCCGTGGGGGGTAGTTTTCCGGGGGGTAGTTTTCCGGGGGGTGATTGCCCAGGGGGTAATTGTCCTGATACGCTCCTTATGTTTTCGTTAGAGCTTTTTTTGTGAGCACGATAACTTGAAAATGGCTCAATCAAATGCCTTGAAATTTGGCACACATATGTATAGCCATATGGAAAGAGCACAAAAAGGTTTTCAACCTTGACCTTGACTGATGACGTAATCTAGGCGCCATTTTGTGAAAATCAACTCATGATCATATCTTCGTATTAACGGAAAGACATTTCTCGTTCATATTTACCAGGATCAAGGTCAATATCAGTCCAGTCAATTTCAGGTCAAAAAACGCGCGCGTACGCCATTATTAGCAATAGCATTTCATAAAGAAAATAAAGAAACGCGCATACGCGCATGCGCGCGCGTTTTCGTTTGTCACGGCCGAACGCAAAATAATTCCTCCTAGATTTTTTTTAACACAGTATTTCTCATGTTTTTCCGGACAATTTGATACCATGTTTATCTCTTTATGACTATTAATAAGGGAATGAGCGTCCGTTCAAGATAAATGTGCGTGCGCGCGAGCTCTTGTAATACATAGCATATATGGGCAACAACATGCCTATACAAAACCCTTATGGCTCTTCGGGATGGACGGGAACCCTCAATTTGTTTCTTCATATTCGGATAGAGTACGAGTCGGAGATGTGATTTCATGTCTCATTTGGCCACTAAGTATATCGTGTCATCATCATATTGACCTTGGAACTCAAAATACGAATTTGCATATTATGACGTCAGCATATTTATGGATCTACATGACATTAATCTTTGAGCACTATCTAGCTTATTTGTGCTCTATGTTCTCCCAAGTTTTGGTATGTTATAGCTGAGACTATGGGCTATAAAAGTTGTGTCTTTTGTTTTTGGATCAGATGTTGGGGTCATGTCAAAATTTTCAATTGAATGTTAAATTCGCAAAGTTTGTAGAACATTGTAGGAATTTAGCATATGTCACGTTTGTCCTATTTGTGAAATATAAACGTTTATATAATCGTATTTATGAATATTATCATTAGATCATCATCGGCACACTTTCATGATACAAAAATAGCATACGTAAGTCTAGTTATAATTGTTATCATATCATTATTATCATCTGTATTATCAGCATAATCTACAATGGCAGTAGTGTAGTGTAGTTCATGTAGAAGTAGGCCGAATAGTAGAGGTATCATTCTGATCATTATTATCCTGATTATCTTTTGCAATACGTCTATATAGACGATAAACTCACGACAATTGACAATTGTCATGAATCATTGTCTTTAAGCTTACCATTAAATGCATCTGGTTCGAATTTTGCTAAGGTATTTGGTACTGGATGATTTAAATGGTAAAAATGAACTTGTGTCCTATTCATTCTAGTCTTATTCATTTGCATTATGTTTCATTCATTCAAGTTCTAATATTTCTGACTCTTTTCAAGACAATATCTTTTTTGTCGATCATAGTTCTATGTAGCTTGATATCTCACGGTAATTTTGAGAGAAAAGCAATGCAAGCAATGATTTCTGAATTGTAGCGACAATCGCGTTCGTCTTTGCTGTTCTTCAATAATATTTGACAAGCAGTATTAATTAATTTGTCAAGGACTCATGATAAATTCGTTTAACAGTTGATTACCCTCGGTTGATTCTTTTGTTCGGATTATTTGGCGGGGAAAATAGAAGTGAATGTATTATTATTCTTATTTGTTCATCGTTTCTACGATGCTCTTTGAATCAAAAACAGCTTTTAGTGTTAGGCTTCCGGAAAGGAATTTCAATTGTTGTTAAGAAATTTTTGGTTGCACTCTGTAGATTATGATGATGTGTTTGATCTTTTTTTCAATACAAGATCAAACACATGATGAAAATCTACTGGCTGCATGCCAATAAGTTCTTGACAAGAATAACAAAATGTGAGCTAGTGCTATTCGGTGTGGCGTACACATGGCAATCACATGGTAGATAAAATTATGATCATCAGTACTGGGTCAAATAAATTAAAGAGAACTGAATTTGAACCCGGGTCATAGGCTACCCCCTCTCGTTCTCTCTCCCTCTCTCTCCCTCTTCGTCGCCTTACTTTTCCCTCTCTTACCTCCCTGTGCATTTGTATGCCTCGATAATACAGAAAATAAACAATAAGATTCTTCCTCTTCCCCTCCTTATTCCTAGTACATGTAGTAGGAGTAGTACTAGAAGCAGTATCACAATAATAATGACAACAATTATTATTATGGTTGGTGGTGTTACTAATGTTATTTTTGTAATTATTATGTTTGTTATTGTGATTATTATCCTTATCATGATTATTATCGTTAATATAAATTATTATTGTAATTATTATAATCATTATTATTGTTATCATTATGATGAATATGAACATGATGATTTTGATGACGATTAGTATAAGTATATAGTATTATTATAATTGTTATCATATCATTATTATCATCTGTATTATCAGCATAATCTACAATGGCAGTAGTGTAGTATAGTACATGTAGAAGTAGGCCGAATAGTAGAGGTATCATTCTGATCATTATTATCCTGATTATCTTTTGCAATACGTCTATATAGACGATAAACTCACGACAATTGACAATTGTCATGAATCATTGTCTTTAAGCTTACCATTAAATGCATCTGGTTCGAATTTTGCTAAGGTATTTGGTACTGGATGATTTAAATGGTAAAAATGAACTTGTGTCCTATTCATTCTAGTCTTATTCATTTGCATTATGTTTCATTCATTCAAGTTCTAATATTTCTGACTCTTTTCAAGACAATATCTTTTTTGTCGATCATAGTTCTATGTAGCTTGATATCTCACGGTAATTTTGAGAGAAAAGCAATGCAAGCAATGATTTCTGAATTGTAGCGACAATCGCGTTCGTCTTTGCTGTTCTTCAATAATATTTGACAAGCAGTATTAATTAATTTGTCAAGGACTCATGATAAATTCGTTTAACAGTTGATTACCCTCGGTTGATTCTTTTGTTCGGATTATTTGGCGGGGAAAATAGAAGTGAATGTATTATTATTCTTATTTGTTCATCGTTTCTACGATGCTCTTTGAATCAAAAACAGCTTTTAGTGTTAGGCTTCCGGAAAGGAATTTCAATTGTTGTTAAGAAATTTTTGGTTGCACTCTGTAGATTATGATGATGTGTTTGATCTTTTTTTCAATACAAGATCAAACACATGATGAAAATCTACTGGCTGCATGCCAATAAGTTCTTGACAAGAATAACAAAATGTGAGCTAGTGCTATTCGGTGTGGCGTACACATGGCAATCACATGGTAGATAAAATTATGATCATCAGTACTGGGTCAAATAAATTAAAGAGAACTGAATTTGAACCCGGGTCATAGGCTACCCCCTCTCGTTCTCTCTCCCTCTCTCTCCCTCTTCGTCGCCTTACTTGTCCCTCTCTTACCTCCCTGTGCATTTGTATGCCTCGATAATACAGAAAATAAACAATAAGATTCTTCCTCTTCCCCTCCTTATTCCTAGTACATGTAGTAGGAGTAGTACTAGAAGCAGTATCACAATAATAATGACAACAATTATTATTATGGTTGGTGGTGTTACTAATGTTATTTTTGTAATTATTATGTTTGTTATTGTGATTATTATCCTTATCATGATTATTATCGTTAATATAAATTATTATTGTAATTATTATAATCATTATTATTGTTATCATTATGATGAATATGAACATGATGATTTTGATGACGATTAGTATAAGTATATAGTATTATTATAATTGTTATCATATCATTATTATCATCTGTATTATCAGCATAATCTACAATGGCAGTAGTGTAGTATAGTACATGTAGAAGTAGGCCGAATAGTAGAGGTATCATTCTGATCATTATTATCCTGATTATCTTTTGCAATACGTCTATATAGACGATAAACTCACGACAATTGACAATTGTCATGAATCATTGTCTTTAAGCTTACCATTAAATGCATCTGGTTCGAATTTTGCTAAGGTATTTGGTACTGGATGATTTAAATGGTAAAAATGAAATTGTGTCCTATTCATTCTAGTCTTATTCATTTGCATTATGTTTCATTCATTCAAGTTCTAATATTTCTGACTCTTTTCAAGACAATATCTTTTTTGTCGATCATAGTTCTATGTAGCTTGATATCTCACGGTAATTTTGAGAGAAAAGCAATGCAAGCAATGATTTCTGAATTGTAGCGACAATCGCGTTCGTCTTTGCTGTTCTTCAATAATATTTGACAAGCAGTATTAATTAATTTGTCAAGGACTCATGATTAATTCGTTTAACAGTTGATTACCATCGGTTGATTCTTTTGTTCGGATTATTTGGCGGGGAAAATAGAAGTGAATGTATTATTATTCTTATTTGTTCATCGTTTCTACGATGCTCTTTGAATCAAAAACAGCTTTTAGTGTTAGGCTTCCGGAAAGGAATTTCAATTGTTGTTAAGAAATTTTTGGTTGCACTCTGTAGATTATGATGATGTGTTTGATCTTTTTTTCAATACAAGATCAAACACATGATGAAAATCTACTGGCTGCATGCCAATAAGTTCTTGACAAGAATAACAAAATGTGAGCTAGTGCTATTCGGTGTGGCGTACACATGGCAATCACATGGTAGATAAAATTATGATCATCAGTACTGGGTCAAATAAATTAAAGAGAACTGAATTTGAACCCGGGTCATAGGCTACCCCCTCTCGTTCTCTCTCCCTCTCTCTCCCTCTTCGTCGCCTTACTTGTCCCTCTCTTACCTCCCTGTGCATTTGTATGCCTCGATAATACAGAAAATAAACAATAAGATTCTTCCTCTTCCCCTCCTTATTCCTAGTACATGTAGTAGGAGTAGTACTAGAAGCAGTATCACAATAATAATGACAACAATTATTATTATGGTTGGTGGTGTTACTAATGTTATTTTTGTAATTATTATGTTTGTTATTGTGATTATTATCCTTATCATGATTATTATCGTTAATATAAATTATTATTGTAATTATTATAATCATTATTATTGTTATCATTATGATGAATATGAACATGATGATTTTGATGACGATTAGTATAAGTATATAGTATTATTATAATTGTTATCATATCATTATTATCATCTGTATTATCAGCATAATCTACAATGGCAGTAGTGTAGTATAGTACATGTAGAAGTAGGCCGAATAGTAGAGGTATCATTCTGATCATTATTATCCTGATTATCTTTTGCAATACGTCTATATAGACGATAAACTCACGACAATTGACAATTGTCATGAATCATTGTCTTTAAGCTTACCATTAAATGCATCTGGTTCGAATTTTGCTAAGGTATTTGGTACTGGATGATTTAAATGGTAAAAATGAAATTGTGTCCTATTCATTCTAGTCTTATTCATTTGCATTATGTTTCATTCATTCAAGTTCTAATATTTCTGACTCTTTTCAAGACAATATCTTTTTTGTCGATCATAGTTCTATGTAGCTTGATATCTCACGGTAATTTTGAGAGAAAAGCAATGCAAGCAATGATTTCTGAATTGTAGCGACAATCGCGTTCGTCTTTGCTGTTCTTCAATAATATTTGACAAGCAGTATTAATTAATTTGTCAAGGACTCATGATTAATTCGTTTAACAGTTGATTACCATCGGTTGATTCTTTTGTTCGGATTATTTGGCGGGGAAAATAGAAGTGAATGTATTATTATTCTTATTTGTTCATCGTCTCTACGATGCTCTTTGAATCAAAAACAGCTTTTAGTGTTAGGCTTCCTGAAAGAAATTTCAATTTTAAGAAATTTTTGGTTGCACTCTGTAGATTATGATGATGTGTTTGATCTTTTTTTGTGTTCCAAACAAGTATTACAAATCTAGTTTATTTATTTATTCTTTATTTTTCTTATTTCTAACCACTTTTTTGTAAGCACGATTACTTGAAAATTGCTCAATCAAATGCCTTGAAATTTGGCACACATAATAGGCATATGTACAAAGCACAATACGTTTTCAACATTGACATTTACTGATGACGTCATCTAGGCGCCATTTTGTAAAATTTTACGAAAATCAACTCATGATCATATCTTCATAACCAAAAGGTATTTCTCATTCATATTTATTATGATCAAGGTCAATATCAGTCCGGTCAATTTCAGGTCAAATAACGCGCGCGTGTGCGTACGTCCGCGCGTCAATGCGCGCGCAAAATTTTAAAATGCTCAAAATAATTTTGCATACGTTTAAGGCCATTCTAAGCATTTTATAAAAAATCGCGCATACGCGCATGCGCGCTTTTTTTTCGCGCGTAAAACTATTACACAACATAGAATCGCCATTTTTTTTCTTTCATAATATTTCACATATTTTTACAAACAAATTGATACCATGTTTGTCTCTTTATGACTATTTATAACGGAATGATCGACCGTTTAACAAAACTTTCCGTGCGCGCGAGCTCTTGTAATACATAGCATATATGGGCAAAAACATGCCTTTATAAAATCCATTGTAGCTCTTTAGGCTGCAAAATGACCCCAATTTTGTTTTCATATTTTGATAGAAAATAAATTGGAGATATGATTTCATGTTTCATTTGACCTTCAATTAACTCATGACGTCATCATAATGGCCTCCGAACTCAAAATTTCAATTTGCATAAATTATTATCATGTCAGCATATTTTTGGAAAATTGATTGTATCTCTAAAAATATTGATCAATTTTCTTCCAAATTTTGATATGTTCTACCTGAAATTTTCTACAAATGTGGCTGCCACACTTTTTCATTTTGACAAAGGCATCATGGCGTATTTGTGCGATTAAAGGAGGCATGTCAAATTGTATTCTCTATGGGACATGACTTTTTCTCAAAACTGGATTCTACATTCCCGTCTTTCGCGAGCAATATCTCCGTCGTTTTAGCTTCGTTTACGCTGAACTTTGAGTATGATGTAGCTGAGACAATTAGCTATCTCAAATGTGCCCTTAATTTGTCTCAAATTTTAGTTGGATCAGCCCACCTATACTTGTTCCAAACAAGTATTACAAATCTAGTTTTCTCTTGTCATTACATATTTTAACCGTTTCTGGTATTTGAATTTTTTTTTACAAAATCAACGTTTTCCAAATCATTCTCTTGCGGCACCCTGGTTGAAAAACGCTGTTCTGGAGTTACAAAATCAAATGAGATGAATTACCAGAGAGCGGATATTTATTTTCTTTTGACATGGCACCGTAAATATAACTTAAAGGCAATTTCTATTTAAAAATAATTTAACGTACACGAAAACATATTATAATTCAACAGAAATAAATAAATAACGTGAAGAAAACCTTAATTATGGATCACGGCATAGATGAGGGCCCATTATACATACAAAGACACGATCAGCTGATAAAAAAGTTACAGAGGATGCATAAAGGTAATCTTACATCCTAATTTCTTTGTTGTGCCATTGATGGTGAGAGAGGCTGTAACGCGTACTCATCTGCGCGCAATGTATTGTTTAATTTGTAAGAAATGTAATTTCTGTTCTTTACTCGGTAGCAAAACTACAGGGAAATTGGGCAACCTCTACCCCCCCCCCCCCCCCATATCGAATTGAATAATTTGAAAAGACTAAAATGAACTTCATAAATAACAAAGAAAATGAAGGTTTATGCAATTTTCTGTAAATAGCAATTTGGAGAGAAGCTTGCGTTATACGTCACAGTCTTATAAATTCCTCGGGGATGACTGTCATTGGGGGTAGTTGTCCTCCAGGAGTTAATGGTCTCGGGGGGGGGGGAGTTGTCGTCGAAGGGGGAGGGGTAGTTGTCCTCGGGGTTAGTTGTCCTCGAGGGTAATAATAATAATAATAATAATAATAACGTTTTATTTACCCAGGGTAGCCACTTCAGTTATGAAACTGCTCTTCCAGCGGGCCCTGCATAACATAACATAATTAGTACTACCCTTCTCCAATCTAATGTGCTGAGCGCCTAGCTAGAAGGCAGAAGGTCCCATTGTTATAAGTCTTTGGTATGACTCGGCCGGGGTTCGAACCCACGACCTTCCGTACATGAGACGGGCGATCTAACCACTGAGCCACCAGGCCCAGTAGTGTCCATGGGGGTAATTGTCCTCGGGGGTAGTTGTCCTCGGGGGGGGGTAGTTGTCTTCGGGGGTAGTTGTCCTCGGGGGGTAATTCTCCGGGGGGTAATTTTCCGGGGGGTAATTGTCCTTGGGGGGTAATTGTCCTCGGGGGGGTATTCTCCGGGGGGTAATTTTCCGGGGGGTAATCGTCCGACGGGGGTAGTTTTCCGGGGGGTAATTTTCCGGGGGGTGATTGCCCAGGGGGTAATTGTCCTGATACGCTTTTCTTCATTCATTTCTTTCTTTCCGTTGCTTACTTTTTGTCATGAAGCCGGTATTAACATCAGCGACATTGAATTGTTTTCGCTTCTCTCGATCGCCAACGATCTATCTCTAATAATTCTCAAGCGCTGGTGATATTGGCATTCATTTCCTTCACTCATTTCTTTCTTTCTGTTGGTTTACTTTTTGTAATAAAGCCGGTAACATCAGCGATATTTAATTGTTTTCGCTTCTCTCTCTCCCGCGATCTGTCTCTCTATATAATTCTCAAGCGCTTAATTGATATTGGCATTCATTAAATTTGATTCATTCACTTTGTTCTTTCCGTTGTTATCTTTTTGTCATGAAGCCGGTATTAACATCAGCGACATTGAATTGTTTTCGCTTCTCTCGATCTCCCGCGATCTGTCTCTTTTTATATTGCCCAACCACTTAATTGTTATATTGGCATTCATTTTCTTCATTCATTTCTTTCTTTCCGTTGCTTACTTTTTGTCACGGAAGCCGGTATTAACATCAGCGACATTGAATTGTTTTCGCTTCTCGATCTCCTGCGACATGTCTCTCTTTATATTTCTCAAGCCATGGTGATGTAGGCATTCATCTCCTTCATTCATTTATTTTTTCCGTTGGCATAATTTTTGTAATAAAAGCCGGTAACAGCGATATCGAATTGTTTTGCTTCTTTCTTTCCTGCGATCTGCATTCATTTTCTTCATTTATTTCTTTCTTTCTGTTGGCTTACTATAAGTCATATCAAATCCGGTAACATCAGCTAAATTGAATTGTTTTCGCTTCTCGATCTCCTGCGACATGTCTCTCTTTATATTTCTCAAGCGCTGGTGATGTAGGCATTCATTTCCTTCATTCATTTATTTTTTCCGTTGGCATAATTTTTGTAATAAAAGCCAGTAAACAGCGATATTGAATTGTTTTTGCTTCTATCTCTCCCGCGATCTGTCTCAAGCGCCGGTGATATTGGCATTTATTTCCTTCATTCATTTCTTTCTTTCGGAATGCAGCGTCTTGTAAATATGCTATTTACACTTGTTGTTCGACTTGAGTTCTAAAGTTGCCAGTTGCTGGTACCACATCTAATACAGAGCAGGTCCATGCTGAAACCAATAATTGTCTGAATTCTAGACTAACCCAACGATCTAGGCTCACCTAACGGTACGCAAGCTCTGTTGATACTAGCCTCTTGTCGATGCCCTCGCGCTGTTGGAGTCTCTAAATTCTGACGAGCGAAGCGAGTCAGAGAAACCGAGGCGCTTTGCGCTGAGGGCCTCTTGACAAGTGATCTGAATTATATATTCATGAGACCCGATTTCCTACTGAATTATGCATGTCTAGACCGCAGCGATTGTGTGTGTGTACGCGTGTGTTCGGGATTGCCCAACTAGGCTAGTCTGCAAGCACAAACCCTAATTTGACACTTTATCAAAAAATCATTGTGCCTTGAGAGAAGCCTAGCCCAGCTATCTACTGGTACCTACTGGTTGTACCAATATAGGTCAGGAGCAGCTATAGTACGTGGCATATGGTAGTCTTATAGTGCACACTCACTTTTACGACTGACCAGGGTTTGTGCTTGCAGACTACAACTAGGCGGCCAGTGTCGCTCTCACGGAGGGAATTCGCACAGAGCGGTAGATATTACGTCATAGTAGCTCTCTCTGATTGGATGACTTTCACCGAACTCTGCTGGGTCGGAATATTCGCCAAACAATGTAAAACATAAGAAATTCAGATCACTTGTCAAGAGGCCCTCAGCGCAAAGCGCCTCGGTTTCTCTGACTCGCTTCGCTCGTCAGAATTTAGAGACTCCAACAGCGCGAGGGCATCGACAAGAGGCTATGTTGATACAGGGATTAAGTCCTTAATAGCCTTGCGTTGACAGAGGGATAAGTTCACCAGCAGATAAAGGAAGGGTTTTGTTTACTTAATGATAATGAATATATCAAAGTGCTTAAGCCCAAACTAAAGTCTACTGATTTTCTCTAACGGGGAGTTTTCTTTGGATTTATTTAGTGCTTAATACGAAAAAAACGTCTCTCAGCGCTTTGCAGATATTATTACCCTGGTCATCGAATTAATTCACACGCACACTTACCCAGTTAAATATATCATATTGGAGGATGACTTTTGTTCAAGAGTTCTGTCACATCTTGACTAGTGTGTGTTGACAATTGATTATTTGAAATGCATGATGTGCTTTGTTTTTTTTTGCTAAGTAATCTTTATTTTCGCTATGTGATTATTTCCGTTATAAAGTAACATACTAAAGAAAAATCTACGAACCTGCTTTGATGACATCAGCAGAGTCTTTCATTCCATTCTCTAGAAATCTCTTTCTCAGATTCAGAGCACTTTCACTCTTCCGTCCATTTGCCATTACAAACTTGGACAAGAGAGTATTTAGTGCGCTTTGTGGATGCATGATGGAATTGGCCCAAATCACTGCGTTGGCGCCTTCGGCTGCGCTGAATCCAAGGTATGCGCTAAAGGACTCTGCGGGGACAATCTTAAGATTAATCCGGTTTGACAATCGTAGCAGAAATATGTCAGTCAAAATCTCCTCCATCGCAAGTTGCGAAGTGCTGATGCCAGAAAAGAAATATACATATTTGAAGAAGAAAAAGATAGGATAACCACATGATTTTAATGAATCGAAGCCGACTGAACACCATATTTCGTCCTTCTACGATCCGATTTTGGAAGATCTTTGCATCATCATTTAATAGAGTCCAAGCCTTTATAATATTCTTGATTGAGGTTCCAGTAATCATGTACAGGGGTATTCAAGTCAGAGGGGGGAAATGTCACAATTAGCTTGAAATAAGAGGTAGTCTTGCCACTGCTGTGCACTAGTATGGCGTCATTGTGACGGTTTGTGTTCCCTGGGCCCATGTCAACGTAAATTGATGATACATTCACAGACTACATGTATTGCATATGACATGACCTCTGCCTACATAACAGAGTTATAATATATCAACAAAGAAATTACTTAATCGCAATTATTTAGTAGGATTTAAAAAAAAAACTTTTTATCATTTGTGTGTTTGGAGGTTGGATTTAAAAAACAATTGAAAATACAAACAAATAACAATGTATAAATATTGCACACAAAGTCAAATAAGCTGTCGAGTCTAATACATGTTAAAGATCATGGGAAGATAGGTCATTCTGCGTTGCTACCCCACGTGCCTGGAATGCCCTACCCTTGGACCTGAAGTTGAGCTCATCTATTATCATTTTCAACAAAAAATGAAGATTTTGTTGATGAATAGGACGTATAATGTTAAGATTTAATATAATCTGATTCTTTGCTTCTCGCAAGCCGTGACATAATTATAATAATATGCAGAAGGTTTAGTGAACTCCCATGTCGCTCTCTTCGGCTGGCTTTGCTCGACTTTCTGACTTTGCCTATCCAGCCCTGATCGGGGCCGGCCGCGCAAACGCTGCGTAGATCGACTCATGATAGCCTCGCACTCGGATAAAATTCTCAGAGAATCTGATACCTTTATTTCACATTGATTTAGCTAATTTACTAATAAGGATTCAATGAAACAATAGAGCTGTTCGATATTTATTTGTAATTCGTGGAAATATTCGAATGAAGACTCTATACCGTAAAAACGAAGTGATATACATACCATGTTGACAACCGTAAACACACGTGAAGAAGCAACTGGTTACTATAGCCTCTTCATACACTGTTGGTCATAATGGTGGAATAATTATTTTGACCCCAACATAAAAAAATCCTCTATGTGGGCATGCCTTGAGGAATTTTTCCTGTTGGGGATTGGGGAAAAATGCAATGAATCATTGATAATTTATTGTATTTTCTTTGTTTATTTTTGTTATGGGGGGGCGTCCTCGTACCCTAGCGCCCGCTGCGTATACAGTCATGATTCATTGGCTAAGCAATGGCTTCGTTACTGTGAGCCCCAAGGATCAAAACCGTGTCGATGTGCTATATTAGTGCCCTTTCATGAGGCATTAATCCCCATTACTGTCAGTTATGACTTAAGGACGTAGGTCCCCTAGTTGGTTAGCGTAGTAGCACACACATGCTTTAGCAGTCACGCAAACACTCCCCAATTGTCATTCAATAAAATCTGAGAATGTATACCTTTATCTAGATCTATTAGGAATAAAACATCATTCAAAATCTTTCAATAAATTGGGGTAAAAATAATGATTCAACCATTATGAACAACAGTGTACAATGACGTCACCAAGTCGTCTTCTGTGTTTCTTGAGATTGTTTCCGGGTTTTGATGCCCTTGTATTCAAGCTTTCAAACACTTATTTCTCGACTTTGAGAGCGAATATAGCAATTACTGTATTCTATGGCGCATAAGCTTCAGTTTGATATAAAATTTATCCATTTCATTTTTCAGTTTGGATATGGTCTTTAAGATTTTTAATAATCACATCGAATGCCATTGCAAATTTCCCAAAATCAGATCGCAGTGAGATTGTGTAGTTTGAGCCGGGCCTTCATTGTTTTTGTTCGTTTGTGTGTATGTTATGTAAACTTTATCCGCCACTATTTAAACTGTATTAGCCGCTCATGATCATAAAGCAATACAAAAATATAAAGAAATTCATATATATACACAACGTGAGTCTGGACAAGGGTACAATGAGACATGGACACCATATGATGTTGCCATGCATCACAGTCACCCATTCACTCCAGCTAAGCAGAAACTGGCCAGGGGTGACTCTCAATTTCACGGGGTTTAAAATGGGCTAATCAGCATGTACATCCTCCATGTATATAATAGTACCAAACAAGTCAATCTAACTGCGACGCAAGTTTTGTACGTGCCATGTGTATATTTCTGTTTTCCATTGAAATTAAAATTTAAAACAGTGGTAGGCCCTATCTTTGGGTATCGTTGGACTACACAACCGACCCAAAGTGTTGCCCTGAAGACATCGATTTTGTTTTTTTGTATCCCTCAAGAACTTTTTTTTCTTCATGCTAACCAACCAACCAACCGATCAATTGAGATAATGAAATTGATCATGTAGTGTCTTGTAGGTCTGGTATCGGTCTCGTCGGTGGGACTGGTGTATCATATTAAATGTGCAATTTATTGCATACCTGAACCTTCATGTCTTCCACCAATGACAAAAATCATATGTGTATATAACCTGCAACCTAAACAGCCATTGATAGGCCACTCCACAATTATTTACTTTCCAATTAGATAGTAACAATAAGCATCTAATAATAATTGATTAAAAAGAGCAAACTTAAAGGGATAGTTGAGATTTTGTTTAAGACCGCAAATGCCTTCAAAGTGCGTGTTTATTGCTCTTATTCTTATTTATGACATTCCTAGTGCCCTTTTAGGACCTAAAATTGCTCTGAATGTAATTTTAGACCCCAAAATTTGTGAATTTAGAATAAATATGATCAAACCAATTCAGCTCCACCTTCAAAAAAATACGGTGACCGTTTAATGAATGAATTAATAATAACAATACACGGGCCGCCTGGTTGTGGGTATTACAACTAACACGAAAAAGCCAACGAAAAGTCAATATTGGCATTGGCTGGCATAAAAAAAGTATAAGGCGCTACATTGTATATTCTTTCAAATTTGATACTCAGTTTGTCATTATCTCACAACAACAAAATTATGTAGCGCCCTCTGCAACAAAACTCAACTATCCCTTTTTAGGATTTGATTTTTTTAACGAACAAATTACATTCATTCCTAAATGATAACTTCACATTGGCCACTAACACGGTTGCTGCAGAATTAGTTACGTAAGTGGATATACGTCATCATTAAGCTATAACACTTGTTATTTAACATTTGGTTATTTAAAAAAAAATTGTCGATTAAAAATCAATTAAATATATTTTGAAGAAAAAAAAATAATGTTATGGACTATTTATTTCAGTAATTCTTAATGGTCCGACATTTAGATTGTGTAACGATATTTAAACATAAATACAAGATACACATCAAATCGGCCACATTTGCAACGCTCAGGTATGTAATAAAAAACATCTCAATGGTGTTAAGACGATACCTAACAGCTTGGAGATTTGGTAAAAGCGGGCAGATGCCCATTTGACCATTTTCCTAAAATAATTGAATGTGTCATTGAGAACGCGGATTGTTATCGCCTAGTCAGACAAGTTCCAGTATTGCTCGAGGAGAGAAGAGTATAGTGTGAAACTAGAAATGCAATCGTGTCACAACGATGTGCGTGCAATGACGCCATGTTTCTACGTGTCAAACGAAAGAGCTTCTCCTGGACTATCCAGAGCAATTTGTACGAAGTCTGTAGCTTCTGTGATATTGGAGATAGGTAGGGCGAAAGAAAGGCCTCAACACTGACCTTGATGGGATGGTAGTGACTATGCCTACGAAGTTTGAAAGAAATTGGGATAGGGGAAGAACGTAGAAAGGGCTCGCAAGCACTGCGTGCAAAAACCAATGGGATTTGGTGCATGTTCGTCATTGGGGCAAAAAGCGTGAACCCGATACGCCCCATAGACAATGCGTGTAATGCATGGGCGGATAACGAACAGGATCTGTATTATGACCGGAGTTAAATTGTTTTTTTCTCTCTCTCTCTTTATGTCTCTTTATGGGCCGTATTTGGTATCATTAGAAAGAAAATTTCATGGTTGTTATTGTAAACCACTCTCTTGTTTCTATGATAATCCTATCGAAATACGTGATGTTAAATAGATTTATAGGACAAAATGGCGTCTTGAATGGCCCCCTTGACCAATTTCAAAAATCCGGTCACGAGGTGCCCTGCGTATTGGAACTCGGCATGTCACTGCAAATTATCAAGGAAAAAAAAGGACATTTAAGGGGCGAAAAGTAGTCTGAAAAAATGACGTCATAGCCGATCCGTGTTAGATTCGGGCGGAAACTCGGCGGAATTCGTGTAGTGACCTTTGTTCAAATGCGATTTACTCACAATTTTCTGTGTGAACATATACTATACTTGGTATCATTCGAAAGGGCACTTCATTGCGGTCAGTTTGACACCATTGTTATCTGCGCGCAATGTATTGCACGCATAAAACGCGCTATTACGTAATGCATAGTAAATTCATCATTTTTGGCGATAACTTTGCGCTGACATATTCGAATTTTACCAAAATTTGCAAACAGTTATCACGTATATGGATACTTGTTTCTGTCAAGTTTCATAGATAAAGGTATACAGATCGCCATTTTAGAGCAAGTTGAAGTTATTTCGGAATTTTCTTGAAAATGGCGAATTTGGAAGGCATTTTTCTCAAACTTGGTCAGTGATAGGGTATATAATTTTGTATATGGCTAGAAAGGGCATATCTTCAGGTATCTAAATCCAAAAAAAGGTACGGGTTTGCCAAGCCATAATGGAGATACGACCACAGAAAGAAAGCCAATTCCCAGAACTTTAGAGGGCGCTAATTATATTTTGCAAAGCCATTGGAGCGTGAAATTTTGCATGGCTATGTGCAATTGTCAGATAAAGATACTGTGAAATTTAAATATAAAACGGAATTTATATGAGAAAGTTAAGGCAGTTTTAGATTTTTAGGGGTCAATTTTTCAAGAATTTTAAAGATTTTTGACCGAGTCTGTTTCAGATTTGAATTTTGAGTACGAAGATGGCATTTTGAAGGTCAGGTTATACGTCGCAGATTAAAGAACATCTCTTAGACTATCTAGAGGAATTTGTTAGAAATGTGTAGGATCTAGGATAGTGGAGATAGGAAGGAAGAAAGAAAGGCCTTAAAATGGACCAGAAACGGACAAAATGGCGCCTGGACGGTCATGCATGAGTGATTTCGAAAATCGAAGAATGTAGTGACCTGGATTAGATGCTAGAGATGATGCCTAAGAAATTTGAAAGGAAAAGGACCTGAGGAAAGTACCTAACTAGGAAGGACAAGCACTACGTGCAAAACGAATAGGATTTTTGGACGATAAGGAAAACAAGTATATTAATGGGGCAGAATGTGAACGAAAACAAGGCAATGACGAAGGTCGTCATTGCAAATATGTGATAGTATACAATTGAAAGTGCACCTACGTATGGTAAAGTGCATAATCCTTTCGATGTTATCCTCATTTAGCTGTATGTGATATCAAAAGAAGATTCAGAATGATTTATATGGGTTGGGGTTCCAGACATGTTATCAGGTTGCAGACAAATAGAGGACAATGTTTTTAAAAATCCCATTTATTTCCATCAAACAGTCAATAATTTTGTTGATGTATATACAGACCTTTACAGATATGAAGAAGTCAATATACATGGCATGGGTAACCTTTAAATAAACTTTTAGTTTATCACCTGTAACAATATGTTAAATGATCCTACATTGAACAGATTACAGCAAAGAATGAAGTGCGGGGTTTTATCCAAAGATTTCATTTCCACCCAAACAAAAAGAACAAATTACAATCATGACATTGGAAGTACAAATTTGAATATTATCTAGAGAATAGAAACATGTGAATTTCAACACAGTAAAACTCGGCTGCTTTCACCTTCATGGGGCTTTCACATAAAAATGGAATTTTGTCCGATGCTCGGCCGGCCCCCGAAAAGTTCCTACGGGCGCCGGAACAGTTTCATCAGCCGTACGGTCGTCGTGGTGCTGGGTTGGCTGCTCCCCATTCTCCCGACGTTTTCATCTGACCGTTAGGCCGTAGAAAGCCCGTGCATGGGCCTTTGGGCACCGTACGGATTCCGTGCGGGCTCCAGTAGGTGGGGGTAAGAGGACATCCCGAAAATTTTGCAACGGCTCAGCCAGTGGCGTACGCAGGATTTTTTCAAGGGGGGGGGGGGGGGGGTTTAACATTTTGAAATCGGCCCGAAATTTCGCAACGACTCAGCCAGCCGCTGAATAAGCGGGGGGGGGGGGGGGGGGGGGGGGTTAGAGGACACTTTTTTTTTTTTTTGGTCTTGAAATTTGAAAAAATTGACATTTCTCTTCGTTGGGGGGGGGGGGGGGGTAAGGTCAACTTTTTTAGGTCTGCCATGAGCATAGTTTTTTTTTTTAATTTATAATTTAAAAAAAAAAAAAAAATGGGAGGGGTTTTAGGGGGGGTTTACACACATAAAAATACCAAAGGAGGGGGTTCAACCCCCAAAACACCGCCCCTGCGTACGTGCCTGGGCTCAGCCATTGAACATTCTATGAGACAACCCCCCCCCCCTGCGTACGCGTCTGTGTGAGAGGGGGACACGTCATGTATGTTCATGTAGTTACCTTTCTTTTTTCGTATGAGAAAGAGAAATTTTATAGTCTACAAACTAAATATTTTCTCAGTCACAGAGAGAGCGGGAGGATGATACATGTACTTGTACTTATTTTCTTTGTATGAGCATTGAGATTCAAACTTTTCGAGAACACAATATCCCCGTCTTACTACGAGGGGGAATAGACAAAAACATATTGACCCCTTACCACAGATGCATACCGACTTCAAGTAATACGTCCATGCCAAATCAAAGAAAATGAACATTCTATGAGATAATATAGTAGCAACAATTTACTTTTTACTTTTTTTCATGTATGAGCATTTATATACACAATTTCAGAGAACATACCCCCGTCTTGCTTTTATGCGGTATAGACAGAACACAGACCCACAACCGCATATCGAATTCAACTACATGTAATATAAGCAAAGTAAAGGCAAATAAACATTCTATAAGACAATATCATAGCAGCAATTTATATCAGGAATTTCAGAAAAGATGTATTCTTTATTATATTGATGTGATATTATATGCCTACTATACGAGAACAGAATGAGACGGAAAGCAGTTGAGTAGCTATTGTTTTCCACCTCTTTAGTAACGCCACTCTTTGAATAAAAGACTTGTGAAATACATGTATATTCATTATACAATAATAATGATAAGAACTGCGTGTAATATTTTACATTCAAAACAATAACCGGGAACCTGTACAATTGATGGACCAATTATTATTGACGTAATGATATACCCAACAAAAATAGTAGGCCTAAATTGTGGTATTTTTATAAAATTATATAAATACGATGTGATCTGTGTGTACCATGGACATTAACAACTACAAAGGAAAGAATTTAGATAAGTTCAATCGAAAGGATGAATTTACAATCTATTTACTATTCTGAACTGAATGAAATGTACAATGTCGTTATAATCATGTCAAGCATTTCTAACAGTCTCAGTCAGTGAACCACTGTATTTGCATACATTCCACACGCCATTAATCTCTAATTATAAATCTGTCGACTTCAAGAAATGATGCCTATTAAAGGGCACAAAAGCACCCTTTTCCTCTTTAGTGTCGTCAGTATAATCATAATGGTTAGTGATAAAATCATGTTTCCCAAAATGTATTCCAACATGTATAGCAACAGGATACGGGGAAGCGATACATTTATTGTTCATGAAGTGTACATAAACACTTTAAAATAACGGGTTATTTCATGGCAAATCATTAAATAGATATATTGGCACGATGAGCTGACTAAATGATTTGGGTCCAAATGGGCGAAATTAAGCATCGCTATTATCATTATTAAGTAGATATATTTAAAGACTGTCGCTAAAATGTTACATCACCAGTAATGCAAACGGTACAGTTCTAGTTCATACGTTTCCATACTCTAATGAGAAGCCAAGATACGCATTTCATTTCAACTAATACAGGAATTAAAAATCAATCATTTGATATTTACATTTACTCTCAGCAATGCGGCAGTCACAAGCGTTATGTTTTCAGGAAATTAGCATCAAATCTAGTCAAGAGGTACATGTATTGAGTTCTATAGTCTGCATTACAGGCGAAGCAAATGAAAGTCTCAAAAGTTGCTTTAAAACTGAAGAAAAAAAAACTAAAATAGATCATTCTCTATTCATTGTATACTTGCATAATGCAACTGTTAATATGTACAATGTTAAGTAAACAGACCAAAAGTAAAAGAAATCCCATAAATTAGTGTGTTGTGAGTGGGCAGGAGAAATTGCAGTATTTAAGTGTATCAGATGCGAGCTATTTTCAATTTTCGCATCCTCGTTGGGAATGCATGACCTTTGATGCACGCTGATGATGGTCTAGTACTTCATTTATACTGGGAATTTCGCTCAACACGCCTAGCTGAGATTCCCCTTTTTCCTCTCTCAGTTAAATCAAGCCATATAACATATTTTGACTTATTCTCAAACTTAAATGTACTCTGTTAATTACGTGTATACGTATAATTCATTTTTTCTATTATATATTGTCATATCGTATGGTTTATATATGTCATTTTAATTTGTGGATAATTGGGTGGAAAAATAAATCAAATCAAATCAAATCAAAAGCAAGCGCATACAATGAACGTTGACGTATGTACAATGACCTTTTTTTATACTTGTTTGTATGCTTTGTATTATGGTTATTGTATAATATTATTAGACATGATTTACTATGTAATATGTAATCAGATGTAAAAATGTATTACCTTGTATTTGTTATTTTAACGCAGAAATAAAATCAATGAAAATAACATATATATAGTGTCAAGTATAGGTGTCATGGTCGAGTGGATATGTCATCGGACTGTCGATCACATGGTCCGCGGTTCGAGTCCCGCTGCGGGACAAATGTACTTTGGCAAGATATTAAATTACATTTGCCACACTCAACCCAGGTGATGTAAATGCGTACCTGGCAGGAATTAGTTCCTTGAAATGCTAGAGCGCCGTAATGGCAGTCGTGCTAAAGCCATAGTAATAATCGGGAGCGCCAGAAGTGTCAAGTCGGACAGACACGAGCGCTATACATGGACCCACTATTATTATTATTATTATTAATTAAACAGAGCCTAAGACAAGAAATCGCGTACTTTTGTGAGTGGTGAGTGGGTATAAATGATTGTGTGGGGGGGGGGGGATGCGGTAATAACGTGTATTATATATCAGATGCGGTATATTATCAATTTTCGCGTCCTCGTAATGACCTTTGACGCCCCGTCACCATCTGGACATGCTGGAAGAAACTAGTTTTCGAATCCGGGACCTTTTGTAGGCAGACCAGAGACCAGGCCACTGGACCAACTTATTTACTCTCATGGAAACATTGTGTCATTGACCTACTTTAAAGATACTATGTCCCTTTTGCAGTCAACCTCAAATTCTGTAGAACTTTGCAGGAATTATGAATATGTCATGTATGTCCTATCTGTGAAATTTAAACGTTAGCAGTGTCCTAATATTCAAATTATGCAAGGAAACCCGTTTACTTGCTAGACTTCACTGTCAGACACTATTGAGTGACTGACTGGCCTCTTTTTCTTCTTTGGTAATAACATACAAAAAATAAGCTGTAAAGAGTACATGAGCAATTGTCTACATCAATAACCCACTTCTTGTGATGGCCGAAATTAAACTGATGGAATCTTTGCGCAGCATAAAACGTATGCCAATTCGGAACAATGGTCTGAATATCAAGACTATTACTTATTGGCTCTATATAGCTCCTAAGTCGATTTGACAACCAATAGTCGTTATTTTCCCACTTGAAGACATTTTCAAGCCCAACTTTTTTTAGGGAAGTTCTAAATTAGTATTATCTTTCAAATGCCGTTGGAATTTAACCTTTTCATTTTTTTTTACTGCAAATGGGACATAGAACCTTTAAATGAGGAGCCCGACTTCGTCTTTCCTTTACTAATCCAAAGACACAATTTATTTGTCATTTGAATTTTTTTTACTGAACCAACTTTTCCATGATGATTGATCGTCGGCATTGTTCTCTTTTGGTTCAAATCTCGCGCTTTCCAAGAAGATTATAAGTTTTGTCATATCTTCATCTCTCATTTCTATTTTGCCTGGTTTCTCCAGGCTACCGCATACGATCACGGTGTCGACAAGTTCAAATGTCAAAGGTTGTGACCTCCTGAACGATTCCATCCTGGCATCAAGAATCTTTGGTTTGCAGTCGCTAAAATCATGGACAATCACAGCCAGCTTCTTCTTTCCTGAAATAAAGAGGTAGATGTTGCTTTGATCTACGATCGTTTCACCGATAATTTTAAACTCTTTATTCTTTAATTTGATTTATTCAAGTCAATTTTGATGTCCTGGGGGGCGTTTCATGAAACAATTAGTCGGTGCTTTTCACCGACTAATATCATTTTCACCGACAATTTAGTCAGCGCTGACTAAATTTGACCAATCACAGTCCTGGAAAATAGTCGGTGACAAAAGAATTGTCGATGAACATGATATTCGTGATATTCATGAAACGCCTCCCTGATTATTACATTTGATGTCTGCAGCTACTCTAGAACGAAAATAAGCTGACTACAGTTTGGAAAAATCAAATGACAGTTAAAGGTTACGGTATCAACTTTCATGAATGAATGCATGAACATTATTTAGGCGAAAGAACCCTAGAGATGGTAGGTAAACTAGTTGTGAGTGAAGTTCGTCTCTATTATGAGCAAGGCCTCAATCACACTCATATCATGTATTTAAATCATGACTGCCTACCGAATGGGATTCTTTTTTTTTTAAATAAAGTTAACAGATAAGATAAGGAATTTGGATGAAACAATCTTGAATTTTGAAAAGAACGAACAAGAAATCTGTCCACACGGATGGAGCTATAACTGATAACAAAATTACAACGTCATCGTTTAAAAGGTATTAACTTACCAATCACATCATGACAATACTGCAGATGTTTTTCGTAGAGAGCATTCAATACATTGGTGATTGAAAACCCTCGATTTTGAACAGAATGACAGAGGACCATCACATCAACAGGGTCGTTTGACAGAAACCTGAAGGAATCAATGTCGTTGTACGGTAGGCTCCGAAAACGGACGTCGGCGATCATATGCATCTGTCCGGTCTGCAACTCGGTAAGCTTGGACATGAACCCTTTGACGTTGTGCTCGTAGGCGGAAGAACAGACTGAGACTGAGATACTACGAGGTGATGAAGTTGTGTGTGACCTTTGTGATGCAGATGTGAGAGTCCTTCCAGTAGCCATGGGCTGCTGGCTAGGTGAACCTAGGTTGTATGCCGCTGCCGCCGTGTTAGATGTGACTGACCTTTGCTGTCCTATGGGTGATGCATGAGGTGTCTGATGAGAACCACCTGTTGTGCCCCTCTCCGGTAGACCTACAAAACAGACATCAAGAAAAACATTCTATAATTTGATTTGATTTATTGGTTTCTGCATCTTTTCTTTTCTTCATCATACATTTTCATGAACACATGGTTTAATACAATATTTCAAGTGTATATTAGTTTATACAGATAATATACGAAATTAAACAAATATACTGAATGCTTAATTAACGTACATTAGATGCAGGAGGGCTACCGAATAGGCAAAGTAGCTTGACGTGCCCGCAGCCCTCAACTTAGATACAACAATAAAAAAAAAATTAAAAAAAGCAGTGACTTGCAAAGAGAAAAGGAAAAGGAGATAAGAAGCGTTGGTTTTCTGTTAATACAATATATCTAATATATCTGCTGATTGAATGCAGGTTCATTCATGGATGGATAAACGTGGCTAGGTCATGGGCGATTACACATCTTTGGTTGAGTGTACAGTACACTGTACACACGAACATGAATACAGTAGAATTAGGACTATAACGGGACCATAACATAGTTTTAACCGCCTTCTGAAAAGAAAACAATATCCTAAGATTTCGTGGGCAGAGAGTTACAGATGTCTGGACCGGTGTGTCTAATGGATTTGAGAGCCAATGCGGTTTTTGGATTTCTTAAATGGAATTGTTTAGTTTGCCTTGTAAGATAAGAGTGGATGGTTTCATTCAAATTAAACAATGGGGGGTGTGAAGGTAGTAGACCATTTTGTATCAAGCAAAACATAAAAAGTACTATTTGTAGAATATTTATATCATCAGCTTTTAGAGTTTTTAGTTTTGAAAACAAGGGATTGGTGTGGTCGCGATAGGAAGAATCAGTACATATGCGCATGGGTTCTTGTTGAGCATGCCAACCGCACACTGTACACTCTGACTACGATCTGATTTTGAAAAGCAATAACATTTGAGATGATTCTTAATGACTAAACATATAAATATTCTTAAGATTGCAAAAATTTAACTCTTATGAGATTTGTTACTTCCGAGAAAGATCAAGATGCTAGATCGGCTCACAATCGTAGTGACGTCAGAACAGTACTGCGATTGTCTACGAATTGAAGCCGAGGGCTTAATTGCGCTAAAATTGTGGTTTTTGTATTCTTATTATCATTTAAAACCTAAATTATGATAATGATGTTTGTTCAGATTTCCATATGTAATTTTTGAAAATAGCTATTTATTTGATCGCAGGAAGATCGTGTAGTGTGCGGTGGGCTTAAGGACGATGCTGTGAAGAATCTTCGATTATCGGTGTGTCAAACGAATTGTTAAGTCAGGGATATGCTCTAGCCTTCGTTCATGGACACTTCGACATTATTTTGGTTCATTTTGTCGGATGGCAGAAGAATATTTTCCTTTTAAAGAATAAACGTCTAATTAACACTTTTCGTGAGATAAGAATTGAACATACTGCCGTTTAAAATGATTTATATCAGTAAAGCCACATTGCTTGTCTGTTGGTCGAAATCTCGGGATAATTGGCAGTTTTAAAAGCGCTTTGCAAACACGACGGAAGCAAAGAGGACGGAGTGTTTAAAAAACTGTCACGGTTCTCGCACTCATGTTACCATTGTGATTTTTTAAGCGCTTTCGCTGTCTGCTAAAGGCGACGGCGACGCAAAGTCCATATCAAATCCCTCTACATTATGTCATGATCTGAACAATCATGGCGAATCTACGTAACATCAGAGAGACAATCAATTGGCTGTGATTATGTTTTCGACATTTTGGACAATGAAGATTTCATGCTTTTGTATGATCTGAATGCTCCGAGCAATCCTGATTTCCAGTTTTAGATCGACCTTTGTTAACGTTAGAATCCATTTTGACAGCTATAAATGTAACCAGGCATTCACACACGTCTAGATACTTTGTATATAATCTACGCATAGACATCCCAGGTCGAAATTCCAATAGGATCCTTTAGCCTATTGGACCATCAGAAACCATTAGAGCTATTGGTGTCTATTGGTTTCAATAGGGAAAGTGAAATATTGGACCCACAGAAACCAATAGAAAATATCTATTGGACCAGCACCAACCCACAGAGAAAAAATGCTGATGGGCCAACAGAAAGCTTCTATTGGACCAACATTCAACCACGTCTTCTATGGGTTTCTGTTGGTCCATTTGATATTTTCTTCTATAATGGGTTTCTGGTGGTCCATTAGATATTTTCTATGGGTTCCTAGCTGTTGGTCTATTAAAGATCTTTCTATGGGTTTCTTATGGTCCCATATTCTGAATTCCCTATTTAAACCATTAGTCCAATGGCTTATATTGGTAAATCGATAATGATAAATCGAAATCCTATTTTAGCAACTGTCCACCAAAAAGGTATATTCTAATCTCAATTGCATTAACTCCATCACAAAGATCACTTGAAGTGAGTTTAAGGATATTATTTAATTAACTAAAGGTTTGTACTATTCTATATAATAAACATACATGAATTGTTTCTTGGCTAGTAATCATTATAATCAATATATCTATTGCTAAAACGTAAATGTGATTGAAACATGATCAGACAAATAATCTAGTCATTAATTGCAGAAAGAAAATAAAAATCACAAAATTGATGTGCATTGTCATAAGTTGCTTAAAGGAAACCAAAACCTCCATACTAAGTTACTTTTATTGTAAAGTTTAAGATATTTGTAAAATATCAGTGAAAATTTGAACGAAATCGGGCAAGGAATAAGTAAGTTAGAGCTTTTTGAAATGACTAGTCACTAGAGGGCGGTATTCAATTTGATGACATCATCTGTGGACAACTCTCCATGCCTTTTGTACATCAAATTTCGTGTTTTTCCTTCTTTCTTGTGATTGAGGTAATCTACTCCCCTGAAAGCAAGATATAGAATGCAAAATGATATTCTACTTCACATGTTATGAAGTCGGATCAAGAACACAAATAAATACGAAGAAAACGAAAAAATTGTGAAATTTTATGTACAAAAGGCATGGAGCGTTGTCCACAGATGATGTCATCAAATTGAATACCGCCCTCTAGTGACTAGTCATTTAAAAAAGCTCTAACTTCCTTATTCCTTGCCCGATTTTGTTCAAATTTTCACTGATTTTATTCAAATCTTTTAAACTTTACAATAAAAGTTACTTAGTATGAAGGTTTTGTTTCCCTTTAACAAATTATGATAAATGTTTTTTTTCTGTGAACACGTTTAAAGTAATCATGAATATGCATGAGATAGATTTAGCTGTTGGTTTCTATTGGTTTCTATTGGTTTCTATTGGACCTTTTGGTTTCTATTGGTTTCTATGTTTCTTAATTCTATTGGTCGTAATGGGTTTCTATTGGTCCCATTGGGTTCTATTGATCTCATTGGTTTTCTATTGGTCCTATTGGTCCTATCGGTTCTATTGGTTTCTATTGGTCTTATTGGTTTCTATTGGTCCTATTGGTCCTATCGGTCCTATTGGTCCTATCGGTCCTATTGGTCCTGTTTGTTTATATTGGTCTTATTGGTTTCTATTGGTCCTATTCAGGGGCGGCGATTTCTTTTCATGACCGGGGGGGGGGGGGGGGGACGTAATGCGATGAACGAGGGAGGAGTGACGTAATGAGCAAAAACGTTTTTTTTTGGGGGGAGAAACAAAATTCGCATCATCACCGCTCTTACATGTTACATGCAGGCCCCGCGGAACGTTTTTCAAAGTGGGAGTGGGGGGGGGGGGCTAAAGTATTTGCGATCAGATAGAGCAAAGCAAGTTGGGCATACATTGGCGTGGGGTCCAGGGGCATAGCCTCGGCAGGGATCAAGGGGCGGAGCCCCATGAGGCTCAGAATTTTTAGACATTTAATAAGGGTCAGATGAGCATATTTTGGCACCTTATTTGTGACACTTGCATGCAGGTCACTAATCGGAGTGGGGTCAAGGTGGCGAAGCTCCCAGAAGCTCAGCGGTTTTAGGCATTAAATTACGATGAGATAAGCATCCAGGGGCCGCCTTAGGGCCCTTAGTGGGGTCTAGGGGCGGAGCCCCCGGAAGCTCAGGGTTTTAGGCTTTTGAATATGGTCAGATGAGCATCCGGTGGCCCGCTTAGCGCCCTGGTGGGGTCCAGGGGGCAGAGCCCCCGGAAGCTCAGGTGTTTTAGGCATTTAATTAAGGTCAGCTGACCAACCAGGGGCCCGCCTTTGGGCCCTTGGTGGGGGCAGGGGGCAGAGCCCCCGGAAGCTCAGGGAAAATCATGCCATTTCCAGCAACATTTGCAAATTAGTCTCGAATTGGTATCGAGTTAGAAATAAACCACGTTTGAATTTTATTGAGGGGGGGGGGGACTGCCCCAAGCCCGAGTGAGTGGGCATAGTGAATGAGAGGGGTGAAGGTGACTAAAGTGACTACCCCCTCACAGGTTTTGAAGTTTTGTTGTATTACAAAATTATGATTCCTTAGCAAAACTATAGTACGAAAACAAACAATGTACTTTTTTCACACTTCACTTTTCTACAATATTTACATGTACATTTTGAAGGATGTTATGCGAGGAAGCATAGCTCCCGAGCAAGAAGATTTTTGCATTTTTATTTGTCTAAACGCTGCACTCTTGGGCCCTCCAAATCATAATAGTGTGTTGCAGTCTTTAGTCAGTGTTTGCTGTACATAATTTTTTTGCACTTTTTCAAATTTTCCGGGGGGGGGTGATCCCCCCCGTCCCCACGGGATCGCCGCCCCTGGTCCTTTTAGTTTCTAATGGTCCTATTGGTTTCTATTTCTATTGGTTTCTATGTTTGCTATTGGTTTTTATTGGTTTCTGATGGTTTGAATGGTCTCTATTAGATTCAATTCTATGGGTCCAACAGAAACCAATAGACCCCAACAGAAACCATTAGAGACCAATATAATTTTTCTAATGGTCTCTATTGGTCTCCATGGGATTTTCGACCTGGGATAGTCTTAAGTCGTCTTAAGAGACCGAACGCCAGATCACCCAAGGACCGGCCTGTTTAGGAAGACGACGGAGAGCGGTTTTGGCCGGATGAGCACGCGCAGATCGATTTTCATCTCAAGTTACCGTCCTCTTTGCCTTCCGTCGTGTTTGCGAAGGCGCACTAATAGATTTTACTGTGAAGACGGGCGAACCCGTGAGGTGGGAAAGTGTAATCGCTATTACGTACATGCTCGCTTAGCGGGTTGAGGTGAAGGCTGCCTTTCATTCGCCAATCGCTTTGTCTTGTCATCCGAAGCTTTAGCATTGCGGAACGTACCATGATCGTTTCGTTCTGGGTAACTTGGATCAACGCGAGATTCTTCGGATATGCTAGCTTGACTGCGTCCTCCCGGTGTAACTAATTCGAAGAATGATATAGCAGCTTCGAGAGAGAGAGAGAGAGAGAGAGACTACATATCCTCAATGGCACATGTAATATACAGGACAAGACTACAGGTGGAGCAAATCGGACATGTCAATACAGCTTAATGACATTATACATGCCATTTTGGGGCTTATATCCCCCGCCCCCCCCCCCCCCCCACTCAGCTTTCGAAATGACCGCATGCGTGTTGCCAAAATGTCCGGTAAAGGGGTACTTTTTGTGCGACAAAGTCCGGCCCGAGAATTGTAAAAAAAAGGGGTGTATTTGACTTTTCACCCGGAGATTTCTTTAAAAAGGGGGTGTTTTTTCTTTTTTTTTCTCTCATCTCTTTGGACTCCTGAGAAATTATTTTAGGGGGGTCTCCAAAGCAGGAAAAGCCCGCGAAAAGCCCGCGAAAGGCGGGTTCGGAAATGTTGGCAGTCCTCAAATAGGGGGTGCTTTCAAAAAGAGGGAACGAGCATATGCGTACCCTAAATAACACTGAGTGGGGGGGGCGGGTTATATCCAAAATTAAACTCTGTTTCCCCCTGAACAAGAAGGGCTTTCCAGGCCTGACAAGCATGAACTACCTTCTCTGGACCTCTAGGAAGAACAAACCCATTTTGATAATGGCTCTAAATAGAGCTTTCCAGCCGTTTTTTCAATTCTTGATTTTTGTATTATATTTGTAAATTGTATTCTTGTATGTATTTGAATTTTTATACGGAAAATAAAACCAAACAACCAACCAACCAACCCACAACAAAGGCAGGGCAATCGTCCAACCAGTAAAATATTTTAGATATTTTGTCTTCACATTGAACATCTTATTCGCAAATCTGTCGGAGCGTAGTCTGGACTGCCCCGTCAATAAATAAATTTAAAAGATATTCATACTGACTGGTATGGGATTGTCTTTTATATATCTATATCTATATTTCATTCACTTTCAATTTCAATTCAAGTAGTTTGATTTCTATAACTCAATCAAAACAGGAAAAAAAATTGCGAACATAAAATGAATATCGATTGATCAATATTGAGACAAAAAGTATCTAGGTTATTGTTTGATGCAAAGGCAATAAGGGTAATATATCAGCTAACCATAAAACTGTGGCAAGTTATGGACACAAGTTCAGGTAGAATTTGAATTGGTATTGTGTACCAAAAGGGTCATATAGGCATATAGGGTTTGTGAGTTAAAATGAGTGTATGCATCAAAAGCATTCAAGCATCAATTTGCATCACTGTGAACTCTGCTGGCATGTATTTTGCCCACTGAATGTCATCATTTGCTATATGAAGTGATTGTCAATAAATCGTCACATTACATCATTGCGGATAGCACCCTAAGATGGTTTTCCAGGACTCGTTTAGTCGTTAGTGGATGAGGATTTAGAGCGAATAAAGACAACTTTAGTTTCATAAATCATTGACATTTTATGGGCTATGTTTGTTAGCCTTTGTTTATGAGTTAAATATAATGAAGAACTAAAAGAAAATCACAGCAGAAAAAAACAAACCGATTTTGTTCATATGTAACTTACTGGAATACGCCTTTTTCAATAAGCTTGGATCCGCAATCATTTCTTCGGGATATTTTGACGCATTCTTCAGGAACTCAAGGAGCTTTTCTCGGTCTACATTTTGCATCTGTTCTAGGACCTGGTCTTTCTTCTCGATATGTCCGCATATTATTTGAAGGCTGGTAGTCTCGAAGGCCTTTGGTTGCTTGTACCTGAATGAACCCATGCGAGATGATTGAACTGTTTCTCTCATATCGTCAAAGTCATGGACTATCACCCCCATCTTGTTCTTACCTGGAATGTCAGAAAACAGGATTTTTCGAAAATAGCAAAAAATATTCCAGCATTTTACAACTTAGGATTGATTATATTCAAATTATGATGTCGTGAACTTGCCACAAATTATGTTGTTAACATGATCTCGAATAATGCCCCATTTCAGACCTATCAAACTTCACAGAATCATAGAAAAATAAACATCAAAGGCCACACTACGAAATACTGGGGCGTCGTTCGAAGGGTATATTTGAAGTTGCACCACCCCATTACTTTTTGCTCCTTATCGGCAAATCCCAAAACTTTTGTTTTTGTCCGTTGAACCCCCCCCCCCCCCCTAACAATCTCTGAAGGGAAGAATTGCATATATTTAGAACTGTAGTGAATTTATGCTCCATTATAGTGTCAACGAACTTTATGTAATGTTTTGATATTGCCTTGTTGTGCCGACAACTTTTGAGAAATTTAAGCTGATAATTTATGCAGTTTTCCTGCGACGTCGTATGTTTCACATTCTTGACACATTTTGGCACCTGCCTTCACATATCTCGTCGCCATGGTTTGTTTTCGTAATGTGACCAATCACAGCTTCCGCTGGTCACGTTTTCGCCACGGAGCTGGGGTTTTCGTTAGTTAGCCTGCATGATCTCGTAAGATCATCACGTATTGGACTGATTCACTTTTATAGCAATCCTCGCGATTTTTCATCCAGCAGCTACGGCGACATAGTGTAGCGTTTTCCGTTGGATTTCCACTAGTACACGCCTGTGATTTCTTCACGACAACTGTTAATAGCGAACTGCTTGTTTTCTCTTCGCGACTCGACATCTCGTGACTTCAATTCTGACACTTATTTCACTTGGAATACGCGGTTTATTTACAACGCGCCAGTGGTTATTTTCGTGTTCTTTCTTCCTGGGCTAGCATATTTTGATTTACGCTTGTGCTAGCCCGAGGTGTTTATATTTACGTTACCTCATTTTTGCCACAACTTTAGAAGAACGCGATCCGCTTCTCGTACGTTAGCCGAGGCCTCCGGTTATTAGATAGCGTTTATATTACCAACTCTTGCCACAACTAGACTCCACTTCTTCAGTCTTCAGTCTAGTATTTTGTATATAGTCGTCGGGGACATTTACTACGAACACTCCCTCTGTTCCCCAACATTTAGGAGTGTCAATTTCTACAATTCTTCTTCAACGTGTTACACTCGACATTGTATATATTGATCAACACACATCGCGATCGCCATTGTCATCTTCATACTACATATATAGGATCACTCTCAAGTTTCTACACAACAGAGGACAGTGGTGAGTAAAAGTCTAGCTCATAGTCATACTCATTATAGTCAGCATAGAATTTTTACATTGGTGACCCCGACGTGATCCGTTTTTACTCGCTGTGTGTTATCATTATCAACATCGTTATGCCTGATCTTCCAGAACCTACCACTACCGGTGATACTTCTACTTCTTCCTCTTCGCCCAGCATTGCTGGAGCTGTCGGTCTTAAACTTCCGCCTTTCTGGCCGAACGATCCGTCCTTGTGGTTCGCACAAGTGGAAGCACAGTTCTTAACCAGAGGTATTACAACCGAGAATACTAAGTTTGCACATGTTGTTGGTTCGTTGCAGCCAGAGATCGCGCAAGAAGTGCGTGATTTTTTGATCAGTCCGCCTGCTACAGAACGGTATACTTCACTTAAGACTGAACTTATCAAGCGCACTTCGGCATCTCAACAGCACCGTCTACACCAACTTCTCATCTCGGAAGAACTAGGTGACCGGAAACCGAGTCAATTTCTGCGTCGCATGAGGCAGCTCTTGGGTGAGTTTTCCCTAGAGGATAACATTTTGAAACAGTTGTTTTTACAGCGATTGCCCAATAATGTGCAGTTAATTCTTGCATCTACGAGTGAAGAAGTTTCAATCGAACAGTTAGCTTTAATCGCCGATAAGATTGTTGAGGTAGCAACACCATCACCTTTTGTAGCTACAGTTTCTCAGTCTGCGGCTACTACTAGTTTTGCTACACCCAGTCAGTCAGCTACGGTTTGTACCACAGGAGCATGTGCTTGTAGTTCCGATAGTGTGTCTGTTAAGGATTTACAGGTTTCAGTTCATCAATTGACGCTACAGGTACAGGCGTTGACCGCGAACATTCAAGAGCGTGGCAGGTCCAGTGAACGTGGTGCCAAGGCCAACTCTCGACAGTCGAAGAGCAGATCAATGAGCAGGTCTCGCAGACAGCCAGATAAGAACGGTTATTGTTGGTATCACTCCAATTTTGGTACCAAGGCTCACAGGTGTTTATTACCTTGTACATTTTCTTCTCATCAGTCTACTCCTCGTCCTGTTCAGGGAAACGACTAGACCGACATATTGAAGCGACTAGTAGTGTCGGTCCGAACCCAGAGAGTCGCTTGTTTTATATTACTGACAAGCAATCCGGAACTCGTTTTTTAGTAGATACTGGTGCTGAGGTCAGTATCTTCCCACGGTCTGTTCTTGGGAAGTCATTTTCTTCTCTACCTTCTCACTCCAAGATAGAGCTTGAAGCTGTTAACCGTACCCCTATACAAGTCTACGGAGAGCGGTTTTTTTCACTCGACCTGGGACTTCGCCGGACATTTAAGTGGGTGTTTATTGTGACCAGCATATCGACGCCTATTCTTGGAGCTGATTTCCTGGACCATTTCGGTTTACTGGTTGACGTTAAGTTCCGCAAGCTTATCGATAGGACTACTAGCCTTTCTGTGCATGGTTTTGGTTCATTCACGGGTACCATTAGCCCCATGTATGTCCGACAGGCTACTGCTACACCGTCACGGTTTACCGACCTTCTTCAAGGTTATCCGGACATAGTTCGTCCTACCTACAACGACATATCAGTGAAGCATGCTACCACTCACCACATAGTCACTCATGGTCCTCCAGTTACGGCTCGGCCTCGTCGCCTTGCGCCAGATCGCCTCGAGATCACCCGTGCAGAGTTTCAGCATATGCAGGAGCTTGGAATCATACGGCCATCTTCAAGTAACTGGGCCTCACCTCTACATATGGTTCCCAAGAAGAAGCCAGGTGAGTGGCGTCCTTGTGGGGACTATCGTGCTCTCAATGCCTCCACGGTTCCTGACAGATACCCTATACCTCACTTACAAGACTTTTCTGGTGCACTTCAGGGCAAGCAGGTTTTTTCCAAGTTGGACTTGGTTCGTGCCTATCATCAGGTACCGGTAGAACCAGGTGACATTGCCAAGACTGCTATTACGACACCCTTTGGCCTTTTTTGAATTCATCCGCATGCCATTTGGACTCAGAAATGCTGCACAGACTTTTCAACGATTCATAGATGAAGTTTTGAGGGGTTTGCCGTTCGTCTATGCATATATTGACGATCTTCTAGTTAGCAGTACGGATATGGATGAGCACGAGCGGCATCTTAAGCAGCTTTTTGACCGTTTGTCTCAACACGGTGTCGTAATCAACCCATCCAAGTGTGTGTTCGCAGTTTCTAGCCTCACCTTTCTGGGTCATCATATCGATGAGAAAGGCATATCACCTCTTCCAGACCGGGTAGTTGCTATCCAGGAGTTTCCACCACCCACTTCTCTACGTAAGCTGCGGGAATTCTTGGGGTTGGTGAACTTTTACCGTCGTTTTGTACCCCATTGCGCAGATATTGCTCGTCCACTCACCGACCTACTCAAGAATCAGAAGAAGAAGAATCGACCAATCGAGCTCGACGCTGAGGCACTTTTAGCTTTCAACGAGACGAAGTCGGCTTTATCGCGTGCTACTCTTCTGGTTCATCACAGGTCAGACGTTCCTGTTTGTCTACTTACCGATGCCTCGGACTATGGGGTGGGGGCAGTTTTGCAGCAGCTGGTTCATGGGGAGTGGCAGCCACTTTCCTTTTTCTCCAAACGTCTTAAATCTGCAGAGACTCGATATGGAACTTTTGGCAGAGAACTTCTGGCCATCTATTCAATTCAATTCAATTCAATTTCGGTTTTATTACAAATATACCAAATAAAAAGTCCAAAGACTAACAATAATTGGCTTACAATGTATCATATAAAAATGCATTAAAAACAGTAGATTTAAAAATTCAGTAATAAGTTAAAGTACATTGCTCACATTGTATCATATAAAAATGCATTAAAACAGTTGATTTAAAAATTCAGTTATAACATAAAGTATGAAGAAAAAAAAAGAAAAAAAGAAGAAAGATTGTAAGTTATAAAATGGTGATAATCAGTTTGTCAGTAAATTGAGAAGAAAGAAGAAATAAAGAGTGAAAAGTGGAAGAGAGGGAGAGGGAGAGGATAACGAGAAAAAAGAAAAGAGAGTTCAATTTATGACAAAAAAGTAAGTAAATGAACGAGAATTGAGTTGATTCAGCTTAATGAAGCATTGTAAAACTAAAATGCACATAATACGGACATGTCAAATGATACATTAATACGAATGCCATTATGGAATTGTTATTATACTGTTTAAAATTGGTGAATGTCAATGACCTATACATATTGGTGAAAATTATTAATGATTAATTTTCACATTGTCAGAAAATTGAGAAGAGGAAATACATGACAGAAATAGAGAAACAGTGGGAGAGGGGAGGAGGGAAAGGAGAAAGAGAGAGAAAAAGCTAGAGAAAAAGCTAGAGAAAGGGAGAAAGAGAGAGAGAGAGAGAGAGACGGGGAGAGGGAGAGAGTTCGAAAATTGACAATACATTGTAAACAGATCTAACAATTGAATTTAGCAAACGAACAAGAGAGGGAACTGTCGATTGTTTGTAGCGCTGGGTTCTGCAACGTGGTAGGGACAAATGATCAGAGTTTCTTAAACTGCGGCAAGTAGTCACATGGCGCGGTTGTGGCAGGAGATGGCGGTGTCTTAGAGAACCCAGAAGTGATTTCGCAAATCGCGTGAGGATCTCAACACGTCGGCTATCAAGAGATGAAATGTCAAATTGGTGGAGAAGGTCATCATAGTGAGAGTCAGTCGGGTAACAAATCATGCGAAGAGCTCTCTTCTGTACTCGTTCAATTTCAGCAGACTGGCGCAGGGTTAAACTTGATCCCCAAACAGGTACTGCATACTCTAGTATTGGTCGTATGTACACAGAGTATATGAACACGAGATCCTCCGGTTTGACACCAAACTTCTTGAGTTTACATAGAATGAAGAGGCGACGTGATGCATTTCCAACCATGCGTTTCACCTGCTCTTTCCATTTAAGATCATCCTGAACGATAACACCAAGAAGTTTAAAAGATGAGCAGGATTGCAAGGGTACATCACGAATGGACAAATGAACAGGGGGAGGAGCATGACGAAGAAAAGAGACTTGCAACACTTGACACTTTTCTGGTTTAGGAGCCATATCGTTGTCATCACACCAGCGACTTAAGGAATCGAGATTCGACTGCATTTCTGACGGCCGCGAGTGATGAACAACTTCCACAAGTGACAAATCATCGACATACTTCCAGTAGTCACAATTTTCAGCAGCATCGTTGATCATAACAAGGAATGTGATAGGGCCAAGTTTCGTACCTTGCGGAACATCTACTTAGCCATCAAGCATTTCTCCCACCTTCTCGTCGGTCGGCATTTCTGTGTGTATACTGATCACAAACCACTAGTTCATGCCTACAACGCCAAGCCTGATCGGTATTCGCCACGAGAGATCAGACACTTGGATTTCATTTCCCAGTACACTACTGACTTGCGTCATATTAGTGGGAAAGACAACACAGCAGCTGACGCCCTTTCTCGAGCTGACATTCATGCTCTACATATAGATGCATCCTCCGTCATCGACTTTGAGGCTATCGCTGAAGCTCAGAAGTCTGATTTGGAGCTTGATAGTTTACGACATTCGTCTCTTCATCTGGACGCCATACCACTTCCTTCTTCACCTGGTACTATTTTGTGTGATACTACTAAGGGCAATCCTCGTCCTTACGTCCCTCCATCGTTCAGGCGCACAGTGTTTAGTGCTCTTCATGATTTGTCACACCCTGGTATCAGGGCATCTCAGCGTTTGGTCACCGACCGTTTCGTGTGGCCCAGCATAAACACTGATGTGAGGAAGTGGGCCAGAACTTGCCTTAAGTGCCAGCGGTGTAAGATACACCGTCATACGAGGGCACCATTGGGCACATTCTCGACTCCGGATGCCAGATTTGACCATGTTCATATAGATTTGGTAGGACCTCTTCCTCCTTCAGAGGGCTATGCATATCTCCTTACATGCATCGACAGGTTTACTCGTTGGCCTGCAGCTATACCACTCAAGGACATAACAGCAGAGTCTGTCGCACGGGCTTTTGTCGCCAACTGGGTTGCTCTTTACGGGGTTCCCTCCACTATTACCACAGATAGAGGTAGCCAGTTTGAGTCCAAGTTGTTTCGGTCTCTCACCGACCTGTTAGGGAGCAAGCGTACTAGGACTACAGCTTATCATCCGGCTTCTAATGGACTTGTGGAACGTTTCCACCGCCAACTGAAAGCTTCACTCAAAGCTCATTCTAACGCTCGCTGGACTGAGACCCTTCCTCTCGTCATGTTGGGTATTCGTACGACTGTGAAATTTGACCTGGGTTGCTGTGCATCCGAGCTTGTCTACGGGACCACCATTCGGTTGCCGGAGCAATTTGTTGCTCCCAGTCAGACTAGCAGTTGTGCTGATCTCAGCGATTACGTGGATAGACTCAAGCAACAGATGCAGGACTTGAGAGCTCGGCCTCCTCGTGTTTCTCACCGTCAGTCACAGTTTCATCCTGATTTATCTACTTGTACACATGTTTTCGTGCGACATGATGCTGTGAGGAAGCCGCTACAACCTCCGTATGATGGTCCTTTTCTGATTCTTAGCCGTTCTGACAAGTTTTTCACTCTCGATGTGCGTGGAAAACATGGTAGTGTCAGTGTCGACAGACTGAAGCCGGCATACATCGATTCAGAGTTTTCTAAGGTTCCTCCTTCTGACAAGTTTCCTCCTTCTGATGAGATTCTTCCTCCCGTCAAGGTTCCTCCTCTTGTCAAGGCTCCTACATCGCGTTTGAAGGATGTACGCCCTCCTGTTTCTCCAACGCCTACTCCTCCTCCAGTGAAGACGACCAGGTCAGGGAGACACGTTCATTGGCCTGCACGTTTTGTACAGTATTTTGCAGTGAGTTGAGCACTACTTGTATATCTTCATCGATTGCTTCCTTTTTCATATCTTCTCAAGCAACAATCTAGAGGGGAATTATATGTAGTGAATTTATGCTCCATTATAGTGTCAACGAACTTTATGTAATGTTTTGATATTGCCTTGTTGTGCCGACAACTTTTGAGAAATTTAAGCTGATAATTTATGCAGTTTTCCTGCGACGTCGTATGTTTCACATTCTTGACACATTTTGGCACCTGCCTTCACATATCTCGTCGCCATGGTTTGTTTTCGTAATGTGACCAATCACAGCTTCCGCTGGTCACGTTTTCGCCACGGAGCTGGGGTTTTCGTTAGTTAGCCTGCATGATCTCGTAAGATCATCACGTATTGGACTGATTCACTTTTATAGCAATCCTCGCGATTTTTCATCCAGCAGCTACGGCGACATAGTGTAGCGTTTTCCGTTGGATTTCCACTAGTACACGCCTGTGATTTCTTCACGACAACTGTTAATAGCGAACTGCTTGTTTTCTCTTCGCGACTCGACATCTCGTGACTTCAATTCTGACACTTATTTCACTTGGAATACGCGGTTTATTTACAACGCGCCAGTGGTTATTTTCGTGTACTTTCTTCCTGGGCTAGCATATTTTGATTTACGCTTGTGCTAGCCCGAGGTGTTTATATTTACGTTACTTCATTTTTGCCACAACTTTAGAAGAACGCGATCCGCTTCTCGTACGTTAGCCGAGGCCTCCGGTTATTAGATAGCGTTTATATTACCAACTCTTGCCACAACTAGACTCCACTTCTTCAGTCTTCAGTCTAGTATTTTGTATATAGTCGTCGGGGACATTTACTACGAACACTCCCTCTGTTCCCCAACATTTAGGAGTGTCAATTTCTACAATTCTTCTTCAACGTGTTACACTCGACATTGTATATATTGATCAACACACATCGCGATCGCCATTGTCATCTTCATACTACATAGGATCACTCTCAAGTTTCTACACAACAAAGGACAGTGGTGAGTAAAAGTCTAGCTCATAGTCATACTCATTATAGTCAGCATAGAATTTTTACAGAACCACTTCCACTTGTCTCCATTTGAAAATATTTTTGGAAATATGACGTGACTACAAATGTGGTCGGACAAAACCTACAATCAAATCGATCTCGCGACACCCCTTAATTCAATATCTTACAGATCGTGCATCACCTGGAAGCCGTTTTACTTAAGAAGGAGCAGTAATTACCTACGACCCTCGCACAGTATGGAAGATACACATCGTACAGGGCATCCATGACATCTGTAATGGCAAACCTTCTGTTGTTGATGGAGTGGCACAGAAGCATCACATCAACCGGGTTTCCCTTTGGAAATTTATAATGATCGAGATCGTTGTACGGTAACGCATGGACCTTGACTTCTTCGATCAGTTTCGGATGATGCTTCTTAAGATCTTTCAAGAAGGATACAAGACCTTGTACGTTGAAGTCATAAGCCGATGTGCACACTGAGATGGATACAGGACGTTCTTTGCTGACATGCTCAACTTTCTTTTCATTAACTCTCTGCTTTGTGGTTCCATCTTTTTTGGTAGCATCTTTGGTAGCTGCAGCGCCCTCCTTGCTGTCTTTCTGTTCATTAGCTTTATTTTCTGTAGCTCTCTTTTCTTCTTCTGATTTTTCTTTAGTCTTCCTTTCCCTAGCTCCCTCTTTGTCTTTCGGATCTTTGGATCCTGAATTTCGATCTGGAGTTGTTGGGTTCGTCGTGGGATTATGGAGTACTGTGTGCAGAATACAGTTTTATAAAAGCATTTAAGGTAATAGTTTTATAAAAGCATTTAAGGCAATGGTTTTAATGTCACAGATTCTTACGAAGGTCAAAATTATTTAAAATAATGGAAAATATTGTCTCTATTAAAGCCATTGTTTACGATTGATATTTTCCAACATATGTAGTAGTCTTAGATACATCTCGTGGGATTATGGAGTACTGTGTGCAGAATACAGTTTTATAAAAGCATTTAAGGTAATAGTTTTATAAAAGCATTTAAGGCAATGGTTTTAATGTCACAGATTCTTACGAAGGTCAAAATTATTTAAAATAATGGAAAATATTGTCTCTAAAAGCCATTGTTTACGATTGATATTTTCCAACATATGTAGTAGTCTTAGAATACATCTTACACAATATCGATTTAAAAAAGTTGTGGTTGTCTCATAAAGCTTCCGGGAAGGATAGAAAGTTGTGAATATGATTACCTGGTCTGCCGAGAGGAGTGGACGGGATGATTACAGGTGTGTTCACGAGTGTTTCCTCGTCTGACGGGACAGGAATTTTAAACTTATCTAATTCTGGAGACAAAAAGCAAAAATATTTCTAATGGTTTAAGAAAAGAAATATGAATTTCTTTTTATCCCGTCTCTCTCTCTCCAACTATCTTTATTTGTCTTCACACACCGCCTTTTCCCCTTTCTTTCTCCCTCTCTTCTTCTCTTTATCTCTTTCTCTTTTTCCAATTTTTCTTAGGGCAGTATTTTTTTCAAAATATTGTGTTCACCAACTTTGAGTACGATTACAATACAGTTTTAAAAATGATAATTTGTAAAACTGTATTGTCATCAGTAGGAAAGCTACGAGGGGGCACGGCAGCACGTGTCCCCCACCCCGAAAATAAAATCTTATAGCACACACAAAAAGTGAGAGCGAAGGGAGAGGTAAGGGAAAGGGATTTTCTTCCAGGTATTCTACATGTATTTTGAGAATATGTAAACGTGAGGACAAAATAATAAGTCTGTATTGAAATCTATTGTAAGAGGTGCATTAAATGATTATTGAAAAATGCTTTGGGGTCAATTGATTTTTGTTCCTGCTATATCTTACAGCAGAAATTATGATAATAATCTGTCTGTGTGTATCATTTTTCATTCTTCAATCATCTATGTTCTACTCCCTTAAGGCAGGCTCACACTATAACGAATAGACAAGACGAAAGGTTTGATGCGTGGCTGATCTTCAACGAAACGGAGGTAAGTCTTTTGTCAACTCTGTTTGTCGCTACGGCAGGCAGCCAGTGAAAACGTTTAATCAACTTTATGGAAATGCAAGCATTACTTTAAACAAACAGAATTTTCTTATTCCTGGCTCATTTTTCCTGATTGAGGTGTCTTTTTATGAAAGGGCAGAAAATGAAATTTCTAGAAATGTGATTTTCACTTTAGAATTCAGATACTGCCCGCCAAATGACTTTTTGGTACCCTCTCTTCAAATTGCTTTTAATCACTCATGCGTGAAATATGAGTTGCATCAAATGAAAGAGGAGGATCTAAGCTTTACAAATATGTGTCATTAATTAATTATAATTGTGATTAAGTTAAACATACTACAGAATAATCTACGAACCTGCTTTGATGACATCAGCAGAGTCCTTCATTTCATTATCTAGAAATCTCTTTCTCAGATTCAGAGCACTGTCACTGTTCCGTCCATTTCTCATAACAAACTTGGACAAGAGAGTATTGAGTGCGCTTTGTGGATTCGTGGCTGAATTAGCCCCAATCACTGCGTTAGCGCCATCGGCTGCGCTGAATCCCAGGTATACGCTAAAGGACTCTGCGGGGACAATCTTTAGATTAATCCGTTTTGACAAACTCAGCAGAAATTTGTCAGTCAAAATCTCCTCCATCACATGTTGCGAAGTACTGATGCCAGAAAAGAAATATACGTATTTGAAGGGGGAAAATATAATAACACCATGAATTAAATGAACGCATGAATGGATATGCTACAACATGATGTTGAGAACAGAACTTATATACTTAAACACAGAGTTAACACCATTCTGGTCCCAAACAGACAATATAATCATATTTCAACTTGAGGTGCACTTGGAAGAGATTCTTCTCTCTCTCTCTATTTTTCTTGTTCTACTCTGTCCCTCTCTACCCCTTTCCTCCAATCTTTCGTATATTCCCTGATCAACTTTTCTTTCTTTTTTCTTCTTCCTTCTATTCCTCTTTCTAGTTCCGTCTTTCTCTCTCTCTCTCTCTCCCTACTTTTTTGATGACACAGAAGGTGTTTAATGTTTTTAATATTTGTAATATATTTGAATTTTAACGTAATATTTGTAATATATCCCGATTTTGATGGAATATTTGATTCTCATTTTGCATGATTTATAGTCGTACGTTTTAGTCATTCATATTTTGTTCGTCTATTGTGTTGTATATTGACTTTGTAAATTGAATAATTTCAGCTTCCCAGCTGCTTTTATTTCAATAAACCGAATCAAATCAAATTAAAATAACGTCATTTTCTAGAATATGTCTGACCAGGGGCGGCGGAGTGTCTTCTAAAGTGTAGGGGGAGAGGCAAAAACAAAATAGGGCACTTTTTAGAGAAAAAAGGGAAAACTCAAAGTGAAAATACACCACGTTTATACATTGTCATAAACCCCTACATCGTCATGATTATGATAACACTACAAGGGAGGACATCAATATTCTTTTCTCTCTTTACGTGGTTCAAGATACTGCTTAAAGTGAACCGGTAACATTGTTGAAGGTTCATGAAAATAAGCCGTATTTGTTATGAAATGTTACTTATTATATTTCTTTATTGTACTAAACCCTCTAACATGGAAACAAATCCTGAAAAATTATCAAACCACAAAGATATGTATGGTTTTCTTTGAAGGCGTCACTGTGCAACACCCTCTAACAGTAAATACTCCCAACCAATTTTTGAATTTCCCTACCGTTCTTCCATGAAAATAAGACACAAAACAGGCTTTCAAAAATCTTCCAATACCTAAATATTTGGAATGGTATACAAAGCCACTTTATTGCTTTGTGACGATTTACATACATTAACCTAAAATTTAATTGAATTATAATGATATAGTTGGGAGAATTCAGGAATCGATCAGATCAGTTTTTCCCAATTTTTATCATTAATAATGGTCTGTTTTCAATGAAAATTTCAGATTATATTTAATTATACATTTATATAGCATTCAAGTCATAACGTCAGCAAAATGTTATGTTCATCCGAATAAATGTTACCAAATCCCTTTAGAGGGTTCCTCTGTTTCTTCGGTGGGGTGTTCAGTACTCCCTGCTTCAACTCGCTCTTCATTTGCGTTCTGCTTCATGGTTCCATCTTGTTTGGTACCATCTTCGGTAGCTGCAGCACCCTCCTTGCTGACTTTCCGTTCATTAGCTATAATTTCCAGAGCACCTTCAGCGTGGGGGTCAAGTCCCGCTTCTGGCACCACTGAAAGCAAAAAGCAATGTAATGTGATCGATTCAAAACATAAATACAATAAATAAATGAAGGAGGATGTATAGGCTTGTCACCATTTGTTTTATGAAAATGAGTAGGAGTATCTAAATGACGTTTATGATGTGAATATTTTTAAGTGAAAGTACGAATATTATTAATTATCATACTAATCCCTTTTCTTTCATTGCATCGCACCTGTATTTTGTTTGGTTTCTATATCTTCGGAAGAGAAATCAGCTATCTGTGGTTCTCCACTTTTCTCCTCATCTGTTTTTCCAGAACCTCCAGGAGGAGCAGTTGAATGATCGGCTATCTCTGGTTCTCCACTTTCCTCCTCATCTTTCTTTTCGGAACCTTTAGGAGGAGCAGTTGAAAGATCAGCTATCTGTGATTCTCCACTTTCCTCTTCATCTGTATTTTCGGAACCTTCATGAAGAGCTGTTGAAAGATCAGCTATCTGTGATTCTCCACTTTCCTCCTCATCGTTCTTTTCGGAACCTTCATGAGGAGCAGTTGAACGATCAGCTATCTTTGGTTCTCCACTTTCCTCTTTATCTGTCTTTTCAGAACCTTCATGAGGAGCAGTTGAATAATCAGCTATCTGTGATTCTCCACTTTCCTCTTCATCTGTATTTTCGGAACCTTCAGGAGGAACAGTTGAATGATCAGGTATCTTTAGTTCTCCACTTCCCCCCTTATCTGTCTTTCTAGAACCTTCGCGAGGAACAGTTGAATGATCAGCTATATGTGGTTCTCCACTTTCCTCCGTATCTGTCTTTCCAGAACCTTCATGAGGGGTACTTGGAGTATCAGCTTTCGGTGGTTCTCCACTTCCCTCCTTATCTGTCTTTCCAGAACCTTCATGAGGGGTAGTTGGAGGATCAGCTTTCGGTGGTTCTCCACTTTCCTCCGTATCTGTCTTTCCAGAACCTTCATGAGGGGTAGTTGGAGTATCAGCTATCTGTGATTCTCCACTTTCCTCCTTATCTGTCTTTCCAGAACCTTCATGAGGGGTAGTTGGAGGATCAGCTTTCGGTGGTTCTCCACTTTCCTCCGTATCTGTCTTTCCAGAACCTTCATAATAACGTAATAAATTGAATTAATAATGTAATGTGAATTACACCAACACAAAACGAGGTGTATAGGCTTGTCAATATTTGTATTATGAAAATGAGTATAAGTATCTAAATAAAAAAATTAAAAGACGGGCGAAAGAAAGTTTGGGGTGGGGGGTGTTTATTATAACAAAAAAGCGCTCACTATCGACCGGCACGATTTTCTAATTTCCGGGGGCAATTTTTTTTTTTTTTTTAAATTATGCATAGAAATCTTATCGCTAAAAATGTTATCATACCGCAAAAACTAAATTATTTTTCGTTCGGTTTGAGTACAATAGTCGTACAGTATTTCGTTTTGTAATTGAATTTTATTTTTAGCTCAACAATCACATTCACATTTAAAGTTGGAATTTGCTTTACCTAGCAACCAGAATCGCAGGCGTTCGTTAAAGTCTTAAAGTGTAACACTGTGCCTACATGATCACAACCCCAAAACGTAGCCTGCTCGGCGGCCGGGCGGCGAGTTTTAGGCCAATTACGCCCGAGCATCGAGCGGGGGCCGCCCGGACACCGCTTGTTTTTAGGGCATCGCTCGGTCGCCGCTGAAGTTTTAGCGCGAAGTTAAAATTCGTCGGCGCCTGCTCACTTTTCACTCGCCCCCAAAATACGCTCGGTGCCCAGGTGGTCGCCGCCCGGGGACCGACCTAATCGAGCGTTCGCCGTCGAGCGATTTAGGTCAAAAATCAAAGCCACTAGGTCAAAGGCTGCCGAGCGGTCCCCGCCCGGTCGCCGCTTCGAGATCAGTGGTCACTGCATGGGCGGTGAGTTCAAAATCGGTCCGCAGTCTTTAACCTAGCGGCTTCGATTTCTGACTTAAATCGCTCGACGGCGAGCGGTCGATGCCCGGGCGGCAACCGCCCGTCACCGAGCGTATTTTGGTGCCCCGCTGATCACCAGCCGGCCGCCCGGCAATTTATTTAAAATCAGCCGGTGGGAGACCTTTCGGGAATCGGTGGATCATCAGTCGGTCACTGCCGGGAGGCCGCCCGGACAAGCTCCCCGATTTCGCCCAGTTTTGACCTAAAATCGACCGGCAACCGACGGAAAATCAATTGGGCACCGCCCAGGCATAGCTTGGTCTCGACTTTTCTAAAAAATCGTTGGCCGATGCCTAAATTCCAGCGGCGACCGAGGAGGCTACAAATCGGTCGGTCGCCGCTCTGAGTTGTGACCATAGCTTAAGCTACTGAACAACCAGTCGCGGCGTGTGGCCGTGGACGCAAAGTGCGTAGTGATTACATAAGCTGGCTGTTTGCTGCATGTTCGATCAAGCTAGTAAGCTGCTATGTTTCGCCGAATTCACGCTATAGTAAAGGTATCGTTTAGCAATGTTAAATCTGAGATGCACGGACCTACGTGTTATCAGAGTCTGAGATATGGCGTAATATTGAAGCCTTAACAAAATTGAGCTTTTAAATGACCCAAAAGTGCCTAAAAATATATATATATATTCGAGTGACCGGTTTTACCATACTCGTTCTTCCGAATTGACTGTAGTGTTATGAAAAAAGTTAAGAAAAGGCAAAATTTGATTTCGTTTTCCAATAATGAATATCTTGATAATTAGACAGGAGATCGGCTTGTAAAAGTCATGGGGTTCCTGACTAAAGTAAAGGTTTATAATTATCATTGCAGCATGATCCAAATCCAGGATTATGTTTCAGAATCTCAGACAAGTTACCCAATCCCTCTAATGTATCCACGTATAGGTCCATACATAAAGCATTGCCAATTGAGAGCAATGTTTTGTAAAAGAGAGAGAGAGAGAGAGCTTCAAGTAAATAAGGACAAAGATTGGCGCGACGCAGTAGACTGCGCTGCACGCGACCTATTTGTTCGTACCATAGCGAGCCGAGATCGAGCTCGCGAAGGAAACCTGCGCACGCGCACTCGCGCAGGACACCACCGCATGCGTACATGGATTCCGGTAGAGTTGTTAATAGGGTGATAGTAATTATACAAGTCAACCTTTAATCAACCCGTCGTTTAGCTCAATAGGACAGCGTGATACCAATAGGACTTTGGAGTTGAATTGGGGGTTCGAATCTCATTATTTATTCAGTTTGTTTGCCTTTATAAATAGTCAGGCAAAGCAATAAATAATCAAAGTTCAATTCTTTGTGACCTTTTTACAAGCTTTCGTAGCTTGTTGTGTATGAAAATGAGTTCATACTGGAATCTGGTTTTGCTGTGGTACGAAAAAATGAGACGCCCGCTGCACGCTGCACACTGCACCAGGAGCCCGTATTAATCGTCATTCGTTTCAGCATGGTTTCAGCGGCACAAAACCATCACCTACCATGGAATTATGTCGGGTTAGTTGTCCCTCTCAATGTGAGATATGTTCCATCAAGTCATGCACTTTAGACAAATACCAGTGTACTGCCAGAGGAAAGTGGAATTCAATATCAGTCAAATCTGTCATTTTACATGGAGCACCTGTACCTTTCTCTTGATAATGAAAATCTGCCCGAAAATTAGCAAGAAAAGGAAAGGAATAAAATGAGAAAGAAATAAAGGAAACAGAAGAAAGAAAAAGTAAAAAGAATGAAATAAGATAAACAATAAATGAATGGAAGAAATAAAGAATATGGAAAAGAAGAAACGAAGGAAAAGGAACTAAGGAAGAAAGAAACAGATGAAAATATTTCCAAAGAAAGAAATCATTAGATATAACGAAAAATAAAGAATGAAAGGAAAACGAAAGAAAATGGGAAAGGAGCATAATTGATACAATGTCTTTAATTCGTTTTCCTTTATCTACTGTTCTCTCTAATCTTAACATTTCTCGTCGGTTTCTTTCTTTTTAAAAAAGGGGCGGGGTCGATGGTACTTCATTATTTGAAGGTTAACAAACAGAAAATCCATGGGTTATATGCAGCCAAACACAAAATCCATCTAGGGTTACTGCTGGAACCCTAACCCCAACAGATCATAGGCCTGATGATAAGACAAAAAGAAGAGAAAAAAATAGTGCATGATGGGAGAATGGGAAAAAAGAGTGAACCTGAAATGGTGAACTGAAATGGGAAATTTGTGACAAATCAATCAATCGATCAATCAACCACCCACTCTTTTTTCATTTTTCATTCATTCATGCTTCCAGTTACGCATTTGTTCATGATATATTCAGAGGCGGCGCTCCCGGGGTAGAGCAGGCCCCACTTTTTAAAGTACCCCGAAAGAGCTCCTTTCTACATAAGAAAAATAGTGCCCCTCACCAACTCTGATAAGTGTCTCCTTTGTCTCTGATAATTGCCCCTTTTAAAATCTGATAGGTGCCCCTTCTCCGTTAGGCAAAAAAAAAATGATTTGGTTGTCCTCGACCGCCCGCTTGTCATTTTCGGGCCGCTCGTATTTTTTTTATTTTTTTTTTTTTGTATTATTATTATTATTTTTTTTATTCATTTTTTTTTTATATATATTTTTTAAATTTGTTTATTTATTTATTTATTTATTTATTTTATTTTATTTATTTATATTTTATTTTATTTTTTTTTGGGGGGGGGGGGGAGCGGGAGCAATCTTAAATACCAAACATACCATTTTATGCATTTGCAAGGATCAAAATGCGTCCCGTTGCCAGTATGGTCTTTTCAGTACGCAATTCTGTATTTATTTAAACTTGCCATTTTTATTTTTCTATGTCAAAATGCCGTTCATTCAAATCAGGTTCTGAGCATTCTTAAACTCATTTTGAAGCCCATCTGTACTAGTTTACAGATGGTTATCTCATCAAATCAGCTCTCAGTTAACATAACATAAAGAGGATCATGGGGGACCAATGGTCACCGATTAGGCATTGTTTGCTTTATAGAGGGCGCAAGTAGCTATAAGTAGTACAATGGAGCTGTATTTCAAAGCCAAAAATACTTTCTGTGTTGGTCTTGATATTCATTGTATATTAAACTAGTCTTTTACCATATTAAAGTGTTTAATAGATTTTGTTTATTTAAATGCTTGACATCCCAATGATTTTATTTTTTTATGGAAAAAAAATCCCCCAAAATGGGGGGGGGGGAGGGAATCAATAAAAGAAACACAAAAAATGAAGTTAAAATTTTTTTTTTTTTAAAGCCGCCCTCCCGCCCGCCCCTACTCCAGAAGAGCAATCGAGGACAACCAAATGATTTGTGTTTTTTTGCCTTATAATAATAAGTGGCCCTTTTTTTATTGTTATTAGTGTATTTTGTTTCATGTATGGTGGATGCCCTTTTTCAGGAGCGAGAAGTGTCCCATTTTCACCACTGATAATTGCCTTTTTAAAACCAGTGCTTCTGTTCTTTCTGAAAAGTGACCTTAACCCTTCTGATAGTAGTGCCCCCTTTTCTTTTTTATATAACATGTGCCCTTAATCTAGATCAACTAAAAGCAAGTTTTCTTTAATTTCCCCTTAAGCTCACTCGCTACGCTTGCTCGCATTCATAGTTTATATAATCATGTTACCATTAAAGATATTTCAGTCAGTCATGATTATATTGTACTTAAAACCCCATCAGGATTTCATCTTTATAAGATGTTATTTCGCACAGTGCGGCCTCACAATTTTTTATAATTTTCAAGGGTCAAATTAACGAATATTCAGACCATCTCACTGAACTGTAAAATGTTATGCTTAGACAGTATTTTAGACCATGTAAAGATCGAGAAAAACAAATATTGAAATCATCCCTGATAATGTAATCACAATGTAGTGGTAAATACCAATGTATACAAATTATATATTTTCCCGGCCCCCAAAATGCCCTGTCTGGTAACCCCCCCCCCCCCCCCCATGATTATATTGATAAGTTATATGAATTTGGCGAAACATTTCTGCAGCTATCTAGTTAGCTCAAGCAAGCAGCATGCAGCTAGCTAGATGTAATGCCAACGCGCTGTGGTCGATACGGAGCGAATAATTTTCAGGAGCTTAAGCACCGTGAGACACTTCAAGACCATGTTACACTTTGATACCTCAACATGCGTTCCCTAAATTCTCCTTTTTTATATTTTTTATATTATAAATATATATATAATAAATCTTTGCATAATATCTTCTAGTTACATAGACTTTATTGTGTTTTCTGTTTGGATGTATTTTTACTGACTTTAATTGTCTCTTTAAATGTACTATGTCCCATTTGCAGACCAAAAAAAATGAAAAGGTTAAATTCCAATGGCATTTGAAAGATAATACTAGTTTAGAACTTCCCTAAATAAAAGGGGGCTTGAAAATGTCTTTAAGAGGGAAAATAACGATTATCAGTTGTCGAATCGACTTGAGAGCTATAGAGCCAGTAAGTAATAGTTTGATTTTCAGACCATTGTACCGAATGGTCGTACGTTTTATGCAGCACAAAGATTCAATCAGTTTAATTTTGGCCATTACAAGGACTGGGTTATTTATGTAGACAAATGTTCATGTACCCTTTACAGCTCATGTTATGTATGTTATTACCAAAGAAGAAAAAGGCCAGTCAGTCACTCAATAGTGTCTGACAGTGAAGTCTAGCAAGTACACGGGTTTCCTTGCATAATTTGAATATTAGGACACTGCTAACGTTTAAATTTAACAGATAGGACATACATGACATATTCATAATTCCTGCAAAGTTCTACAGAATTTGATGTTGGCTGCAAAAGGGACATAGTATCTTTAAGAGCTAAATAAAATTGAGAGGTTTATACATTTTGCTAAATACTTTGAAGACTGGCAAACCCGTGAGGTTGGACAGTTTAATCGCTATTACGTACATGTTCGCCTAGCCTGTTGAGGTGAAGACTGCCTGTCATTCACTAATTGCTTTGTCTTGTCATCCTGAGCTTCGGCTTTGCGAATCGTACCATGATCGTTTTCATCATCTTCAATTGGATCCACGCTAGAGCCTACGTATGTGCTATCTTGACTGCGTCCTCCTGGCGTACCTGATTCCCATAATGACCTTATAGCTTTATAAAGAGAGAGAGAGAGAGAGAGAGAGAGAGAGCGAGTGAATGTACATATCTCAGATGACACACGTAATATATAGGCAAGACTACAAGAGCAAATCGGACATGTCAATACAGCTCCGGTGCTCATATCGGAAATTAAACTTTGTTCGCCCACCCCCCCCCCCCGAACAAGGGAATGTTTTCCAGGCCCAACAAACATCAGCTAACCACAACAGATAGGCAGGGCAATCGTCCAATTCAACCAGTTATTGATGTTTTAGAAGAAGAAAAAAATCGTCATAATCCACATCTTGTCGGCATATCCGTCGGCGTTTAAACCTGGACTGGCCCTCTAATAGATCAATTCAAAAGATAAATAAGTTGATATGGAGGTCATTATTACAGTAATATTTTAATAGTTTGCTCCTCAGGAGCGATTATTCTTTGGGGTTTGAAATCTTCTATCACATCTTCCTTTATATAATTAATCAATCCTACTTTTGGATACTCTGACACTGTATGTTTGTTAGCGTTTGTGTCTATGAATAACATAATATAGAACTAAAAGAAGACCACAGCAGAAAAAAGAACAAATGTTGTCTCACATTACTTACAGGATGACACTCTGTTTACATATGTACGAATCTGTTTCCCTACTATTCTTGAAAGGCCTTGACTCTCGTTCACTTCTTCCATTATTTCTTCGGGAAAATTTGACGTATTCTTCAGGAACTCAGGGAGATTTTCTTGGTCTGCTTTTTGCATCTGTTTGACGACCTGCTCTTTCTGCTAGAGAAGTCCGCATATTATCTGAAGGCTGGTAGTCTCGAAGGCCTTTGGTTGCTTGTACCTGAATGAATCCATGCGAGATGATGAAACTGTTTTTTCTCATATCATAGAAATATGGACCGTCACCCGTATCTTATTCTCTCCGAGACACTCAGAAAACATTGTTTTTCTCTCGATTATAGCATGAAATACTCCAGTATTAACAAAATAAGATTGATTTTATTCAAATTATGTGTAAATATTTGTAAACATGGTCGTGAACAATGCCCCGTTTCAGACTATACGGAATCACAGAATTTGTTATCATTAGAGAACATAGGCAACATCGCGAATGTCAGGGGCGTCGTTCGAAGGGTATATTGGGAAATATATCTTTCCCCCCCCCCCCCGCAAATTCTCTGTCGACAATTTTTTGAGTTAGATATATTCAGTAAATCAGTCACGTTGATTGGATTCACCATGTACCGAAAGCGAATGGAGTATTAGGGAAGACAACTCATGATTTGTTCACATTTGGACGTTTAGAAGAGCAATGTCACAATAGCTGGAACTTTACACAATTAAGTAGTAATAACATGCATGCCTCTACCCCCCCCCCCCCCTCCTACCACACTAAAACCCCGTGAAGAATAATTTGACAATGACAAAATAAAAAAAATCAAAACAATGTTACCAACTTGTCACCAATGGATTTTAAAATGAGACCATATTGCTCTTGAGTGTCTGAAATTTTGATTGATTTTCAAGAATAATTTCCCGATATCCCCATCATCCACAGGATTTGCAAGACGTAGAAGGTATAAGAGAAGGTTTTCGAATCACTGGGTTAACCAGCAGTAACTCCGAAAGGGTACGCTTTGATCCTACCGCCAAAACCCACAATGTTTATTTCACTAATTAAGAGCAGAATGAATTAAACAAAATTAATTTGAAAAACGCTTATTAGAGGCACAAAGCGCACCTCTACAAATACTCAGGTCTGATCAAACTAAGCAACCTTAACCCTCTCAATGGATTATATTAAAATTTAAATGTAAAGAATGGATAATTATTATCAGAAAAAGGAAGTATTAGTCTACTGAAGGAAAAGAAATTAGTAGGATGCTTTTCAACATCACTATGATAGTAAAACGTTAATGACTACTCTTTGCAGCAGCATTAGAAATAATAATTTCCATGTAATTATTTAATGTTATGCTCCATATTGGATGACTAACTTGAAACCCGTTATCTGTACTTATGCTATTGCATTATAATTGTATGTGTATGCCTACATGTAGGAATGTAGCTAAACAGAGGAAAGTTCAACGCGTACTTCAGTCATGAGTGTCATTCAACTGTTGCACACACATGCATGTACAAACGACACATACACATTCTATAAAGTGATTTGCTTTTCTTTGAATAAATAAAACAATGACCTGTATGTTTACACAAACGTCGGTTGATTTACACCGTTAGAACAAAATACCGGGTAAATATAAACCTAATACTCGACGCGGGGGTAATTATGTGTCCGACGATATGAGACGCCAGCACCACCATCACGACAAAATAATGCAAAATGGGAAAAATACTATCAGCGTTGATGACTCATTTATAACATTATATTAGAATAAAGAAAATACATACCTCGAATTCGGTGCATGCGTACACATAACGGAAACAAAATGCTCTATATGCACGAATGTCCGACGATATGAGACGCCAGCACCACCATCACGACAAAATAATGCAAAATGGGAAAAATACTATCAGCGTTGATGACGCATTTATAACATTATATTAGAATAAAGAAAATACATACCTCGAATTCGGTGCATGCGTACACATAACGGAAATAAAATGCTATATGCACGAATGTAGGGCTTACGTACAAAAAAAAAATGTTATTCTCAGAGAATGAGGAATTTCCGCGGTCACACACAGCTTTCCAAAATTAGTCTTCCATTCAGCCTGAGACTGTTATCGGTTTTTCTAATTAGAAACTAAATGGTGTAAAGGGTGTAATTGTTTTACATACCTTCAGATTTTTTTGTTAATCTTGATAAGTTTTATTGGTCAGAAAACTCAATGATTTACAGAATATGCGTTACATTTTGCAGAAAAATAATGAATAATCATATTGTTTCACATTTACAATCTTGTGGTTTAACATTTCAGTGTAACATACTTCTGTATACCCCGGTCGCACAGACGATACGACCATCAGACCGACACTAAATGGAAAAAGAGAGGCTAAGAGGTAAAGAACATTTATAGCCCCTCCCTCCCCGCCTTCAGATCATCATGCGAATAATTCTTAAAGTGAAATGTATACGACTACACCCCATGCCAGTGAGCTATGTGAACTGAAAAGTCTGCTCATGATTCGTTTGCCGATGTATTTTAAAAATAAAACTATACAAATTTCTCTCCCGAACACCTGGTAGTCCTGGTTACTCTACTAACCACTTGACTTATGTATCTAATTCGCCTGCTTAGCATAATAACATGGCACAATAAAATGCATTTTTCATACATTTTCTGAGGCTATAGTTTCTGACAAGACCAGGCCAGCTTGAAATCCCTTGAAACTGAAATTTTATCAATCAAGTGACTACTCAGATCCTTGATCATTACGATTTTACTAGTTTGAATAATCACATCAAAATGAATGATATTGCAAATCCTTTAAAAATAGGGTCGCAGTGAGATCGTGTACTGTGCACCTGACCTTAATTGTTTTTGTTAATTTTTGTCTGTTATAATTATGTAAGCTATTTTGCTGGTTAGCGCTTTTGACATCTATGCCCCCCCCCCCTCCCTCAATATCCCGTCGCCCTCTCACTCTAGCGGAGAACCTTTATCCGCCACTATTTAAACCGTATTAGCCGCTTATGATCATAAAGCAATAGTTATTTTTTTTTAAGAAATTACAGAATTATATACAGAAAGTGGGTCTGGACAAGAGAACAATGTAACCTTGACAACATGATGTTGACATCCCAGTCACCCATTCACTCCAGCAAAGCATTGTCTGCGCAGGCTTTACGGGGTTCAAAATATGCTAATCAGCACCTTTCATGTGAGCACATCCTACTGTACCACACAAGTCAATGTAAATGTAACGCAATATTTTATATTCGCCATATCATTGAGTATCGTTGGACTACACAGCCGACCCAAAGTGTTGCCCTGAAGACATCGATTTTTTTTTTTTTTTGTATCCCTCAAGAACTTGATGTTCTCATGCCTTTTTTTCTTCTTCATGCTAACCAACCCAGAGTTTTTCGGAACTAGAGATAGATGCCATGTGTTGCGTCTGGCCAGATGAAAGGGGCTACCTGTAGATTTATACATGTTGTGGTGCATCCGGGGGGGGGGTGGAAGCATGATGGGTATAGACATGTGCAAATCCTATTATGCATGGATATCCCAACAATAATGAAAATTCTAAATAACTTCGTAGGGCGCTTCGGGTTCTTTTTTACGTATTGGAATTGTGCTTATTTGATGTGCGATAATGTGGTGGAGAAACGTTTACAGTGCACTCTCGTTATAAAGAACACCGATATAACAAAATTTCATTATAAAGAAGTAAAATCTCTGGTCCCATATGTGGGATTCCCTGTTGCAACCCTGATACATGTATAAAGAAATTTGATTATAAAGAAATTTCATGGGTCCCGAGGACTTCTTTATAATGAGAGTGCACTGTACATGGTGTTCTAGAGGTGAAGGATATGCAGGATGTTAAGAATGTGGATAAGATATCCCTCCCCGCCCGTGGCAGTGACCAATAAAAGACAATGACACCATGGACCGTGTGTTGAGTGGTCTGACATAAGTGTAACGTTTATATTTAGGAAAAGTCTGTTGACCTGCAAAGTATATACAGTATTTAAGATAATTACTATTTTTTTTATCAATGATGGTCCAAACGTGAAGCATTGGTGGAGGAGTACATGTATGGGCCAGGAGGAAGTACACTCCCTTCACAATGGCGATTCCCTCATTCACATAATGTATGTCATCACTCTCAAGTGAAGCAAGTATTGGAACAAGGGAACAACCTCTCGAGAGGAGTATAGGGGGAAGTGTCGTGGCAGTATTGGAATGCCCTTACAGGTACACTCCCCTCAAGAAGTTGTTCCCTCATTCACTTACAGTGCACTCTCGTTATAAAGAACACTGATATAACAAAATTTCATTTTAAAGAAGTAAAATCTCTGGTCCCATATCTTGGATTTCCTTTGTATTCTATTGTTTTGGCAGCCCTGATATAAAGAAATTTCGTTATAAAGAAACAATTTCATGGGTCCCAAGGACTTCTTTATAACGAGACGACCAAGATGTGACTTTTGCTTTGGACTACCATCCCCCTGTTCATGAGGAAAATGATGAACAACCGAAGATTTGGGGGTATGAGTTACAGGTTAATGCTAGTGTTGGACAATAATTAAAAGATTAAGGTGTTAGCAAAATCAACATGTACAATTACTTTGGCTACATGCAGTGTTTGTTGAAGGCATGCTGAAGGGATTTTAATGTAGGCCTACTGGTACATGTCTTGAACTGTTTTGATGTTGCACATAATTTTGTGTAATGTTCCTGTGCTTGGAGGATGACTGTTGTTGATGAAGGATTCTGGTGGTGAGAGGATGCATTACCCATACGGGGAATACATCCTCTCACCTACTGATTTTGATGTTGGAAGTGAATGTTGGGATAGTGTCTGTACTCACATTGGCTGGAGTTGTTCATGGGTGAAATTGTCCGAAGTCCTCCCAAATTAGATTTGGGTAGCGTTGACGCATGCGGTTGAAGACGCATGCGGTTGAAGACTATCACATGAACATAACAAATGATCTTCCATGGAAAACATTTACCAAAAGTTTATATTTAATTGTAAAGTGTCAGTACAAGGTGGCAGATTTACAATGTATTCCACACACAAAAAAGACAATCGGCATGGTCCTTGTCACATACTCTGAGAAACTATAGCGACATATTGCTGAAAGTGGAAAGGATAGGGAAGATGACTATGAGTGTACCAGTGGTAGTCATGATGAGAGCAATTTATACTAAGAATCACTGATTGCTATATGTGCACTCAAGTAGCCAGCAGTAACTTTTGAGATGTTGGTATTACACAATGTGTGTTATGGGTAGTTGGATTCTTTTCTTTTAAAGTCTACAAAATTATGAGAACCTTAAATAATTTTTAATTGGTAAAATGACCTTTTAAAGGAAAATGCAAGATTTTGCAACCAATGACAACAAAGCATGCCAAGTGAGTGTGTTGTTTGTAACATATTTTTTCATATGCTCTGGCCTATAACAAATTTGTCAGAGGTGCAGAGGTAAATTTATGGTGAAATACATAGTCTTACATGTATAATAGCCCCAAAGGTGAAAGTGATTTCACACGCCCTAATATTTGTTAATACACATCCATTTTTCACAAAATTATACCTATTACATGTAGGTGACAAAAAAAATGGCGGTCAAACCTTCCAGGGAGGGTCGGTCAGTCAGCATTTTTTATTGTGTTTTTGACATTAAATTTTTCGATTAAAAAACATGGAAATTATTTGTTCTCAGCTTCTCGCTCACTCACTGCACTTGCAACTTTTCATCCAATTTTTTTGTCAAAATGGCTGATTTTCCTTGTTTCCAACAAAATTTACAATGATAAAATATAGACCTAAACACCTCAAAATAACAGTAAAATACAAAGACTGACAAATGGAGGAATGAGCCGGAGAGCCAGTAAGGCCCGAAAGTAGCCCACACCTTTACAAAAATATGTATACAATGCATGATAATACACAGAAAAAAGAAACAATTAACAAAAGTTGAACGCGTAAAAAAGACTCTGACAAAAACCATTACGACAAGACAAATGTGGACATGCTCTAAAGAAATTACTCATAATTACTAATCAGCTAACGTTTAAGTAGGTTTCGAAAGTGTTTTGTATTTTTTGATTCTTTGATTAGTTTAGGGAGTGAATTCGAAAGGATTAGGCCGGCTGCTTGTATACCATGATCAGAGAAAGCTTTCTTATTGAGTGTATGAGAAAGATCATTAATTTGTGTTGTTTAGTAATGGTAAGTATCAGAGCGCCTTTTGAAGTAGTCTTTGAAAGACACTGGTAAATTATTAATATAGAATGTATGCATAAATACGCCAAGTTCAAGAGTATACATGTCTATTACAGTATCGCGCATGCGCATTCAGTTTCAGCAGTTCCCTACGAAGAAGAAGTGTTCAAGCGATGCCCGTTATGGACAGATTGGACATTGGACATTGCTTGAAAACACTGACATCGTAAGTAAAAAATGGTTGTATATGTAATGTAAATGTTCATTAATATCGTGTTAAGATCTCGGTGAGCACAAACATGGAAAGCTCCTAGTCAGGAATCCGCCTGACAAGCAATAGTTCATATCCTGCCCGGTTGACGTGAATTCACGCGCATGAAAATATGCTGGTAATGATGTCTGTCCTTTGTATGAGGGGACTGACCTAACAACACCTCAAGGAAATTTTGGACGGTAATAGGTAGGGTGGGGACTTGAGTAACCGGACACTTAATTTTGTGCGTTTTTTCAGAATATGTTGCCAAAAAACGGAATTTCCAAATAATCAGCCTTAGAATTTCCATGCAAAATCAGGATTTTTGCGAAGAAAAATAACAGCTGCGTCACCGGGTGTCTACGACAAGGTTAGGGTCATTTTGAACAGCGATATAAACAAACTGGTAGGTTGATACGGAGTGCCATTCCAGGGAATAAAAATACAGAAGTTTCTTTTTTATCATAAACCTACTCGTAGATTTCATGTTTTGATCGACAAATTGAGGACCTGAAATAATTGTGGACGGTAATGGTAATAGGGCCCCCGTCATACGAGATGAACACGTATGCCCACGCATGGTATTACCGGACACTATTGAATTACCGGACGCGCGTTCTACGCGCGGGACTACACGTATCGAATGTGCAAGTCGAGTGGGGTGATCAAGAAATGTATGACGCATCGTAAGAACACAAATAAAAAATTAGAAAATTTACACATCTAACTTAGCCTAACGTATGAGTGACAAATACATGCCTTTTTCATGAAATAATCCAATTTTCCTAATGCCCGTGCAAAGTGAATGGCTGTCAAGTTTGTTTTGAGAATGTCATTTTGCTATTTGTTTTCCGTGCATTTTCTTCTCGCGCGACTCGCGACTTTTGCGTTTCGCCATAGACATAACACGGTGTCCGGCAATACAGGTCGATTTTCAGCGCCGCGAAATAAGAATCATAACATGTGCAGGGACTAGATCTACGTGGGTACACTTTCCCATGACCATGTGCATGGCATTTTAATTTTAAGCGCCAACATGCTAAATAATCTGGTCAAGTTCACGCGATTTTTTGCGTAGCGAATAATGATTCGAGTAGTGTAAAATCTAAACAGTTAAAAAGTTACTCGCTCAAAATCGCTCAAATTTTGTATCAATTTCGGAAGAAAAAAAATCACATTTTCACTTACCCATCATTGATGCCATTTGCCTCATGATCATCTTGAACTTTCAACTTTGTTTGGGTGACATTTCCGAGCATCCGAATGCTTCCAAAGACGTTGCTTCCAAGACCTATGATGCCGAAGATGACGTTCTGTGTGACGTCACAGGTCTACTAAATAAAATAATAAAATTCACTTTTTGGCTCAGATATATACTGTTTCGTATGTTTTTTCAGCGTTTTAACCCTCTTGAAACCATTCTAAGGCGTTCCATGCGATACAATGTCAAAATGTTGGCTACAACATACATATCTGGGGCATTTTAGGTCATTACCTGGTATTTTACTACGAAAGTAATTGAAAGTGTTCCGTTAAAGCCCTAGTCGTGTGGTGCGCCACCTACCGGTGGTTCCGGGAACATTGCGTCAAGCAACCGATCAATTGAGATAATGAAATCTATCATGTAGTGTCTTGTAGGTCTGGTATCGGTCTCGTCGGTGGGACTGGTGTATCATATTAAATGTGCAATTTATTGCAAACCTAAACCTTCTTGTCTTCCACGAATGACAACAATCATATGTGCTAATAACCTGCAACCTCAACAGCCATTGATAGGCCACTCCACAATTATTTACTTTCCTATTAGATAGCAAAAATAAGCATCTAATAATAATTGATTAAAAAGAGCAAACTTAAAGGGATGGTTAAGTTTTTGTTTAAGACCGCAATTGCCTTCAAATTGCATGGTTATAATTGCTTTTATTCTTATTTATGACATTCCTGCCCTTTGATACTCAGTTTGTCACTATTTCACACAAAAATAAAATTATGTACAGCCCTCTGCAACAAAACTGAACTATCCCTTTTTAGGAGTTGATTTTTTTTTAACGAACAAATTACATTCATCTTAAATGATCACATTGACCACTAAAACGGTTGCTGCAGAAAGAGTTACGTATTAAAGTGGATATACGTCATCATTAAGCTATAGCATTTGTCATTTAACATTAATTTTGGTTATTTAAAAAAAAAAAAAAAATTGTCGATTAAAAATCAATTAAATATATTTTGAAAATAATAAATAATGTTATGGACTATTTATTTCAGTAATTCTTAAAGGTCCGACATTTAAACTGTGTACCGATATTTAAACATAAATACAAGATAAACGTGAAATCGGCCACATTTGCAACGCTTAGGTATGTAATAAAAACATGGTGTTAAGACACTACCATAAGCCCCTATCACACCAAACTAGTTCTCACTACGTTCTGGAATCGTCCGAGAAAATCGTAAAACGGGTTGTGGTCGGGGCAGAATGTGTAGGAAAATGTCTATAACACGATCCTAGTTCGTTCATAAACAGTCCTACCTCGTTCACAATACGTTCAAACCCATTATAACTAGTTCGCCACTTGCTCTAACTAGTTTTTAAGCCAACCACCCCGTTCAGAGACAGTTTAACTCGTCCTCCTCTCGTTCTTAGTGCGTTCGAACGCGCTCCTAGAGCGTGTGCAATCCCGTCCTGACTCGGGAGCTATAAAAACCCAGCGCGTTCTCGCCATTCCTCATTCCCGTTCATCTTCAACACTTCAAGCTTTGCCGATCAAGACATTCAAGTCAAGCTCCCATCACACCAAACTAGTTCTCACTACGTTCTGGCAAATGTTGCCAAACGGGCTCAAACTGTGTGTGAACAGAGTGAACGTATGAGCAACTATTTACGATCTTTTTAAGAACTTCATGGACGGGTTCGGACTGGCCTGGACGGGAATGGTGCTCTAGAACTTTGAGCCTGTTCAAAATATTCCCCGTCCTGCAATTAGACAGAGTGACAACGTACTTAATCGAGATGAACGTATTACGAACGGAATTGCCGTTCTGTGATCGTAACTACCGTAATTACGGAACGTGTTACAACGTGATGTGGTTGACATGGGTGTCGATCCCGGGGGGATGGGGGGATATATCCCCCCCCCCAATATTTCAGGTGGGGGGGGGTGGCCTGTACAATCATCCCCCCAATAATTCACCCTCAAAAAAAAAAAAAAAAGAGAAAAATTAATGATGAGAACCCGATGAGAGTAGTTAATGGTTATTACTCGCAAGATGACCATCAATATACACATTTTGCTATCTCATTTTCAAAATACATACATATTTATATACGAAGTAAATGAGACAACTGTATATGAGATTAGAATAAGTTGAATTCTCGCTCATACGGCTTCATCAGGAATTGATGAATTTATTCAATTTGTTCAATCAACAGCATCATAGAAATGCAGTGCGCCAAATGCAAAGACGCAACGTTAAAAAGCAACTAGCTAAATGTTAAACGCGAAGCGCAAAAGTAGCAATCTGCAATGCACATCAGACAATCCTGGGGTGGTATTCTGAACATTGTTGTAAGTTTTGTGTTATCTTTTGTTGTATCTTCCAGAGATAACACAGCGCTAATATTGTTGTAAGTTGGTATTCTGAACATTGTTTTATCCCTGTGTTATCTCTTGAAGGACCGCCTCTATCTTATCTTTGACCATAGATGACACGCCCATTTTTATGGACCCTACCAATCAAAATCTATTTTATATAAGCATGATAAGTAGATCAACCAATAGGAATACTTTATGCCATATCTGAAGATGCGCCTAGCGCATACTAATCTTGGGCGTAATTAGTTATTTGAGCACTTATTACGCGCGTCATCATTATGCGCTGTTGAATGTGGATCATGAAGACAAATCACGCTTTCACTATATTGTTTAAGATGAGAGCATTAAAATAGTCCTATCCTAGCATGTAATATCTTAGAAAGTTCTCATCTGTGATGTTTCCGGTCAACACACAATCTTCTTCTAACTCGTCTATTGGCACGAAGTTGGTTCTGGGCAAAAAATATTGCCGCCATTATATCACCACGAAAGATACAACAACCCCCTACCTGTTGTAAATATTGTTGTAAATACCATGTAAGATAAGATAAGATAAAAGATACAACAACTTTCAGAATACCAATTATCTCGACATATTATCTCCCGTGCGCATATGCAAATGAGAATTAAATGCCACTTTATTAATAATACGCACAATTACAAGCGCACCAAAGTATGAGCGCAGGCGCGGCCAATAAGATGAGAGAAAAGATACAACAAAAGATAACACAAAAGTTACAACAATGTTCAGAATACCAACTTTATCTTATCTTCAAAGATACAACAATATTAGAGATAACACAGGGTTCAGGACAGTATGAACTCTGTGACGAATTCGTGATGAGATCGGAGACAAGGAGAAAGATTTTCGGACATTAGTATGACTTATAAGATAGTTCACTAGTGTTAAAAATTCACGTCATTGTATCTTTATTCGTTTGTTTTTTCACTCATTTTGTTTCCTGATATTTCCTAAAACTTTTTTCATTTTTGGAGAAAGATTATTATGTCACAACTTTTTTGTTGTTGATCGAAAAGCTGATGTAGGCCTATGTCACTAGCGTACTGGTGGGGGCGGCTTGGGGGCTCTAGCGCCCCCCCCCCCAAAAAAAAAAAAATAAATAAATAAAATAAAAATAAAAAAAAAAATCCAACAATGACTAATTTTCAATTTCATACAAGTGATTTATAAATGTTCGTGATATCACATGATTTTCAACAAAATTCGCGTTTCTCCATTTCTGTTGCAAACTGACACATTCCCAAATAGCCAGGAAGAGCATATATATTTTGTATAGTCACTAATGGGCCTATAATTAGTGGTCATTAACACTAACAGTAGTATACAATTCCTTTCCAGAAGCTATTGCGACAAGCACTGCCGGGAGATAACATGCTACCCACTACCCAGATTTGCGAACAAACGTTCCATAATTATGTACATCATGTGGGGAAACTGAATTCAAACAACGATTAATATAGAGAACAGTACAACGAATCGTCTTCTTTCTCTAATAATTTAGTGAAACGGCAAAGCCTCCGCGCGGGAGGGGGGCAACTGAATTCAGACTAGGATTAAGAGTTATAATTAAATGAAACGTCGAAGTACATGATACAACGAATCGTCTTCTTTTTCTAATGATTAAATGAAACGTGAAAGCTTCCGCGCTACGCGCGAGATGGGCGAAAATGATTTAAGACGTGGATTTAAGAGTAATAATCAAATGAAACGTCAAAGCTCCCGCGCTTCGCACGGGAGGGGAAAAACTGAATTCAGACAAGGACGCGATACAACGAATCGTCTTCCTTCTCTTATGATTTAATGAAACGGTAAAGCTTCCGCGCTGAGCGCTGGATGGGCGAAAATGAATACAGACAAGGATTAAGAGTAATAATTTATTGAAACGCCAAAGCTTCCGCGCTTTGCGCGGGAGGGCGGGGGAATTGCGCTCATACAAGGACACGATACACAGAATCGTCTTCTTCCCTAATAATTTAATGAAACGTCAAAGCTTCCGCGCTTCGCGCGGGAGGGGGGGGGATTGAATTCAGACAAGGATTAAGAGTCGAGAATGGTACATCGAATCATCTTGTTTTCTTTAATAATCAAATGAAACGTCAAAGCTCCCGCGCTTCGCACGGGAGGGGAAAAACTGAATTCAGACAAGGACGCGATACAACGAATCGTCTTCCTTCTCTTATGATTTAATGAAACGGTAAAGCTTCCGCGCTGAGCGCTGGATGGGCGAAAATGAATACAGACAAGGATTAAGAGTAATAATTTATTGAAACGCCAAAGCTTCCGCGCTTTGCGCGGGAGGGCGGGGGAATTGCGCTCATACAAGGACACGATACACAGAATCGTCTTCTTCCCTAATAATTTAATGAAACGTCAAAGCTTCCGCGCTTCGCGCGGGAGGGGGGGGGATTGAATTCAGACAAGGATTAAGAGTCGAGAATGGTACATCGAATCATCTTGTTTTCTTTAATAATCAAATGAAACGTCAAAGCTCCCGCGCTTCGCACGGGAGGGGAAAAACTGAATTCAGACAAGGACGCGATACAACGAATCGTCTTCCTTCTCTTATGATTTAATGAAACGGTAAAGCTTCCGCGCTGAGCGCTGGATGGGCGAAAATGAATACAGACAAGGATTAAGAGTAATAATTTATTGAAACGCCAAAGCTTCCGCGCTTTGCGCGGGAGGGCGGGGGAATTGCGCTCATACAAGGACACGATACACAGAATCGTCTTCTTCCCTTCGCGCGGGAGGGGGGGGGATTGAATTCAGACAAGGATTAAGAGTCGAGAATGGTACATCGAATCATCTTGTTTTCTTTAATAATCTTATGAAACGTCAGAGCTTCCGCGCTACGCGCGAGGAAGGGAAACTTGATTCAAATAAGGATTACGAGTCGAGAATGGTACATGAAATCGTCTTCTTTCTTTGATAATCTAATGTAACGTCAGAGCTACGCGCGGAGGAAGGGGAACTTGATTCCAACAAGGATTAAGAGTCGAGAATGGTACATCGAATCGTCTTATTTCTTTAATAATCGAATGAAACGTCAGAGCTTTCGCGCTACGCGCGGAGGAAGGGGAACTTGATTCAAACAAGGATTAAGAGTCGAGCACGGTCCAACGAATCGTCTTCTTTATCTAATAATTTAATGAAACCTCAAAGCTTCTGCGCTTCGCGGGGGAGGAGGACCCCCCCCCCCCCCCCCTCCCTTCACCCAACCCCCTAAAGAGCGCGCCCTGTACGTGATTCGCACGCTTCGCGTGCTCATTACCGCCCCCTTAAATGAAATCCTGGCTACCGCTTGGGGAGAGGGTGCAACCTGCCACACGCTTCTACCTCTTGGTTGCTTTGATCCATTGCCGAAAATATTTAGGCACCTATCATCCCCCCAACCACGGATACAAATCGACACCCTTGGTGGTTGAGCATCAATTAGGAAGAACGCGCTGGGTTTGTATAGCCCTCGAACCAGGACGGGATTGCACAGCACGATAGGAGCGCGTTCGAACGCACTAAGGACGAGATGAGGACGAGTTGAACTGTCTCTGAACGGGGTGGTTGGGTTATAAACCCTTAGAACAAGTTCCGAACTAGTAAAAAAAAAGGTTTGGACTGCTTGGAAAAATCAAATTTACCCGATCTGAACTTGATATGAACTGACTGTGGACGGGTACAGACGAGTTGGATGTATTGTGGAGTGTGAATGAACGAACTAGGATCGTATTAGAGACATTAGTCCAGTCCGAGCCCGTCCGTGAAGTCCTTAAACAGATCGTAAACAGTCGCTATATCGTTCAGCTCCGTTCGCACACAGTTTGAGCCCGTTTGGCAAAATTTTCGAGAACGTAGTGAGAACTAGTTTGGTGTAATGGGGGCCTAACGCAGCTTGGAGATTTGGTAAAAGCGGGCAGATGCCCATTTGACTATTTTCCTAAAATAATTAAATGTGTCATTGAGAACGCGGATTGTTATCGCCTGGTCAGACAAGTTCCAGTATTGCTGAGAAGAGAATGGCATTGTGTGAAAATATGTGATAGTATTAAATTGAAAGTGCACCTATACGTTTGGTAAAATGCATAATCCTTTCGATGTTATCCTTATTTTAGCTGTATGTGATATCAAAAGAAGATTTGGAATGAATTCTATGGGACGGGTTCCAGACACGTTATCAGTTTGCAGACAAATAGCGGACAATTATTTCCATCAAACAGTCAATAAGTTTGTTGATGTATATACAGACCATTACAGATATGAAGAAGTCAATATACATGGCATGGATCACCTTTAAATAAATCTTTCGTCACCTGTAACACTTTGTCTAATATTCCTACATCACATTGAACAGATTACAGCAAAGAATAAAGTGCGGGATTTTATCCAAAGATTTTATTTCCACCCAAACAAGAACAAATTACAATCATGACATTGGAAGTACACAGTTGAATCATCTAGCGAATAGAAACATGTCAATTCCAACACGGTAAAACTTGACTGCTTTCACCTTTATGGGGCTTTCACTTAACACTCCGGGGCCTGTACGGCGCGTAAAAACAGACATTTTTGGAATTTTTCGTCCGATGCCCGGCCGGCTCCCGAAAAGTTCTGACGGGCGCCGGAACATTTTCATCAGCCGTACGGGCGCCGTGGTGCTGAGTTGGCTGCTCCCAATTCTCCCGGCGTTTTCATCTGACCGTTAGGCCTTAGAAAGCCCGTACAGGGCCCTTTGGGCACCGTACGGGTTTCGTATGGGCTCCGGTCGGTGCCCGGACGGCCCCTCACGATTCTTTTCTCTCAATTCTCAATAGAGGCGCGGATGTCAGAGGACACGTAGTTCAGTGCACCGCACGGCACCCAAACGGGCGCCTTGAGGACCCCGGCCGGGCCCCGGGCGCCGCAGAATATGTGACCACACATGCCGTAGAAATGAAAATCGTACGGGACCCGGTGTATATGTGACCTCGGTATGACTGTAGTGCTGATAGAGATAGTTGAACAGAACACGTCGCTTTTCCACACGTGTTTTGCTTCGGAATAGATTGGCATGTACACGGGATTGCAAGAAAGGGGAGGGACGAATTTTTTGTTAAAGTTCGCTACCTCTAAAATATGTACCGTCGATGGCCCATTTTTTTCCCTACAGTCTTTAAGCACAAACCATCGTCATTGGATGTGCAAAACAGTGTCTGTACAGTGAGACTACAGGCTGACAGCATACTGCATAGGCGCTGTACTTTGTAAAAGCCTCCTTCCGTCGCTTGGTTAATTTGGCGATTACTCAGAATTCACCCTTTTTTGCCTGGTATATATATATATATATTTGTCAGCAAGAGACCGACACAGCTAAAGGCTCTGCTCAAGGCCTTAGGAATTGTGGTAAAGTGTTAAATTATAGCATATACCAGCTGCATACTATGTGGGAGGGGGACACGTCATGTATGTACATGTAGTAAATACCTTTCTTTTTTCGTATGAGAAAGATAAATTTTATAGTCCACAAACCGAGGCCCACAAGCCCTAGAAGCATAAATGACACAGTTGCCATTATTTCTCTCAATCACAGAGAGGGCGGGAGGATGATACATGTACTAGTACTTATTTTCCTTGTATGAGCATTTATATACAAAATTTCAGAGAACATACCCCCGTCTTGCTTTTATGCGGTATAGACAGAACACAGACCCACTACCATTGCGGCATACCGAATTCAAGTACATGTAATATAAACAAAATAAAGGCAAATGAACATTCTATAAGACAATATCATAGCAGCAATTTATATCAGGAATTTCAGAAAATATGTATTCTTCATTATATTGATGTGGTATTATATGCCTACTATACGAGAACAGAATGAGACGTAAAGCAGTTGAGTGGCTATTGTTTTCCACCTCTTTAGTAACGTCACTCTTTGAATAAAAGACTTGTGAAATACGTGTATATTCATTATACAATAATAATGATAAGAACTGCGTGCAATATTTTACATTCGAAACAACAACCGGAAACCTGTACAATTGATGGACCAATTGACGTAATGATATACAAAAATAGTAGGCCTAAATTGTGGTATTTTTTTAATTATATAAATCTGTGTGTACCATGAAATGAACAACTACAAAGGAAATAATCTAGATAAGTTCATTTAAAGGATGAATTTACAATCTATTTACTATTTCTGAACTAAATGAAATGTACAATGCCGTTATAAAGCCACACATTTCTAACAGTCTCAGTGAACCATTGTATTTGCATACATTCCACACGCCATCTATATCGTATTATAACTCTGTCAACGCCAAGACATGATGGAAATATTAAACGGCACTAAAGTGCTTTTTTGACCTTTAGTGTTGTCAGTATAATCATAATTGTTAGTGATAAAATCCTGTTACCCAAAATGTATTCTATCAAGAGAGAAAGTATGTTTTACAATTTGTTTAGCAACAGGATATGGAGAATCGATACATGTATTGATCATAAAGTGTACATAGACGATTAAAAAAGAAACAGGTTATTTCAAGGCAAATCATTAAATATATATATTTGCACGATGATCTGACTTACTAATTAGGGTCCAAATGGGCGAAATTAAGCATCGCTATTATCATTATTAAGTAGATGTAAAATGTTACATCGCCAGTATTTAATTGCTTAATGCAAAGGGTACAGTATATTTTTAAAGCGCTTAGAGACATTTGTATTAAGCGCTATATAAAAATTAAATATTATTATTATTATTATTACAGTTCTAGTTCATATGTTTCCATACTCTAATGAGAAGCCAAGATACGAATTTCATGCAAAGGAGTTCCTGTACATTATCTGCAGTGAACTAATACAGGAATAAAAAATTAAATCATTTTATTATTACATTAAATTGCTCTCAGCAATGCGGCAGTCAAAAGGGTTCTGTTTTCAGGAAATGATCATCAAATCGAGTCAAGAGGTACATGTTTTTAGCTCTAAAGTTTACATTACACGAGAAGCAAATGAAAGTCCCCAAAAAGTTGTTTAAAAAATGGAGGGACAACAATTGCACTAGGCTATTCTTTATTCACTTGATGTAACGGCAAGGATAACGATTTGGATAATCATGAGGATTAGACGTCACATCAGTTAGTGTGTGGTTAGTGGAAAGGAAAAACTGTGACGTATGTATAATGAATGACCTTAGGCGTATGTACAGTTAAACAGGGTATAACTATAACAAATCACGTCATTTTGTGAGTGGTGAGTGGGTAGAAATGATTATATTTGCGTGGGGTAGGGCAGGGGTTGCAGTAATTACTTGTAACAGATGTCAAATAATAATCCATTTCTGCGTCCTCGTCGGGAATGACCGTTGACGTCCCGTCACGTACATCTGGACATGTTGGAAGAAACTATGTTTCGAAATATTTTTTTGATTTTTCTTTTTCTTCTTCTTCTCCTACTTTAAATTCCTTTTTGGTTTCTGCTGGTTATTACTTGAAAATTCCTAGGAAGCTTTTCTTTATTGATTGCTTGACGGCATAGTTCTCTTTTTGTTCATATCTCGCTTGTTCAAAGAAAGATGTAAGTCGTGTCATATCTTCATCTGTCATTTCTATGTTGCCTGGTTTCTCCAGGCTACCGCATACGATCACGGTGTCAACGAGCTCAAATGTCAAAGACTGTGACCTCCTGAACGATTCCATCCTGGCATCAAGGATCTTTGGTTGGCAGTCGCTAAAATCGTGAACAATCACGGCCAGCTTCTTCTTTCCTGAAATATTGTAGGAAAATAAAGAGGTAGATGTTGTTTATGATCCACGATCGTTTCACCGAAAAATTTAAACTCTCATCTGTAATTCGTTTTTTCGAGCCGATTTCTATGTCCTGATTAAAACATTTGATGTCTGCAGCGACTCTTGAACGAAGATACACTGATTAGAGTTTGGAAAAATTAAATGAAAGCTAAGGTTACAGTATAAACTTTCATGAGTAAATGCATGAACATTATTTGGGAGAAATAACCCTAAATATGGTAGGTAAACTAGTCGTGAGGGAAGTTCGTCTCTATTATGAGCAAGGCCTCAATAACATTCATATTATGTCAAAGTTTAAATTATACATATCATGACTGCCTACAGAATGGGATTCAATTTAAAAAATAAATAAAATTAACAGATAAGATAAGGAATTTGGATGAAACAATGAATAGCAGAGGAGAAAAGCTAATGGAGTTCTGTATGATCCATAGGCTAGCAGTCAGTAACACATACTTCCAACATAAGGACTGTCGAAGAGCAACTTGGACTTCGCCAGGTGGCCTATATAAGAACCAGATTGACTTTATCTTGGTGTACCAAGATGACTTAAAGAGCGTCAAAAATAGTAGGTCGTTTTGCTCTGCTGACATTGGGTCAGATCACAACCTTGTATTAGCCAATGTACAGTTTCAGCCACCAAAAGCTAGAAGAATAAAGAGCGTACAGAAATTATATGATGTGGGCAGGTTTAAAAACCCATCTGTTGCTGAAGAATTCCAAGCCCGAATCGGTGGAGCGTTTGAACCATTGTTACTGCTGGAAGATACAGACATAGATGAGCTCTGGTTGAAGTTCATGAATACAACCAACGAGATTACCAAGCAAGTTGTTGGCGTCAGGAGAGGGAAACAAGTGAAACATCTCCCAGAACATGTGAGAGATGCTTGTGAACTCAGAAGGAAGGCTAGGGTAACTAAACTAAACTCCCCTCATAATAATCATAATATTATGAAGTACCGGCGCCTTAACAAAAAAGTTAAATATGAAGTCAAAAAGTGGAAGAGGGAGACTCTCAAGAAAGAAGTAGAGGAAATGGAGGCAGCACAGGCAAGAAATGACAGCCATGAGCTATTTAAGAAAGTTAGAAAACTAGCTGGTGAGAAGGAGAAGATACAGCCAGCAGCCAAGAACAAAGAGGGGGTCCTCAAGACTGCTCCAGGAGATGTTTTGGATTGTTGGAAAGAACATTTCAGCACCCATCTTAATACAGAGTTCCCGAGAGACACCAACACACTTCGCAATATACCTGAACCTCCTCCTACTGAAAACCAGACTTCACCTTTTACCATAGAAGAGGTTAAAGCTGCGATCAAGGCTCTAAAGAATAACAAAGCAACTGGATTTGATAACATAGCAGCTGAAACACTGAAAGCTGGTGGTCCAGCAATGGCACAGATCTTGCTGAAGATCATCAACACTGCTTTTACGCAAGGCAAGACACCAGTTGAGTGGAGCAAAGGCCTTATTACCCCTGTGCACAAAAAGGGGGATAAACTTGACCCAGCTAACTACCGAGCCATAACACTGCTATCAGTGCCGGCTAAAGTTTTCTGCAGGATGGTGCTCAGTTGAAGAGCATTTATCGGAAGAGCAGTGTGGATTCCGGAGCTCCAGAGGAACCACTGATGCTATTTTCATTGTCAGGCAAGTGCTGGAGAAGGCCAAAGAGAGACACATCCCCATCCATTGGAATTTTGTGGACTTCAAAGCAGCATTCGATACTGTCTGGAGGGATGCTTTATGGAAGTGCCTTCTTTCAATTGGAGTCGAGACGAACCTGATTGACCTCATTAAGTATATGTATGATCAGACCAAATGTGCTGTCATCGTAAATGGTAAAGTTACGGAATGGTTCCAAGTTAAGACAGGCGTCAGACAAGGCTGTCTTCTTTCCCCAAGTCTATTCAACATCTTCCTAGAGTTCGTGATGGCAGATGTCAAAAACCTAGACAGTGGAGTACAGATGGGTGGCATACGCTTTAACAACATCCGCTATGCAGATGACACCACTCTACTCGAACTCATCTATGACAAACTCCAAATATCAACAAACAAGCTGGTGGAAGTTTGTGGCAAATGGGGAATGAAAATCAACACAGCTAAATGCAGGATCATGACAACCGATGATGGGGAGACTTCAATAGATGGCAACCCTATAGAGAAGGTAGAAGACTTTGTCTTCCTTGGAAGTGTAGTCCCCTCTGTTACCAAAGATGTCAAGAGACGCACAAATCTAGCTTCCTGGGCATTTGGCAGACTGAGAAACAATATATGGACCAACCAAGATATTTCAAGAGCCCTGAAGGTCAGGATTTATAATGCCCTCATTCGTCCTATAGCCACCTACGGGTCTGAGACGTGGACGCTAAGGAAAACTGACCGGGATAAACTGGAGACCTTTGAGATGAGATGTCTGCGGACAATAGCAGGAGTCCATCTTCTAGATAAAATCAGAAGCGTAGACATCAGAAAGTCATTGAAAATCTCCAAGACAATAAATGAGGAAACATCCAACCGCCGCCTGAAATGGTTTGGACATGTGGTACGTATGCCACAGGAACGCCTACCAATACAAGTCCACACCAATGACTTTACTGTGCCACGACCACCAGGACGTCCTCCCCTGAGGTGGAAAGACCAAATCCGCCAAGACTCTGGATTAAGCCTGGAGGCTGCCCAACACCAAGCCCAGGACAGAAATGAATGGAGGCAGACCACCCGTAGGAGCGCAAGGGGACACTCCGTCCTGAGCATTTAACTAACTAATCTTGAATTTTGAAAAGAACGAACAAGAAATCTGTCAACACGGAGGGAGCTATAACTGATAATAAAATTCAACGTCATCGTTTAAAAGGTATTAACTTACCAATCACATCATGACAATACTGCAGATGTTTTTCGTAGAGAGCGTTCATTACATTGGTGATTGAAAACCCTCGATTTTGTACCGAATGACAAAGGACCATCACATCAACGGGGTCGCTTGGCGGAAAGTTGAATGAATCAATGTCGTTGTACGGTAGGCTCCGGAAACGGACGTCGGCGATCATCTGAAACTCGGTAAGCTTAGACATGAACCCTTTGACGTTGTGCTCATAGGCGGAAGAACAGACTGAGATTGAGATACGACGAGGCGTAGGTGTTGTGTGGGACCTTTGTGGTGCAGATGTGACAGTCCCCCCAAAAGAGTGTGCCATTGACTGCTGTCCAAGTGAAACTTGGGTGTGTTTCGCGTTATATGTGACTGACCTTTCATTCATGCTAGCTTGAAGAGTCTGAGAACCACCGGATGTGCCTTCCCTCGTTAGACCTACACAACAGACATTAAGAAGAACATGTTTTGAGAACCACCGGATGTGCCTTCCCTCGTTAGACCTACACAACAGACATTAAGAAGAACATGTTTTATATTGTAGCATGTTTAGGTAGCATAAAGCCCAACACATACATGTACTCTGCAATCTGACAACGATCCAATTTTGATGCAATAGCATTTGTGATGATCAGTTAAACATTTATATGTAAAAAATGTCCGAGTTATATTCATATGAATACGAAAATCTCAATCTTATGGGGTTTCATGCTTCCTTGCAGGATAAAAAGTCACAATCGGCTCAAAATAATAGTGACGTCAGACCAATAGTGCGATTGTCTACGGTTTGAATCCGAGTCGCTTTGTTTCTGACTAGAGGGCTTAAATGCACTTCAATGCTGGTAATTAGTATTCTCATTCTTATCTATAACTTATATCATGAAGGTGGGCTTAAGCAAGAGGCTGTGAAGAATCTTAGGTGTGTCGAACGAATTGTGAAGTCAGTGATATGCTGTAGCCTTCTTCCATGGACACTTCGCAGTTGGTTTACTGTGTCGGATGGCAGATGAATTGTTTTCCTTTTAAAGAATGAACGTCTAATTTACTCTTTTCGTGAGATAATAATTGGACATACTGCCGAATTGCGTATTGATACGTTTGACATCGTTTATATGATTTATATCAGGAAAGCCCCACCGCCTGTATGTTGGTTGAGATCTCGGGAAAGTTGACATTTTTTTTTTTTTAATTTAGTGAATTAATGTGGAGACTGGCAAACCCATGAGGTGGGACAGTTTAGTCGCTATTACGTACATGCTCGCTTAGCGGGTTGAGATGATCGAGGCTGCCTTTCATTTGCCAATCGCTTTTTATTGCCATTCTGAGCTTCGGCATTGCGAAACGTACCATGACCGTTTCGTTCAGCTTCACTTCGATCCACGCTAGATCCTTCGGATGTGCTATCTTGACTGCCCCCTACCTTCGCCTTAACTGATTCACAGAATGACCCTATAGCTTCACAAAGAAAGAGAGAGAGAGAGAGAGAGATACTTTACATATCATTAATTCCACACGTAGTATATAGGGCAAAACGATAGGAGCAAATCGGGCATGGCAATACAGCTTCATGACATTATACATGGGGCTTATATCAGTAAATTAAACTTTGTTTCCCCCCCCCCCCCCTAAACAAGGGAAGGTTTTCCGGGTCTGACAAGCATCAGCTAGCCACAAGGGATGGGCAGGGCAATCGTACAACCAGTTATTGATATTTTAGATATTTTGTCGTCGCATTTAAAAGCTAATTCGCAAACCTGTCGAAGCTTAATCTGGACTGCCACGTCAATAAATAAATTTAACAGATAATTAAACTGGTATGGAGGTTTCTTTTATGTATCTTTATTTATATTTGTTTTCTATAAATCGATCAAAACATGAACAAAATTACGAACATAAAATGAATATCAATTGATCAATATTGAGACAAAAAAAGTATCTAGGTTATTGTATGATGCAAAGGTTAGGGTATAGGTCAGGCAACCATACACGGTGGCATGTTACCGACAAAATTTCAAGTTCAAGATCAAGATTCAAATTGTATTGTCCATATTTTGTCGTCGCATTTAAAAGCTAATTCGCAAACCTGTCGGAGCTTAATCTGGACTGCCACGTCAATAAATAAATTTAACAGATAATTAAACTGGTATGGAGGTTTCTTTTATGTATCTTTATCTATATTTGTTTTCTATAAATCGATCAAAACATGAACAAAATTACGAACATAAAATGAATATCAATTGATCAATATTGAGACAAAAAAAGTATCTAGGTTATTGTATGATGCAAAGGTTAGGGTATAGGTCAGGCAACCATACACGGTGGCATGTTACCGACAAAATTTCAAGTTCAAGATCAAGATTCAAATTGTATTGTCCACGTTAAAAAAAATCACATAAATTTGGCCTCCACTGGCAAAAGATAACAATAAAAAAGACAAGAATACATCAATGTGCACAAAACAAAAGCATCAATTAGATTTAAAAACAAATTTAAATATCAAGTCATTATGACAAAAGTAAGAGCTACGCTAAAGAAGAGGAGATAGCAGAGTAATTAGATGATAGACCGAAAAGGAATGAAGGAAGAGCAAGAACGAACAAGAATGTAGATGAGGGGAAGAAAAAAATAAAAACTGCTTGCATATTATGCCTCCAATCATCTGCTTTACTGAAGTTTAAATCATGAACGTCAATGACGTAGCGCTCATCCGCATCTCGCAACAACAAATATCGTAAAATTTTATGTGGTACACTTTTGAACTGGTCAACAACAAAAAATTTGGTGCCCTGGAAGGGACATAATTTCATTTAGCCGTACAAGATTAAATAGAAACTAAAGGAAATGTAAATAGAAACTAAAGGAAATAGAATTTTTGTTATTTTTGGAATAAGTTTGCATAAATTACCATAATTAATTAATGGAGAACAATTTCAAAATTCTGTGTACAAGTTTAGTGTACCAAAGTTAGCTCTACGATATAAAGCAAACCAAATCATAATCGGTCGAAATATGAAGGAGAAGAAGCATTTTTTGTGATTTTTAAATTATTTTGGAATAAATTTGCATAAATTACCATAATTAATCAATGGAGCAAAATCTCAAAATTCTGTGTAGAATTTTAGTGTACCAAAGTTAGCTCTACTAGATAAAGCAAATCAAATCAAAATCGGTCTAGAAATGAAGGAGAAGAAGCATTTTTAGTGATTTCGAATAAATTTGCATAAATTAGCATAGATAATGAATTTCACGATTCTGTATAGAAGTTTTAAATCCCCTCCTAAAGAAGAAGCATTTTGAAAACTGTGGACGGACGGACGGACGACGGACGCCACGGCATGGCATAAGCTCATCAGGCCCTTCAGGCCGGATGAGCTAAAAAAAATATTTAAAAAGGGTAAAAAAAAAGGTAAAAAAGGCCGCGGCCCCCATTTGCAAACATATACAAATTTCGCAAGGCTCCAACTGCAGACCCTCTCCAGCGAGAGAACGCCCCAGCAAAATCCCAAACCAAACAGCAAAGAAGCCAGGCAATGAGAAGCAAACACATCTCTTCTTTTATCCCTGAATTAAATTTCGCTTCGGCCAGACACTATATACAGATTCAGAGAAAACACAAGAAAGCGCCACACTCCCACCACCAAACCACTCGCCCGTTCGATTCGAATTCAACCAGTGTCACTCTATCACCAGAGAGCATCTACAGGCGGAACATTGCGAAAACATAGGAGGGAGTACAAAACGAGGGCTGCTGCATTTAACTTGGGGTTAAAAAAACAATTAATGTTCCCATAAGATACCATTCGTAAAATACGAGGCAAATGTTTATGGAAAAAACAAGTTGGAAGTTGGGAAGTTATTTAAAATTGTATCTATAAAACCATTGATGAGTATCCACCCATGAGTTTCCAGAAATCCGTATGAATCGATCCGAATCCATTCACACATTTAACATCACATACAATTACCGTTTAATGTTATCGTCAAACATGTGGATGGAATTCGGAATGAAGGAGTGTCTATAGCGACAGCGAGAAGTTTGGGGAACACACAGACAAATGCCAGAACAATTTTGTTTGAAACAGGAGTGAAGTGCTTGAGTGGGGTCACGCATGATATTTTGAACTTTTAGAAGAATGTGATTCTCATATAATGTCCTGATTGGGGAAGGTCTTTTTGGATTACTCTTCGGGCAATTTTTCCTCTGTTTTGTTAGCTTTTTGATGTTTTGTATTTAGAGATTCCCAAACATGCACAAAAAGATGAATGTAAGAATGCTTTGAATTAGCGACTGGTAGAAGAGAACAAGAATGCTGTTATCAACTCTGAACTCCTTTAGTTTTTTTCAGAAAGTAAAATCTTTGGCTTGCTTTACTAGCTAAAGGTTTAGTTTTAGAGATCTTTTACATTTTATGGGCTATGTTTGTTAGCGTTTTTCTATGAATTACATATACAGAACTTAAAGAAAATCACAGTAGTAAAACAAAAAGACTGATGTTGTCCATACTTTACTTACAGGAAGACGCCCTTTGTTGAAATGTGTCAAACAAATCCTTGCCTTTTGTAAAAATGCCTTTACTCTCTGTCACTTGTTCCATCATTTCTGCTGGAAAATTTGACGCATTCTTCAGGAACTCAAGCAGCTTTTCTCGGTCTGCTTTTTGCATCTCTTTAAGAACCTGTTGTTTCTCCGAGATGTGTCCACACGTTATCTGAAGGCTGGTAGTCTCGAAGGCTTTTGGTTGCTTGTACTTAAATGAACCCATGCGAGATGATTGAACTATTGGTCTTATATCATCAAAGTCATGGACGATCACCCCCATCTTGTTCTTTCCTAGAAATTCAGAAAACAGGATTTTTCGAAAATAGCTAGAAATAATCCAGCATTATACAACATAGGATTGATTATATTCAAATCATGTTCTCGTGAAGTTGCCCAAAATTAGTTTGTTAACATGATCGTAAACAATGCCCCATTTCAGACCAATCAAACTTCACAGAATCACAGACAAAGAAGTATCAATAAACATCAAATGCCACACTACGAAATACTGAGGCGTCGTTCGAAGAGTATATTTGAAGTTGCACCACCACGCCCCCAGCGAAATCTCTGTTTTCAAGTTTTTTACTTTTTGGTCCTTATCGGCAAATCCTAAAACTTACTTTTTCGTTGTTCGTTGACCCCCCCCCCCCCCCCAATAATATATGAAGGGAAGGCTTCCATATATTGAGAGCCACTCCAATTCTTACCTTTGCTCTTGTCGCCATTTGGAAATATGACGACCATTTCTTTTTTTTTTTTGGGGGGGGTGGGGATCTTCAGACCCACCATCTAATCGATCTCGCGACACCCCTTAATTCAATATATTACAGATCGTGCATCACCTGGAAGCCGTTATAATTAAGAAGGAGCAGTAATTACCTACGACCCTCGCACAGTATGGAAGATACTCATCGTACAGGGCATCCATTACGTCTGTGATGGCAAACCTTCTGTTGTTGATAGAGTGGCACAGAAGCATCACATCGACCGGGTTTTCCTTTGGAAATGTATAATGATCGAGATCGTTGTACGGTAGCGCATGGACCTTGACTTCTTTGATCAGTTTCCGATGATCCTTCATAAGATCTTTTAAGAAGGATACAAGACCTTGTACGTTGAAATCATACGCCGATGTACACACCGAGATGGAAACAGGATGTTCTTTGATAATATTCTCAATGGGTTCCTCTGCACCTTCAGCAGATTGTTCAGTACCCCCTGCTTCAACTTTCTTTTCATCAGCTTTCTGCTTCGTTGGTCCATCTTCTTTTGTACCATCTTCGGTAGTTGCAGTGTCCTCCTTACTGACTTTCTGTTCCATAGCCCCCTTTTCTTCTTCTGACTTTTCTTTAGCCTTCCTTTCCCTAGCTTCCTTTTTGTCGTTCGGGTCTTTGGATCCAGAATTTCGATCTGGAGTTGTTGGGTTCGTCGTGGGATTACAGGGTACTGTGTGTAGAATTCAGTTGTATAAAAAGCATTTAAGGCAATGGTTTTAATGTCACAGATTCTTATGAAGGTCGAAATTATTTGAAATAATGGAAACAATATTGTCTCAAAAGCCATTGTTTACGATTGGATATTTTCCAACAGGTTTTTGAATACATCTAACACAATATCGAAAAATACCAATTTAGATCTGAAGAAAGGGGGTTTAAGGGGAATTAGATATGGTGTATATTAAAAAAAATTGAATGCAATGAAAATTTGTGTTGACCAGAGAAATGGCGGCGATCCTAAAAGATTCAGAAAGGCTCGAGATATGAAGAAGAAGATTTAAAAGATGAAGCCACGATCCACCACGTTTTGTCGATTTTTTTTTGGCCTAGGGGGGGGGGGGGGTCGCAGCAGTCTCGTCTTTATGTGAGATTGGGGTATTATCGACCAACCCAAGCTTACTATAATCTAATGATTGCATTAGGAAGAAATGATAAGTGATTACTCAGATATGTATTGTATTTTAGCGAATCCTTGTTCCAACTCGAAAATTCGATATATCCTAATGGAGATGTAAGGATAATCAAGTACTTAATGCTTCTAGAGCTCATATCAGAAAAAAGTGAAGTGAAATGACACATACAATGAACAGCTATGCCTTGACAACGTACGGTACGTCAAATACCTTGGACTTGTCCACTAATAATTATCAAACTAATCTCTATTCTTTTATTGCATCGCACCTTTTGGGGGTTTCGTTTCTTTGGGTTTTGAAGAGGAACCAGTTGTCTGTGGTTCTCTTTCTTTCTCTTTATCTGTCTTTCCAGAACGTTCACGAGTTGCACGTTCAGCGTGGGGGTCAAGTCCCGATCCTGGCAGCACTGAAAGAAAGAAAATAATGTAATGTCGATTTTAGGTTGATCACGGCAGAATCTTCTTCTAGTGAGATATGGATATAACCGACCACCCCAAGTTTACCATAATCTGATGACTGCATAAGAAAAAAATGATAAGTCATTACCCAGGTAAGTAAAGTAATTACACAATCCTTGTTCACAACTCGATGTTTTGGTGAATTCTTACAGAAATGTAAGGATATGTCTTCATGTTGTATCAAGTATTTATCCCTACAAGAGATTTGGGGGGGGGGGGATCACAACAGAATCGTCTTGTAATTAGATGGGGATACTACCGATAACCTCTAAGATTGCCATAATTCGATGCTTGTATCATAAAGAAATGATAAGTCATTACACAGGTAAGTAAAGTATTTCAGCAAATCCTTCACAGCTCGCATTTTTTAGATATGTTTATAGAGATAATAGGATACGTCTTGATATTGTATCAAATATATAACCCTACTAGAGCTTGGTTAAAACAAAGTGAAGTGAAAAGACACATACAATGTAAATTTAGGACTAGGTTACGTACAGAACATCAAATATCTTTGGCCACTAGTTATTATCAAACTAAACCCTATTCTTTCCTTGCATCGCACCTTTTTTTGAGTTCGTTCCTTTTGGTTTGGAAGAGGAATCAGTTTTCTGTGGATCTCCCTTTTCCTCTCTATCTGTCTGTCCAGAATAATTACCAGGAGCAACCTTAGTGGCAGTGCCAGGTCCTGCTACTGACTCCACTGAAAGAAAGAAAATAATGTAAAGTCGCTTTTTAGGGGGATCTCAGCAGAGTATAGTCTTCTAGTGAGATGGGGAAACTACCGACCACCTCTAAGATTATCATAATCTGATAATTGTATGGTAAAGAAATGATAAGACTCAGGTATGTAATGTATTACAGCAAATCCTTGTTCACAGCTCGCATGTGTTAAAGGTACTATGTCCCTTTTGCAGCCAACCTCAAATTCTGTAGAACTTTGCAGGAATTATGAATATGTCATGTATGTCCTATCTGTGAAATTTAAACGTTAGCAGTGTCCTCATATTCAAATTATGCAAGGAAACCCGTTTACTTGCTAGACTTCACTGTCAGACACTATTGAGTGACTGACTGGCTTTTTTCTTCTTTGGTAATAACATACATGAAAAGAGTTGTAAATGGTACATGAGCATTTGTCTACATCAATAACCCACTTCTTGTGATGGCCAAGATTAAACTGATTGAATCTTTGCGCAGCATAAAACGTATGACCATTCGGTACAATTGTCTGAAAATCAAGACTATTACTTTTGGGCTCTATAGCCCTAAAGTCGATTTGACAACTAATAGTCATTATTTTCCCACTTGAAGACATTTTCAAGCCCCACCTCTTTTAGGGAAGTTCTAAATAAGTATTATCTTTCAAATGCAGTTGGAATTTAACTTTTTCATTTTTTGGCCTGCAAATGGGACATAGTACCTTGAAGCATGCTTATGGAGATGATTGGATACGTTTTCATATTAATAATGATATTTTTGCTTATATAGCGCTAAATACGAAGGGCATATCCGAGTTTCTAAGCGCTTTACATTATTACCCGATCATCGGATTCTGGCTTGCCCGCACACAATGTATGCACTTTCTCTATTTCCTTGGGAGCATTCTAACAAAAGCGACTAGGCTCGAACTGCTCAGCATACCACATTGGCTTTCGCATCCTACAGGGTACCCATTTACCACCTGGGTGGAGAGTGGCAAAATGTAAAATAATAATAATAATATGTCTTGTTTACCCAGTATTCATACTGTTCTCCCTGAGGGCCCTGCAATCATATTATTACCCCGACTTTAACCGAGCTACCATTAAACGGTGCTCAAGAATTTAAGGTATTTCTTCCTACCGGGTACCCATACCTTATTTAAGTATTTTAAAGGCAAAACAAGAATAACCTGTTCTGATATGATGTAGTAATTACATGTTTATAATTGTATGTGACAATGGATAAAGTAAGAACAAAACAACGCGAATGCCGAGAGTTTGTTCATATAGATCATACCGCAAAAAAATTATCATTACGCAAAAGCAAAGTTCTTTCTCGTTCGATTCGAGTACAGGAGTCGTGCAGTATTTTGTTTTGATATCAATTTTGTATCGAAATTTAACATGCAAGAAGGTGGAAGTCAAATTGTCTGTGGAATGATGAATCATTGTTTAGACAAATTACCTGAAGGAGAAGATTTTCGGTTGTCTGTCAATGGGTCGGATCCGGTGGTGGTGGGTTGAACTGACTTGGATGGCGATGTAACACTATCACCATCGCTAGTTTGGACCGCTTCCCGTTGCTCCTCAGCTCCTAATGGGTGAAGTAAAGTTCAGAGTTCTTATCGTCAGACGCAATATAACTGTTTACCATAATGCTGTCTCCGGGACCCCCATAGTTAAACCGAAGTGACATGGTCCAGTTTTGTTCGAAGTGTAAGTACTAGGAGCAGAGACATCTTTACGGTCGAAATGGATATCCGGTACAATTCGAATCAAATAAAAGGTTATGAATTCGGAGTTTGTGAGCTAATTAAACATAACTTATTATATCCCTTATCGTAAGATTGTTGCATTAGGTGTGTACACAACAAGAAAAAGAATAGTTTACTGTAAAAGACGTTTTTTGTCGAGTACATCGAAATAGTACATTTTTGTATTGATGACGTCACGCATAGTACCTTTTTTTCCCTAGGGAAAAAAAGGTACTATGTGAAAATTCAGCGAGCATCGGGATTTCAAATGCCTCCACACAGCCAACTCCCGCGGTGTCACGGCGCTCAAGCCGTTGAATTCACGATCAGCCGCAGTAACTGCACTAAAATAGCTGCGCTCACCGAGCAGCCGATCCGAAAAGCAGCGGTAACTCTTTTCTTCACTTTTCACCGATTATTCCCGATCGACTTCGAAAAATATCGCTATCGTTTTCTAGTGAAGAAAGACGGGTACTTCTCTTGACATTAATTTTGCTATCGTTTTAAAACCGATATTTTCGGAACAGGGTTCGAACAGCTGATTTTGTTTGTAAACAAGCAAAATGGCAGCCCCCAGCAGTCGTCAGAATGACGGCAACAATTCAAGATTCCAGCAATATAATGACGATGAATTTATGGATTTCATGAACTCAACTGACAGTGTGAACACTCAGAAACAAATTAAGTATGCTGTGTCCATATTCCGTGAATTTTGTAATCAAATTGATGATTTAAGTTACGATGACATTGATGTGAAATCACTCGATTCTGTGCTTGCAAGATTCTATGCTGGCGCCCGTACAAAAAGTGGTGGATTGTATAGCAAGAAATCAATGCAGTCATTCAGATTTGGATTGCAGAGAAATTTTCAGAAATCTCTGAAAGTTGACATTATCAACGATCCTTCTTTCACTTTGAGTAACAAAAGCTTCAAAGCCATGATGAAGAAGTTGAAATCGAGTGGCAAAGCCAACGCCAAGCACCACCCACCAATGAGTAAAGATGACATGGTATTGGTTCAAAACAGTTTGGACACAAACACACCCGATGGTCTGCAAAAGAAAGTCTTCATAGACGTGATGGTTTTCTTCGCAAACAGAGGGATGGAGAACCTGAGGAGCACGAAGCCAACTGATTTCATTTTGCATGAACGAGAGGATGGAGATTTTTACACCATGCGAGACATGAATACCAAAAATCACCAAGATGATGATGACGAGGCACAAGGAGGACAAATGCACTCACTCCAGGGTCCAGGTAATGTTGATCACTGCCCTGTTAAAAATATGAAGAAATACTTTGCAAAATTAAACCCCAATTGTGAATTCATGTGGCAGAGGTGCAAAGGCAAAACCGGAAAGAAGTTTGAGGCGGATGATTCCTGGTATGACAAGCAGGTCTTGGGGAAAAACACCCTTGGAACTATGACTAAAACAATCACTTTGAATGCCAGATGTTCTAAGAACTATACCAATCACTCATTGAGGGCAACGAGTATCTCAATGCTAGATCATGCTGGCTATGCCTCAAGAGACATAATGTCAGTCTCGGGCCACCGGTCCGAGACAAGCATCAAGAACTATTCTCGTACAAGTGAAATGCAGAAGAAAAGTATGTCGCACACGTTATCAAAGATTCATTGCCCAACAACGTCTGCGTCAAATGGTGAGAGTGGGGAGAATGATATTCTAGACCCTCTACTAGTACTAGTACTCACTGGCGTACTGGTGGGGGGGGCTTGGGGGGGGGGGCGCCAGCCCCCTCAAATAAAATTGAACCATGACTTATTTTCACAAGTAATGTATAAATGTTCGTGATATCACATGATTTTCAACAAAATGCTATAGTTTCTCCATTATTTCTTGCAAACTGACCCATTCCCAAATAGCCAGGAAGAGCATATGTTTTTTATAGTTACTAAGGGCCTTAGAGTGGCCACTAACAGTAACACTAATTCCTTTCCAGAGCTACTGTGCAAAGCACTGTCGGGAGATAACATGCTACCCACCACTCGGGCTGAGCATGCACAGATTTGCGAACTAGCGTTCCATACTTACATCATGTAACACTGCACATATACCGTTAAGGGGCCCAGTGGGGGGAATTAAATTCAGACAAGATTAGTATAGAGAACGGTATAACGAATCGTCTTCTTTCTCTAATAATTTAACGAAACATCAAAGCTTCCGCGCTTCGCGCGGGAGGGGGGGAACTAATTTTAGACTAGGATTAAGAGTCGAGAACGGTACAACGAATCGTAATTAATGAAACTCGAAAATGATTTCAGACAAGGATTAAGAGTAATAATTAAATGAAACGACAAAGCTTCCGTGCTTCGCGTGGGAGGGGGGAACTGAATTCAGATAAGGATTAAGAGTCGAGAACGGTTCAACGGTACAAGGAAAATGAATGAATCGTCTTCTTTCTCTATAAATTTAATGAAACGTGAAAGCTTCAGCGCTTCGCGCGGGATGAGCGAAAATGAATTCAGACAAGGATTAATAGTATTAATTTATTGAAACGTCAAAGCGAGTCGAGAACGGTTCAACGGTACAATGAAAATGAATGATTCGTCTTCTTTCTCTAATAATTTAATGAAACGTGAAAGCTTCAGCGCTTCGCGCGGGATGAGCGAAAATGAATTCAGACAAGGATCAAGAGTAATAATGTATTGAAACGTCAAAGCTTCTGCGTTTAGCGCGGGAGGGGGGGAACTGAATTCAGACAAGGATTAAGAGTCGGTACCGGTACAATGAATCGTCTTCTTTCTCTAATAATTAAATGAAAGGTCATAGCTTCCGCGCTTCGCGCGGGAGGGGCGAAACAAGAATTAAGAATCGAGATCAGTACAACGGATCGTCTTCTTTCTCTAATAGTTTAATGAAGTGTCAAGGCTTCCGCGCTTTGCGCGGGAGGGGGGAAACTGAATTCAGACAAGAACACGATATAACGAATCGTCTTGTTTCTCTAATAATTTAATAAAACGTGAAAGCTTCAGCGCTTCGCGCGGGATGAGCGAAAATGAATTCAGACAAGGATTAAGAGTAATAATGTATTAAAACGTTAAAGCTTCCGCGCTTAGCGCGGGAGGGGGGAACTGAATTCAGACAAGGATTAAGAGTCGGGACCGGTACAATAAATCGTCTTCTTTCTCTAATAATTAAATTAAACGTCATAGCTTCCGCGCTTTGCGCGGGAGGGGCGAAACAAGCTTTAAGAGTCGAGAACAGTACAACGGATCGTCTTTTTTCTCTAATAATTTAATGAAGTGTCAAAGCTTCCGCGCTTCGCGCGGGAGGGGGAAACTGAAAAATAACTTAGTTTCTGGCCCCGGGTTTAAAGGGTTAAATTTGTAGACATTTGGACATTGGCATTTTTATATTTGTCGGTAATAATATTGGTGGCTCGTTTTGTCGGTAATCGGCGGCCTCTACACCCTCCCCCACTGAAAAAGATCTAGCGACGCCCCTGATAACGACACAGTTTATACACTCGGAATAATTTTTGCAAGTAATACTGGTGAAGTACCGGACCACCGTCTTTGTGCATTGTGCGGCATCAAAGCATAATTTATACGTCTCACGACGTGACAGATCACTTTTCTCTAACTTCTAACTAATCAGAGGGCCTATTTTTTTCTATGAAGTGCCGGTGGACATTAATGCACCAAATGTGGTTCTCAAATTGCAAAAGATCCCTACTCTTGGAAGGGCTAGGAGAAAGCAATTTTACGTCATATTTCTCCAGGAAGTGCCTGAAAATGCGTCTAAATTGGTTCTAAAATTGCAAATGCTTCTTACTCTGGGAGGGGGCTAGAACCCCCTCCCAGACCCACTCCCTGCTTGGTCGCTCGGCTCCCTCGCCGTTAAAGCCTCGTTCTGTTGCTTCATCATTTTATATATATTTCACCCCATGCCATTTTGTGCCCCCCCCCCCCCCCGGTAAGAAATTCCTGGATCCGCCACTGATGCCCATACCCCTTGAGCTTCGGGGGCTTCGCCCCTTGAACCCCACCGGGGCTTTGCCCCTAGACCCCACTTTGAGAAACGTAATTCAGCGGGGCCTGCATGTTAGAGTGGGGGTGATTCGGATTTTTTTTTTGTCAGCCCCCCCCCCCCCCCCCCAAACGGTTTTGCTCATTACGCCACTGCTAGTACTAGTACTACTACCGGTGAAGAAGAACCAAATTTTGACTTGATGACAAACAGTCAGATTGAGCAAATAATGAGAGATATCCCTGACTCTGTCAGTGTCCTAGATGATATCACTGGTAGTCCACCGCAACGTCAACCCCAACCACCTACTATGAGACCGTCACAGTCAGCAACACTGAACATGAGGAACCAGCAAACAGTGCAGCCACAGTACATATTTCATAGCTGTACTGTTAACATTTACCACAACTAAGAAGGAGTGAGAAAAGCCTTGTACATGAGTTATTGTTTTATATTTTCGTGTTTTGAATTGTTCCTGCTGTTAACTATTTGGTGAAAATTTCCTTGGAAAACTTTGTTGAACTTTAGGATGAACTCCTTGAAAAAACTTTCTTGAACTTTTGAATGTACTCCTTGAAAAACTTTGTTGATCTTTTGGATGCATCAGGATCAGTGATACATGTATATAGACTAGACTATAGGTATAGGCAATAGGTAAGTTACAACTTTTTCTTTTATTTCTTTTTATAATTTTTTCTTTTTCTTCTACTTTTTTTTTTTTTTTTTTAATTTCTTTTTCTTTTATTTCTTTTTGAATGTGATGTGAATGTGAATGTCCAAGGAATAGTACAGGTGGAAGGGATATAAAACAAATATACAATGACTCATTCTCGGAACAAGCTGAAACTATTCGCATCGAAGGAACATCAAAATACTATTCTCCCGAGGGCCATCCTCGATTTTCATTGTATATTTGTATAATATACAACTTATCAATAATCATCGATTACTCTGTGTTGCCTATAGAAATCATGTTCTCACTAATATGTTATTGTCATCCTTGTACATTTAGTTTAATAGGTGACGCACAAGGATGTTGAAATTGCCTTGGGTAGATTTGTTTAATGACCTATTCGATCATTTTGATGGTTATCTAAGCAGCAGAAAGAAGATAACTATTGAAACTTCATACCTTCTTGTGAACGCAAGTCACCTGCCAGGTGTTTCAGGTTTGCTTTATTTAGCGCCTCCAGCAAACCAGATAGCTGCTTTTCATCATGGGTCTTCTCTTTCCAGTCCCGTAACATGCGCAAGATTCCAGAACTATCTTTTGGTTTACCACCATATCCACAATACCCATATACATGTAGTTTTGTACGGTTGAACCCGAGATTCTGACCTAGCGAACGAGCATTTCTATACTCCTCACCCGGAAGAGCCTTGGCCAGCTTTTCAAGTTTGCTGTCGGGTATTCCACCTTAAATGTTAAGAAAAAATGACGACTTTTAAAATAGTATACATTAATGTTTACTGCTTACAAATACACGAGGAATAAGGCTCAGAAGTATAGAAGCTTAAAGGAAATAGAAAGTTTTGGTATGGGGTCATGAATTTGGTTCAAATTAACATATTGGAAGCATATGCTATCCTACAACATTCAGTGATCGTTGTCGCAGTTGAAATCGAGTCTAAATGTATGAAGTTGTAAATAATAAACTCTTTATGTTGCATAGCTCCCTCTCAAGGTCAATATATTAATTAAGCTATAAGACTAAAATCGACCGATTAGTTATTCCCGTTTGGAAATTATTATTACAACTACATATTCTGAGATTTTCATGGTCGCAGCTACCATTGTACGGCCGTAGGCGCTATTTGAAATTCATCAAAATTTACCGGGAGCACCGGTAAATATTTATATTCAATTTTTCTCGAAAGCAGAAGTGTTTTAGGGGCTAAATTTTCTCATGCTTATAATAAATCCACAAGGGCATCCAAATATATCAAAATTGCAAAGAATCACTATCCACCCAATTTTCAAAATTTCCCAAAACTTTGTATTACCTTTAACGAAACGAAAGCCTTATAGAGATGAATGCAGACCTATACAGAAATATAGCCAGCAGTGGATTTTCCATTTGTTGTAATTATTTTTTTTTTTTAAGGGGGGGGGGGTGGGTTAACGGCCTATGCCCTCTTTCAACTTATCCTGTCGAAAGAATACGTGGTGTAACCAGGGAGGTGAAAGAAAGGAGGCGAAACTCTTGTAATTTATTCAAACGTATTCGTGAGTTCTAAAGCGTAACAATGGGATGTGTAACATTCCACCTGGCTTTGAAGTTCCATGCTCCAAACCGCGCTTCCACTGCGGGGAATTTCGGAAGCCAGGCACCAGTTTTACACTTATTACAAAATATTAAATTACCGGCACAATTTCAGTGTAAATCAAAAACTTTATATGAAGATTGTATTGGGAATAGTGCATCAAACACATTTCCAAATTTAGAACTCCGTCCTTTCTATAATTTGTCTGCCAGAGTTGGTTAAAGAAAAAATTACATCCTGACAAAAACTCAATAGTTTAGGATAATGCGATCATTTTGTGCATGTTTTAATGTCCCATTATTTGATCCATGATTTACAATCTTCAATAACATTAAGTTTGCTAATGCGTGTTTTTGCGTGTTTTTTGTATTTTTGAAGTTAAAAAAAAGATGAAACTACAAAAGTTTGAGTTCGCTTGTTCTACTCTTTACACATTCAACACTGGATGAGAAATCATTGAAATGGGCAGCGAACAGTTGCTGTGATACCATTTTCTGATGTAGGAATTCTAAATCCTGAACTTCATGCGGTTTTTCAACAGTTGCAGATAAGCGCATAACTTTTCGGCGGCTTTGAGCATGGGCAGGCGCGGATCCAGGATTTCTTAGGGGGGGGGGGGGGCAAAGTTGAAATTTTGCGAGCCAAATATTGGTACGTAATGGTGACAACGGCAGTGGCAACAAAACTTCTTTTTTTTAGGGGGGGGGGGGTAGACAAAAAAAATTAACCCACTCTTACATGCAGGCCCCGCTGAACGTTTCTCGGCGGGGGTCAAGGGGTGGAGCCCCCAGAAACTCAGGGGGTATAGGCATCTAATTACTGTAAGATGAACATATTTTGATACCTTATTTGTGACACTGGCTAGACACAAACCGGTGTTGGGTCCAGGGGGCAGAGCCCGCAGAAGCTCAGGGGTTCTATACATTAAATTATCGTCAGATGAGCATATTTTTATACCTTATTTGTGACACTGGCAGGACACAAATTGGTGTTGGGTCCAAGAGGCAGAGCCCCCAGAAGCTCAGGGGTTTTATACATTAAATTATCGTCAGATGAGTATATTTGTATAACTTATTTGTGACACTGGCAGGTCACCAATTGGTGTGGGGTCCAGAGGGCGGAGCCCCCGGAAGCTCAAGGGTTTTGGGCAATTAATAACGTTCAGATGAGTTATACCTTATTTGTGACTCTGGCAAGACACAAATTGGTGTTGGGTCCAGGGGGGGGCGGAGCCCCCAGAAGCTCACGGGTTTGATACATTAAATTATCGTCAGATGAGTATATTTTTATACCTTATTTGTGACACTGGCAGGTCACCAATTGGTGTGGGGTCCAGAGGGCGGAGCCCCCGGAAGCTCAGGGGTTTTGGACAATAAATTACGTTCAGATGAGCATATTTTTATACCTTATTTGTGACACTGGCAAGACACAAATTGGTGTTGGGTCCAGGGGATAGAGCCCCCAGAAGCTCAGGAGTTTTATACATTAAATTATCGTCAGAAGAGCATATTTTTATACCTTATAATTATGTGGAAATGGATATTAAAAAAATAAGAACAAAACAACGCGAATGCCGAGAGTTTGTTCATATAGATCATACCGCAAACAAAATTATCATTACGCAAAAGCAAAGTTCTTTTTCGTTCGATTCGAGTCCAGGAGTCGTGCAGTATTTTGTTTTGATATCAATTTTGTATCGAAATTTAACATGCAAGAAGGTGGAAGTCAAATTGTCTGTGGAATGATGAATCATTGTTTAGACAAATTACCTGAAGGAGAAGATTTTCGGTTGTCTGTCAATGGGTCGGATCCGGTGGTGGTGGGTTGAACTGACGTGGATGGCGATGTAACGCTATCACCATCGCTAGTTTGGACCGCTTCCCGTTGCCCCTCAGCTCCTAATGGGTAAAGTAAAGTACAGAGTTCTAATCATCAGACGCAATAGAACTATTGACGATAATTTAATTCATAATAAGATCTTTATTAATGGAATACACTTGGCATACATTATTGCTATATCTGGTAACCCTCATGATAGCTTCCTAGCGTGGCGATCCTATACGCTTCAGAAAGGTTCGAGGTTTGATGGAGAAGATTGAAAAGCCACGATCCACCACCTTTTTTTCCGGGGGGTGGAGGGTCGCAGCAGAATCGTCTTTTAGTGAGATGGGGTATTACCGACTACCTCTAAGATTACCACAATCTAATGACTGTATAGACAGAAATGATAAGTCAAGACTCAGGTATGTATATGAAATTTTAGCAATCCTTGTTCACAGTTCGAATTTTCGACATGGGATGGTTTCAGATGAAGCCTACACCTTAATTCGGCATGGGACAGAAAATGATAATTAGCGTTTTTATTGATTACTTGAACATGATTCCTTTGAGTTATTTCCAACTTACCTGAACCGGACAAAGCTTCTTGAGTCCCATTAGATGAGGAGTCCTCCATATTGTTTCGTTTGATAGATTGAGCTGTTGGGGCATCTGGGGTCTTTTTACTAGGTTCTTTGATTGCTTAAAACAAGAAAGTAATCAAATATTGCTTAAAAGACTTTTATAGTGACTTGACTTGGATTGTGCCAAAGGCAGAAATTGCAGGTTGGTCATCAGTTCTGCAGATTGGTCATGTTTAAAGTTATTTTTAAAGGACAAGTACGCAATATTTTGTTTTGTAATGACTGGTGTCTATTACATACCTTACTCCACATGTTTAGGAACAGAGTATACTTTTGGTTATTTAAGAAGAGCGAATACAAACGAAAAATACTAAATAATACTAAACTGCCATAAATTTACTAGATCATACCTTTTTTTCCTTCGAGTTCTGTCGGGGAATCAGCAGGTGTTTGTGGAGAAACGCCATCCTCATATTGCTCCGTTCTAGATGTTTCCCCTTGATCGGTTCCTGGATCCGCTGCAGATTAAAAAAAAAAATACATTAGCAGAACTGAATATGTTCATTACATAACGGTATGTTATATGGAAATGTTTTAAAATAAACTATTCTGAACTGTGACAGTTCGTATCTTTTAAGATAGGCCTATACCTATTTTGCCACTAGGAAAATATTAGCGAAAGTAATGAATATGTAAATAAGGTAGCATGACGGTCCTAAAAACAAGTTGAATGGATGATATGAATTTTGAACAGGATATTTAAACATGTTATAGTAAAGAGCACCGAAGTGCGAACGTTAGATTCGCTCGTCGTCCAGGTTACTGATACCAAAACAGAGCTGTGCATGAGGTTCACCGCAAAATCATTCAAGCAACGGACTGGAGCAGGACAAATTCAGTGTTTGGCGCTGGTGTGATCACCACGCCATTGTATAGCACAAGATTATTTGGAACCAGCAAACTTGACTGAACTTGGCCAGTATGACGTCACTCTTCGGTACTCTTTAGCGTTCAGATGCATTTTACGTCATCCTGTCACTCTATACATGAGAAGTAAAACGGGAGAAGCGTTGCAGATGAGTGCACATCCACTTTGCAATGTATTAAGGGGATGCAACTTTGAATAGTTGGTCGCCCTCGATCGCCCACACGCCAAGGAAGTTTAGCGCTGTTCACTATCAAGTGTGAGAATTAGGCTTGAGTCGGTACGGTCGATCACACCGGGACCCGACCGTTGCCGTCGGGTCCCGGTTTCGTTTTTTGAGAAACGACGCTCCGAAAAAAATAATGAAATATGTAAGAAATTGCAGTTTTGCACACCACTAAAATCATTCCACCTTGAAACTTAAGTATTTAATTGTTACCAATCATATTCTAGCTCATCCTGAATAAATCCGAACTGCTGATATAAATATGGGTTGCAAATTAAAGCAGTTCGCCCCATGGGGTTGTTGCATGCCAGCTGCTAGCTAGCTCCTGTACTGGCCGGGTCTCTCGGCAGGATTAATAAATCAGGTTGAAAGAAACATTAATGTTTGAATAATAAAACGGCTTTCTAAAAAGTACTCCTTTACAACATACCGATCGAATAATTTTTAAAAGACAAAATGGATATTATTTCTTTGATTTTGAACACCGCCTGCTTCTTTTAAAAGCTGAAAATTACTTGGTAATCACAAGAAGTTTCGATACGGATAGCTGTTGCAAGGCAAGTTCAGACTAGTCTCGGAAAAATGCGCAGTGCTCCTCGTAGTTAGCTGTAATCCGTGCCAGAACGAACCCAAACAAAGACGTGATCGTAACGAGAAAAAATCATTAAAAACTACGAGAGCACAATTGAAAAGACAACTACTCAAAATTATCGTAAGCAGATACATAACTTGGAGGAATAATACAATAGTTGTCCAAGAAAAGCCACAGAAATAGTGATATTTAAGGAGTTACTATAGGTACAATCATTATCGGAATGGGCCTGCTGATATGTCCGAATTACACGTTATTTGGTTTCTAGCCTCGTGTTCTAACACGAGGCTAGAAACCAAATAACGCCCTCTACGGTAAAAAGCAGTATAACAAAGGATTCGAGTATTTGCAGCAAGCCCCTTGCGATAAAAATGTACCCAGTTACTCCTCGATTATCACAATTTCTTTGGCATTTCTTGGGCGATTATTGAATTCTTTGTCCAAGTTATTTATCTGATTATCGTAATTTTGAGCAGTAGTTGTCTTTCCAATTGTGCTCTCGTAGTTTTTAATGATTTTTTTCTCGTTACGATCACGTCTTTGTTTGGGTTCGTTCTGGCACGCATTACAGCTAACAATTAGGAGCACTGCGCATTTTCCGAGACTAGTCTGAACTTGCCTTGCAACAGCTATCCGTATCGAAACTTCTTGTGATTACCAAGTAATTTTCAGCTTTTAAAAGAAGCATGCGGTGTTCAAAATCAAAGAAAAAATATCTATTTTGTTTTTAAAAATTATTCGATCGGTATGTTGTAAAGGAGTACTTTTTAGAAAGCCGTTTTATTATTCAAACATAATGTTTTTTTACCCGATTTATTCAACCTTCATGAATCAAAATGGCGGCTCGATCGTTGTCTTTCTATTTTTGCTCCAGTTTTTTTACTTTTAGAGGCACGATAATGGCACTAAACATCGCCAATCATGGATAAAAAATAATGTCAAATGGAAGAATATACCGATCTGTGCCGAGGTATGCATGTGTTGATTTATTTGACTGATAAAAAAGGTAACTTTTAAGGGACATACTGATGATATGCGCTTTTTATAGAGGCAAGTGACAAATCCTGCGTGCTGATTTCGGGACACCGGGTCCCGATCGGTGCAAGGCCGTCGGGACCCGGTTTATGAAAATCCCGACATGGTAGTCATTCAAGCCTATACCTTGATTCGACACAGGCTCTGGCTGCTCTAAGACTTCTGAATACGAGGCATTTGTATGGTATGTCTTTCCTTGTGCTATATTTTTATCTTCAGTGGCATTTTGGGCCTCCTCATATGGCTTCTTGACCTCTGTTAAAAAAAGGTAACCAAGCAGAGGAGAACAGAGTTCTTGAGACTTTACATTTTTCTCCGGACTATGTCATAGGCAACAATATATCATGTTTAAGTATTTTATACCATTCTTATTGATTCTTCCAAATAGAATAAATCACCACAATATTTTTAAATGAAAACTGTTCATGGATTGATACTCAGAGCAATATCAGTTCAAAACATTCAAATATAATTGAATATAAGCGTAATTATAATGAGGTACGAGTTGGCCATTAAGGTCTACGCCGAATTCAAGGTGGGATAATTTGCCACGAGTTTACCCTACGAATTGCAAACATTTCACGTTCAAAACATACTGTTCAAAATAATGTACAATATGTCGAATATATTCCCGACATGATAATTATATTCTCCTTTTATTTAAAGTAAGAGCGCACCTTCATCTGCTTTCGTTTTCATACCACTTGTATCTTCCTGGCTCTCGGGTTCCGCCGTCGGTTGAGCATTGCCATTTTTTGATGGCACCGTTCCGGACGGCTCCTCCGGAGTGGTTTCTGCTTCGGGTAAAGATAGAATAGGTTAAAGATAAGGTTGGATTCCGGTATAGGTAAAAGAAAACTAATTTCTGAGATTCTTATTCTTCTTTTTTATTGAAAGTGTGGTCGAATATCATTGAAGAAAAGAAACTTCTGAAAATGATTGCTTTCCAAATACCTTCAAACTTGAAATATGATGAGAAATACTTGATATGTTTGGACCACACTTTAATACCAAACACTGGCGTACTGGTGGGGGGGCTAGGGGGGGCGCCAGCCCCCCCAAATAAAATTGAACCATGACTTATTTTCACAATTAATGTATAAATGTTCGTGATATCACATGATTTTCAACAAAATGCTATAGTTTCTCCATTATTTCTTGCAAACTGACCCATTCCCAAATAGCCAGGAAGAGCGTATGTTTTTTATAGTCACTAAGGGCCTTATAGTGGCCACTAACAGTAACACTAATTCCTTTCCAGAAGCTACTGTGCAAAGCACTGTCGGGAGATAACATGCTACCCACCACTCGGGCTGAGCATGCACAAATTTGCGAACGAGCGTTCCATACTTACATCATGTAACACTGCACATATACCGTTAATGGGCCCAGTGGGGGAAATTGAATTTAGACAAGATTAAGAGTAGAGAACGGTACAACGAATCGTCTTCTTTCTCTAATAATTTAATGAAACGGCAAAGCTTCCGCGCTTCGCGCGGGAGGGGGGGGGAGGAACTAATTTCAGACTAGGATTAAGAGTCGAGAACGGTACAACGAATCGTCTTAATCTTTCTCCAATAATTAATGAAACGTGAAATTGATTTCAGACAAGGATTAAGAGTAATAATTAAATGAAACGTCAAAGCTTTTGCGTGGGAGGGGGGAACTGAATTTAGACAAAGACACAATAAAACGATTCGTCTTCTTTCTCTAATAATTTAATGAAACTTGAAAGCTTCCGCGCTTAGCGCGGAAGAGGGGAGGGGACTGAATTCAGACAAGTATTAAGAGTCGGGACCGGTACAATTAATCGTCTTCTTTCTCTGATAATTAAATGAAACGTCATAGCTTCCGCGCTTCGCGCGGGAGGGGCGAAACAAGAATTAAGAATAGAGAACATTACAACAGATCGCCTTCTTTCTCTAATAGTTTAATGAAGTGTCAAGGCTTCCGCGCTTCGCGCGGGAGGGGGGGAAACTGAATTCAGACAAGAACACGATTCAACGAATCGTCTTCTTTCTCTAATAACTTAATAAAACGTGAAAGCTTCAGCGCTTCGCGCGGGACGAGCGGAAATGAATTCAGACAAGGATTAAGAGTAATAATGAATTGAAACATCAAAGCTTCCGCGCTTAGCGCGGGAGGGGGGGGGGGGACTGAATTCAGACAAGGATGAAGACTCAGGACCGGTACAATGAATCGTCTTCTTTCTCTAATAATTAAATTAAACATCATGCATAGCTTCCGCGCTTTGCGCGGGAGGGGCGAAACAAGCTTTAAGAGTCGAGAACAGTACAACGGATCGTCTTCTTTCTCTAATAATTTAATGAAGTGTCAAAGTTTCCGCGCTTCGCGCGGGAGGGGAAAACTGAAAAATAACTTAGTTCCTGGCCCCGGGTTTAAAGGCTTAAATTTGTAGACGTTTGGACATTGGCATTTTTATATTTGTCGGTAATAATATTGGTGGCTCGTTTTGTCGTTAATCGGCGGCCTCTACACCCCCCCCCCCCCCTCCCCCACTGAAAAAGATCTAGCGACTCCCCTGATAACGACACAGTTTATACACTCGAGATAATTTTTGCAAGTACTACTGGTGAAGTACCGGACCACCGTCTTTGTGCATTGTGCGGCATCAAAGCATAATTTATACAACGTCTCACGACGTGACAGATCACTTTCCTCTAACTTCTAACTAATCGGAGGGCCTCTTTTTTCCATGAAGTGTCAGTGGATATTATTGCGCCAAATGTGGTTCTCAAATTGCAAAAGATTCCTACTCTTGGAAGGGGTAGGAGAAAGCAATTTTACGACATATATGCCTGAAAAATGCGTCTAATTTGGTTCTAAAATTGCAAATGCTTCTTACACTGGGAGGGGGCCAGAACCCCCTCCCAGACCCACCCCCTGCTTGGTCGCTCCGCTCCCTCGTCGTTAAAGCCTCGTTCGGTTGCTTCATCATTTTACATATATTTCACCCCATGCCATTTTGTGCCCCCCCCCCCCCGGTAAGAAATTCCTGGATCCGCCACTGATGCCCATACCCCTTGAGCTTCGGGGGGCTTCGCCCCTTGAACCCCACCGGGGCTTTGCCCCTAGACCCCACTTTGAGAAACGTAATGCAGCGGGGCCTGCATGTTAGAGTGGGGTGATTCGGATTTTTTTTTTTTGTCAGCCCCCCCAAACGTTTTTGCTCATTACGCCACTGAAAAAATTACCAAATGTGTTAGTAGTCCCACAGGCCCATTTCTACGTGAAGTGCAAGTGCTCTTTAACTAGGCCGAGTCAATTTCGTATCATCTTGACGATTCCAAAGTCCCACACTAAACACCAATTCTTATTTACTACATAATTAATCTTTCTCAATCAATAATGTTATAATATTGCAAGCCTAGAACTCAACTTTAATTTTAAACAAATAATAAAGTAACCTATTAAACTCAAAATGGCATTCATTCTTTTAAAGAATCCCTTCAATAAAGGTGTATACAAAAATTACTAAGTGACAAGTTTTGAATTCAAAAGAATTTTTAGTAGAGTCGGTATCCGTATTGATGCTCTCATTATCTTCACTGTATTAAGAAAGAAATATACAACGAAAACATTATTGGAAGTTGCAGAAATAATGAGGTTTTAAGCAGATTATTTATAATAATGCGGAGAAATACAGCTACATTGCTTGTTACTTTGGTAAAACCTAATGAGCAAAGAATTGACTAAAGCGGAGCGCTCTTATTTTTTTACTAGTTTGATTATGTTATCTATCACATATCAATAATTACCACAATATTGCTTGTCTTGATTGTACATACTTACAGGTCTATACAAAAGAAAATGCATGTATATAAATATCAGACAATCTGAACAGCAATGGGGCCAGGTCGGGGTACAAATTTAAGTGTTTTAATTATGCAAAATGAATTGCACAGCTTATGTATGATTTGCAACAAATTTAACATGCGCAGAGAATTCAAACCGTATCACGGAATATGCCTACCTTCAGGACCTTGGCAAGCGTCTGTCTTAATTTCATCAGCCACATTTCGGGTCACGCCATTCTCTGTGTCGCGTTCTACTCCACACTTCTCTGCTACTTCTTTGTCTGCAGTCTGAGTATTTTCTCCCTCTTTGGTGTCCTTTGTGTCATTTTTTCCTCCGTTTTCCCGCCTTTCTTTGCTCTCTTGCTCCATATCCGAATGAAATTACCACGTGTTCAAGTGGGATATCTTGATCTCTAGATGTGAAGAAGAAAGTTTACGTTTTGAGCTCATTTGGCAAAGTACTAATTATTCATCTTTGGTGAAATTTGACTACATTCAATAACATATTTAAAGGCAAGCTACAAAGTTATCATAATTGGTATGCATTTAATCTGCAATCATTATAAAAAAGTATAATATTTTAAAGAATGAATTAAGGTTTGGAGACTTAGGTAGATATTCCTGAGAACTGAAAAGGAAAAGATTTCTATTCATCTTGGCCAGTGCGATTGCTCTAGAACCCGATTCAATTGTTGACTTCACAAAAACAATATTTTTCAAATTCTGACAGGATATTGGATGAATGACGATAGTGAGATTAAAAAAAAAAAAAAAAAAAAAAAAACGGAAAATATCAATGAATTGGTACTATTTTCTTCAGAAAGAAAACACCTCATCCATAATTATTTTCGCTAAAGTGCAAATCCCACACGCAAAAATATTTGAAATCATTTCGCTTTTCCATCCAAATTCCTGATCATGGGTACTTACAAAAAAAAAAAAAAAATGACCCTTGAAATTACGATGGGTATGGATTTGAAGGCTTCAGCTGTACAACCCGGTATAATCCAAATCCAAGCCACTCCACCCCTCCCCCTCTTTTTTTTCTCAATAAGGATAGAGAAATCAATAACTAAAATAAAATTCATTTAATTTTTCTACACGGTTATTTTTGTATGCGTTTTCTCTACACTAAATTGTTTGGCCATGTAGGCGAGTACCGGCTATACAAAAACAGATCAACAACAACAACAAATGCAAAAAGTCAACGAGCCAAGTTTAATACGTTAATTTTGTTTACATACAAATAACAATATTAACATGGGATTTATAAAATTCTACCAGAAAGAGACTGCCAACCCTTAAAAGATTACTTTTACATGCTCTCTGAAACTTGACTGAAACATTTGTTTATATTTCAACCGGGAATACGTACATGTATGAGAATACTATCTCTCTGTATCGCCGCACCGGTTATTCGAAGAGCGGATACCATTGGACAACAAGCAGGGGAAAAAGACTCCTAAAATTATAAATATCTATTCATTATCATTTATTTGTCCATTTTACTATGAAAGATGATAATAATCTAATAATACACAAAGACAACGTCTGTGCAGTTGTCTTATATTCATGACAGGAAGCTGAAGGTGAATATGAATAATATCATAACGTCGCACAAATTAAAAACGAAAAATATAACGGTTTGGGTTTGGTGTGTCTACTCACCCGTTACATTTGCACGGTCAGTTGATCTATTGACGAATATGGCCTCCCGTTCTCCGCCTCTTTTGTAATCAACAGTAACACAATCTATTTACCCTTAATCGAGTCGGTGCATAAACACACCATGAGCGTTTTGTTAGAGGTCTATGCACATACACAATCGAAGAATTGCTACGTGTGTGCGCGCGTTCTGCGCGAGAGTCACCATGATGACCTAATGGGGATTCCCCTACGACGAAAGGTCACTGGGAATTTCCAAATACGCATAGCCTTCCTTCAGTCTGCAATGAGTGTTGTATTTTTCGCAGTTGTTGCTGTTTCGTGATTCTAGTTCAATCGATAGTTGTTACTCAAGTGTTTTCTTATACATACATGCTAAGTATAGTATGGTGAGGATATAGGGGGATGGTGTTAGATAGGAATACATAGACGAATTGTGTGACCATGATATTCGTGTAATAAGTGTCATGTAAACTTAAAATTCCGTTTGGCGACCGCTGCACGAATTTGACTGACTTGAAAAGTTTATTTCAAAATAACTCATGAGCCTATTCGAATATTCCATTGATATTTACTATTTTGGACTTGTACTGAACAAATGCTATTTCTTATAGTAAATCTTTTTTTTTTTTTTTTTAAATAATCAAAGGACGGCTTTTAATGGAAGAACTTGGTATGAAATCATGACAAAAATAATACTCAAACATTAACTATTTTTCTTTTTTACCAGTAGGCCTATAGCTATTATTGCACTAATGATGAATAAATCAAACATTTGGTCTCTAAGTAAAGTTTTTGGAGACCGAAGGCTTTATTTCAAAATGATTTAGGCCTGCCTTCATAGAAAATGCAATAATGTTAATGAGTAGTTATAATCTAATTATCATTTTAAAGATTAGGCCTGCATACTGGCATATGGCTGGTGGGTTAATGATTCATCAAAGAGGTCTTTTCACCCATCATTCCACAGTATAAGGCCGTCTTCTGACAATTTTGAATCAGTTTACACATGAGGCTACATTATACTCACAAACTCACGATGTCTGGGCACAGTGTACTGGCGGGATAAGGGCAACACGTTTGATTGGCCTTATATTCTATATTATGCTGCAATTAACACCTTTTGACCGCCATGAGCAATGCCAGATTCCAAAGAGGAATATGTCCATTCATTGTAATTGAACGTATCCTACCCAGAAGGGTATTATAATGCTAATCCCATATGGGTCCCATATTTGCTTGAAAATATCCTACCAGAATGGCTTGCCCATGCTAATCCCATGCAGGCGCGTACGCAGGTCCCCTCACATTTTTTTTTTTTTTTTTTTTTTTTTTTGGGGGGGGGTGTTTTGGAGGAACCCCCCCTCAAAAAATGTGCTCTTACCCCCCCCCCCCCCCCCTTCGAAAAAATCCTGCGTACGCGCCTGGTCCCCTCAAACATAGCCTAACCAGGATCCTAAATAAGAATTTCTCGTGGTTTCAGTGCTCCCGAATTTACACCCTAAACGTGTCACAAAAGTGTACTTCTAAACAAATGTTATAAAATTGTAACCACTTAAGCATTTTGAAGTGCGATAGGGATTAACATGAGTTGTTAACGATGTAAAATAAATCAAATTGCGCTTCTGTGTAAAATTCACAATTTAAGAATGTATTTCAATAGAGAAACAATAGCATCAACCTGTACACTTCCAAATAGGCTTAATGCATAGCCATCTAAAGTCCTTTCTTTGAAAAAATTAAATTCGAAGTCGGGATCTAGAAAAAAATACCCCTAATTGCGTACACCAGCGCGAACAGCAGGATTTCGAAAAGGTATCCTTTTTCTTGAAAATGGCCCAAAATGGACGTTTTTTAAACCGTTTCCGGACACCTACCCCCTGGACATCCACCCCCCCCCCCCCCAATAACCATTCCAGCCAACTACCCCCTAGGACAACTACCCCGAGGGCAACCACCCTCTAGGACGACTAGCCCCGGAGACAATTACTCCCAATACAACTACCCCCGGACAACTACCCCCAGACGACTACCCCCTCCCCCCCCCCATTCAACTATACCCCTAGGACAACCACCCCCGGACAGCTACCCCCTAGGATATTGTCCGGGGGCAGTTGTCGTAAGGGGTAGTTGTCTGGGGTAGTTGTCCGGGGGTAGTTGTCCTAGGGGGTAGTTTACTTGGAGGTAGTTGTCCCGAGAGTTGTTGTCACAGTGGGGTAGTCGTCCTAGAAGGTGCCGGTTGCCCTAGGGGTCGTTGTCCTAAGGGGTAGTTGACTGGGGATGATTATCCGGGGGTGGATCTCCAGGCCTCCAGGATGTATGTGTCCTAGAACCTTTTTAACCCCTGGACGCAACACCGCACGGACCGCGTCCAATCTCAGACAAACACCACTTAATTTTAAGCGTTTGCTATGTGACGCATAATATGCTTACATTTTACAGTACTCATATTTGACCGAGACCCCCTGGATACATGCACGCAAAAACGTTGCACGAACAAGGCATTTTCGTGTGTCTCCCACCCTTCTTATTTCCGGGCAATGTAAGATTTATTGTGTTCATTGATTTATGACTACTAATCATGAATATAAGAGTTGTCTCATGAAGGCATGATGTTAAGCATGTAAAATTCCGTAGCATACCAAATATGTAATCTGCCGTAGCATATCCCCATGCGTACGTTATTGTGTACTGGTACACCGCTACCTTACAATCGCTCGTCCACACAACAATGGGACAACAACAAGAGACGGAAACATCGTGCACAATTTTCCGTTTTATTTCATTATATATCATCTCGTACAAACAGAGAGACATTACTGATAATTTACAATCATCCACAACACCAAGTAAATAGATATTTTAAAACAAATAGACAGGCCCCTCTACCTTACATCTTCCACCCTCTACCATATAAATTTTCTTGGTGTCCCACTACAGTTATTCTCATATCCGGCCATATCACTTATCCGGATGGGCCGCGGCCGGATAGCGTTATTTTTTTATGCGGCACAGATTGGGGTATGGCGCGTGTTGAGCCTATGGGAAGTACGTTCTTTCTTTTCCCTTCTGAATAGTGTCTGCACGTACGTGAGACTAGTCATGTTCGCTAGCGCATTAGCGCTGCGAAGAAGTTTGAATATCCAATCGCGAACTATGTGTTTTGATAACATTTCTCTTCGTTTAAGCTAGTTAATTTTTATTGACTAATTATTGTGATGTTCTCCATATTGACGTGCTGCCTCCTCTTCAGATTTCCAATTTCATTTTAATTGTTGATGTAATGATTTTCCATACGGTAGTGGATTACATGTAACACTATTAAAAACAGACCTCTACTACCTATACTGTCTAGTACGCACACGACCACTATTAGTCTGTAAATCAAGACCCCTTTTAAACAAAGCCCCAATCTGTGCCGCATAAAAAAATAACGCGGCCGGATAAATGAAGTAACGGTGCGCCACCATCATTTTCACGCATAAACGTATATGAGCTATAAGTATATGAAAATCAATAGCTCTTTCTCGCAGGGATTCTATCTAACATAGGCGTTGATATTTCCGATCTTGTTGGGCAGGTTCATGCATTCCCATAGGAAAGTGAAAAGTATGCCGCAGACCTGCCGCAGACTTTTAGTCTGCGGCAAAGAGTATGCCGAAGTATGCGGCAGAAAGAAATTTTGCTGCAGACTTGCCGCATACCAGTATGCCACAGGAACAGTCTGCGGCAGATCTGCGGCAGGATGAAATTTTGCTGCAGACTTGCCGCATACTAGTATGCCACAGGAACAGTCTGCGGCAGATCTGCGGCAGGATGAAACTTTGCTCCAGACTTGCCGCATACTAGTATGCCACAGGAACAGTCTGCGGCAGATCTGCGGCAGGATGAAATTTGCTGCAGACTTGCCGCATACTAGTATGCCACAGGAACAGTCTGCGGCAGATCTGCGGCAGGATGAAACTTTGCTCCAGACTTGCCGCATACTAGTATGCCACAGGAACAGTCTGCGGCAGATCTGCGGCAGGGCGAAACTTTGCTTCAGACTTGCCGCATACCAGTACGCCACAGGAACAGTCTGCGGCAGGTCTGCCACAGAAAAGTGGGAAATTATACAGTCTGAAGCAAGGCTATAGGCGGCCATTTTGTAGGACATGCAGTACCATATGAGGTTCCAGGCTGAGCCCATGATCTTGTAAATTCCTGTGTTAATTAGCACTGTTAATTGTCTTTTTAGCTTCTGTCAAACCAAACAATTTGCTTCAAGTTCAACTGGTACCATGAGAGGAATTTATTACATAAGAGGAGACTGAGGAATTAACGGACTGTTTTTTGTTGTGCCATATGTGATCTTATCTTCAGCCCCACTAACTCACTTTTTAGTTGTAACTATAAGACGAAAATCCAATTGAAACCAATTGAAAACCAATTGAATTTTCAATTGGTTTCAATTGGTCTCAATAGGTTTTAACAGGTTTCAATGGGACTTTAATAGGACTTCAGATGGTTTCAATTGGTCCAGATTGTCCCTATTGGACCAATTGGGCCCATTGGCCCCATTGGCCTATGCCCCATTAGACTTTAATGGGACCCCAATTGGCCTGAAGTTGGACTTCAATTGGTCCAATTGAAACCAATTGAAAACCTTTTAAAGTCTAATGGGGCAGATTGGTCCAATTGAAATCCCATTAAAGTCGAATAGGGCCAATTGAAACCAGTCATCTCATGCATATTCATTATTACTTTACACGTGTGACAGAAAAATATATTTATCATGATTTGTTAAGCAAATTAAGACAATGCACATCATTTTTGTGATTTCTATTTTCCTTTTGCCATTATTAACCAATAGATTATTTTGTCTGATCATGTCCCAATAACATTCACGTTTAAGCAATAGATATATTGATTACTAACCAAGAAACTATGATTACTAACCAAGAAACAATATACATATTTAGTATGTATATGTGTACGAGCCTGTGTCACTTTAAATGTTACTCTTGAATACACTTCAAATGATCAATGTGATGAAGTTAATACAATTGAGAATAGAATATACCTAATTGGTAATATCGATATATATTGGTATTACATTTGCAGTGAGCGTTACATATGATGATTGTAATTTGTACTATGATTATAATTTGTTTCAAGAGAGAAAAGAATAAAAACTGACCACAAAAAAAAAAAAAAAATTACCTAATTAGTAATATCGATATTGCCAATATCGATTATGATTATGTCTTTTATATAACTTGCAGTCTCATGATTGACTGCCTTGAGTGAAGAAATGTTATGTTAACCAAAGCTTTAATAATAGGTAACCATTGTTATATTATTGTAAGTAAAGGAATATGATGGAAAAGGATGCAGTCTCTGAACAGTGTGAGGGAGAAGATAAAGAAGATAAAGAAAAGATGAGAGTCTGAAAACAAAATTGATATATAGAACTGAGAGTATTGTAATTTATGTACATCATGCCTTCTATAGCAGACCAAAAGTAGATCTGCATTTTGTATCTATTATGTTAGGAGAAGCAATACACTTATTAGCATACTGGAAATGCTTCTGTACGTGCACCTAATATCATTGTTCTCTCAATGGAAAATCTATTTGACAGTTCTAGAGGAGAGGGGAGAGGAAGGGAAGAAAGAAAAAAAAAAAACCTTTTTTATATGCATGCAAATTCCAAGAGTCTGTAGTTTCTATTGTGAGACTGTTGATTGGGTGAAATGCATCACTCTTTAATAAGAAAAGAAAAGATGTAGCTTCAGAGAGTATTGGAATGTAAATGGATAACTCTTATTCTTAGTCAAATAATTGCTTCTTTTTTTTTCAGGGCTGTTGCCAAGTCAAATTTCCTTATGGTTGAGAAGTATTTAAGCTTAGAACTACATGCGTCTCAAGAAATGCGTCTCAAGAATGTTATCTTTTTGTTTATCTGTAAAATTTAATATTCTTAGAACACGTCCATCAATTGGTGAAATTGAAATTCCAGTTGCTTCAAAAGCCTCAAAGGAATAGATTGTCAAGCATTTCTTTTCTGTGTGACTAAGAAAGATGAAAATAAACAGAGTGAAAAGGGCGCATAGTAGAAGGTTATGTGGATAATTCTTATCCTAAATCCAAATTTAAATACATTGGTTGTTCCCAGGTGTACTTATTTATTATGTCAGGAGAAGCAATACACTTATTAGCATACTGGAAATGCATTTGTTCTCTCAATGGAAAATCTATTTGACAGTTCTAGAGGAGAGGGGAAGAGGAAGAAAAAGAAAAGAAAAACTTTTTTATATGCATGCAAATTCCAAGGGTCTGTAGTTTCTATTGTGAGACTGTTGGTTAGGTGAAATGTATCACTCTTTAATAAGAAAAGAAAAGAGGTAGTTTCGAAGAGTATTGGAATGTAAATGGACAACTCTTATTCTTAGTCAAATTTAATTTAATTGTTTTTTTTTTTTTTTTTTTTTTTTTAAGGGCTGTTGCCAAGTCAAATGTCCTTATGTTTGAGAAGTATTTAAGCTTAGAACTACATGCGTCTCAAGAATGTTATCTTTTTGTTTATCTGTAAAATGTAATATTCTTAGAACACGTCCATCAATTGGTGAAATTGAAATTCCAGTTGCTTCAAAAGCCTCAAAGGAATAGATTGTCAAGCATTTCTTTTCTGTGTGACTAAGAAAGATGAAAATAAACAGAGTGAAAAGGGCGCATAGTAGAAGGTTATGTGGATAATTCTTATCCTAAATCCAAATTTAAATACATTGGTTGTTCCCAGGTGTACTTATCTATTATGTCAGGAGAAGCAATACACTTATTAGCATACTGGAAATGCATTTGTTCTCTCAATGGAAAATCTATTTGACAGTTCTAGAGGAGAGGGGAAGAGGAAGAAAAAGAAAAGAAAAACTTTTTTATATGCATGCAAATTCCAAGGGTCTGTAGTTTCTATTGTGAGACTGTTGGTTAGGTGAAATGTATCACTCTTTAATAAGAAAAGAAAAGAGGTAGTTTCGGAGAGTTTTGGAATGTAAATGGATAACTCTTATTCTTAGTCAAATTTATTTTGCTTTTTTTGTTTTTTTCTCAGGGCTGTTGCCAAGTCAAATGTCCTTATGTTTGAGAAGTATTTAAGCTTAGAACTACATGCGTCTCAAGAATGTTATCTTTCTGTTTATCTGTGAAATTTAATATTCTTAGAACACGTCCATCAATTGGTGAAATTGAAATTCCAGTTGCTTCAAAAGCCTCAAAGGAATAGATTGTCAAGCATTTCTTTTCTGTGTGACTAAGAAAGATGAAAATAAACAGAGTGAAAAGGACGCATAGTAGAGGTTATGCGGATAATTCTTATCCTAAATCCAAATTTAAATACATTGGTTGTTCCCAGGTGTACTTATTTATTATGTCAGGAGAAGCAATACACTTATTAGCATACTGGAAATGCTTTTGTTCTCTCAATGGAAAATCTATTTGACAGTTCTAGAGGAGAGGGGAAGAGGAAGAAAAAGAAAAGAAAAAAACCTTTTTTATATGCATGCAAATTCCAAGGGTCTGTAGTTTCTATTGTGAGACTGTTGGTTAGGTGAAATGTATCACTCTTTAATAAGAAAAGAAAAGAGGTAGTTTCGGAGAGTTTTGGAATGTAAATGGATAACTCTTATTCTTAGTCAAATTTATTTTGCTTTTTTTGTTTTTTTCTCAGGGCTGTTGCCAAGTCAAATGTCCTTATGTTTGAGAAGTATTTAAGCTTAGAACTACATGCGTCTCAAGAATGTTATCTTTCTGTTTATCTGTGAAATTTAATATTCTTAGAACACGTCCATCAATTGGTGAAATTGAAATTCCAGTTGCTTCAAAAGCCTCAAAGGAATAGATTGTCAAGCATTTCTTTTCTGTGTGACTAAGAAAGATGAAAATAAACAGAGTGAAAAGGACGCATAGTAGAGGTTATGCGGATAATTCTTATCCTAAATCCAAATTTAAATACATTGGCTGTTCCCAGGTGTACTTACCAGCTGCACGTTTTTCATGGTGGTATTTACTTGGTAGTTAAGCTATTATATGGAAAGATACTGGTTTACAACCCTGTGATTATTAAGGATGTTCCTTTTTATATGTTGATTATTGAAACGTAATTTACTCCTGAATACTTAATCAATTTGTGATTAATAGATTCAAGAGCCTTCAAAGATTGTCGTACATGACATGTGTTTTTTTTTATAATTGCATGGAAGCATTTATTTTGTGTATTTTGTAAGTCAGGCTATTATAGCACCTTCAATGTGGAGAGGGTACATAATCCTTTATAGCCTTATTTTCGGGAATGTTATCTTTGAATAGAAATTTTTAGAGTGGGAGGGGTGGGGCGGGGGAGCTACAATATTGCATGCCTTACATGTATCAGTTTCTGTCCCAGATGACGGGGTTTCGTTCTTGCTTTTCGTGGGGTCCTTTAAGGTGGGGGATTGGCTCTGGGACTGGGTTAAATTTTCTTGTGTGTGATAGGTTATGGATGTTCTGATTAATTGTAAATTGTTCTCCCTCAACGTGAAAGGGATCAGGGACAGAGATAAAAGGGAACGCATATTTTTCTGGTGTAAAGATAAAGGGGCGGACATTGTTTTCCTACAAGAAACATTTAGTACTAGCGATTGTGAGGACAAGTGGGCTTCAATGTGGGAGGGTTCCAGTTATTTTAGTCATTGTTCTAATCACAGTAAAGGAGTTCTCGTTTTGAATGCACCGAGGATAGATATTGAGATATTGCAAGTCTTAAAAGACAGTGAGGGTAGATATATTTTTATAGACTGTAAGTTTCAAGGTGTTAGGTTGATTTTAGGCAATGTGTATTTTCCAACAAGAAATTTTGAGAGTGATCAATTGCAATTTCTTCGAAAATTACGCAATAATCTGGCTAAGTTAAATAAAGATAACTACCCGGTTATAATAGGTGGTGATTTTAACATGATTAGGGACATCGAATTTGATTATAACGGGAAATCTTCAAACAGGATTTCGAAAAGATTTAATCGAGAATTTGAAAAATTCATGGAAGATTTGCAGCTTTTGGATATTTGGAGATGTAGGCATTCTTTAAAAAGGCAATTCACTTATATGCAAAACAATAGATTACTGGATAATATCGGAATGTCTAGAGGAAATGGTTATGAAGTGCGATATAATTCCATCTGTTGCCCCTGATCATCATTCAATATTTTTACGTTTATTTGACAAAACAGTCAATAAAACGAATGGAAGAAAAGGGTCATATTGGAAATTCAATAATAGTTTATGTGAAAATGCAGATTATGTTAGAGAGTTAAAAAAGAAAATTTGTCAATTAAAAAACGAACTACAAATTAAAATGAAAGACAAAAGGTTGTTATGGGATTTTTTAAAAATGAAAATTCGGAGCTTTACACAAAAATTTTCTAAAAAATTGGCTGATCAAAGAAGAACAATAAGAACAGATTTAGAAAAAGAAATACAATGTTTAGAACAACAATTGACGGAAAGCACTAATGCAGATATTTTAGAAAAATTGGAAAATACAAAAAAGAAATTAAAGGAAGTTTATAGCTATGTAAATGAAGGAATTAGGATTCGATCACGAGCCTCGTGGTACGAGAGCGGAGAAAGGGATTCGCGTTATTTCAATCAATTAATGCAAAATAACAAAAGAAAGAGTACTATTAAAAAAATTAAAACCTCAGATGGTGCTATTTGCTGCGATGAAAAAAGGATAACTGAAGAAATCCAGAAGTTTTACAGCATGTTGTACAGTAAAGTAGAGTACGAGTGCTCGGATAATTGTTTAATAGTTTCTTTCAAGGTTTACCGAAATTGACTGAAAAATCTCGAGAAAACTGTGAAGGATCTATAAGTAATAAAGAATGCCTAGAAATCTTACAAGAATTAAAACAGAACAAATCACCTGGAAATGACGGTTTTTCTTCAGAATTTTATCGTACCTTTTGGCCGGATATTGGAGATTTAGTTAAAGATGCCTTGAATGAAGCATATAGATTAGGAGAATTAGCATCGTCTCAAAAACAAGCTGTAATTACGTTAATCGCTAAAGATGGGAAAGATCCCTTTTCACTGAAAAATTATAGACCCATTTCCCTTCTTAATGTCGATTATAAAATTTTAACAAAAATTTTGGCTAAGCGAATCAAGAAAGTATTAAATGAGATCATTATGGGAGATCAGGTGGGCTACATGAAAGGGAGGAATATTGGTGAGGCCATTCGCATTATAGATGATATTATTTTTCATACATCCCGTTACAATTTATCTGGTTTTTTGTTAGCTATAGACTTCGAAAAAGCTTTTGACTCAATTTCACATCAATTTCTTCAAAAAGTTCTGTCGTCATTTGGTTTCGGTCCATCCTTTCAAAAGTGGGTTAAAGTTTTATACACGAACACTCTAAGTTGTGTATTAACTGAAGGAGGGTCCACTGGTTATTTCAAAGTAGAAAGGGGAGTAAGACAGGGAGACCCTCTTTCTCCGTACCTCTTTATCTTGTGTATTGAAGTAATGGCACACAAATTACGAATAGATAATTTGGTGGACGGAATTAATTTTGGAGATAAGGAAACTAAACTAGTAACTTATGCGGATGATATGACAATTTTTGTTCGCAATAAAAAATCAATTAATAGGTTAAAAGTATTATTTGCAGATTTCGAAAAAATTTCTGGACTGAAAATAAACAACGATAAGACTAAAATATTAAGGTTAGGTTTATGTCAACGTTTAGATTGTGATTTTGCTTTCGGCGAAATAGTTGACTTTCTTAAGGTTTTAGGGATTTTCTTTTCCCTCGATGAACACAAGAAAGAAGATCTAAATTATAAAGAAATCTTAAGTAAAATAAAAACACTTTTAAATTTTTGGAAGCAAAGAGATTTAACACTTATGGGTAAGATTCAACTATTGAAGGTGCACATTTATTCTAAAGTTCTTTATCGGGCGTCACTTACTCCTGTTCCAAAATGGGTTTATGATTCACTGGATGAATTAACTTTTGATTTCATATGGAAAGGAAAAACAGATAAAATCAATAGAAACACCATGTTCTTAGACTATAAGCAAGGGGGGTTAAAGATGTTAAATTTTTCTGCACAAGTTAAATCGCAGCGAATTATGTGGATTCAAAAACTTCTAAACAAAGATGAAGACATGAAATGGAAACAATATTTTAACTTTGTCACTGAACACGTGGGTGGAGATTTGATATTTTCATGCGACTATATACCAAGTTTATTAAAAGTGACAGCTCCACAATTTTATATGGATTTATTAGAAGATTGGGTGAATACAAGACATATAAGGAGTATAGACATTGGTGATGTGGTAATTTTTAATAATAAACTTATTCGATATAAAGGAAGTTGTATATACGATAAGAGGTTGTACGACAAAGGAATTTACAAATTAAAACATATTCTGGAAAACGATGGTAAACTAAAATGTGACAGGCATTTTATCGATTTAGGTGTTGAAGTAAATGAAATTGAAAAGATCAAGCACTTTTATGCCTGTTTACCAGTTTGTTGGAAAAATAATTTTAGAAAGGGAGAAGAAAAAAATAATTCTGGAACTGATTTCACTTTGGGGAAGAAAACAACTAATATAGCTGATCTAAAATCAAAACAAATTTATGTACAATTAATAAAGAAAGATGATTTTCAACCTTTGGTTTTTGAGAGAATTGGAAGGAACTATGGTTTTTCCTGTAAGGAAATAGAAAACATATTTTTAAGACTAAGACAGTGTACACTTAACAGTCGATTAAGAGAGTTTCAGTTCAAACTTATACATAATATATTATATACAAACCATCACCTCTTCCGTTTTGGTCTTGTCTCGACTAAGTTATGCTCATTTTGCGAAAAAGATGAAGAAACATATAAACATTTATTCTATACTTGTGAATTTGCACAATCAGTGTGGGGAATGTGCACGAGATTTTTAGACTTTGAAATACACAACTGTAGTTTGGAGGAAATTCTGTATGGGAAAGAGGAGAGTAATAAAGGAAAATATCAATTAATGAATCATGTTTTAATTCTTGTTAAATATCTGATTTATAGAAATAGAGAACTTAAAAAACCACCCTCTTTTAATGAAATAAAGAATAGTATAATAGGGGATAAAGTAGAAGAAAGGAAATTGGCTGCAATGAGGGGAACTCTCACTATTCATTTTTCTAAATGGGAAAACCTGAGTATTAGACAAACAATTGGAACCCAGAGCCAGTCGTCCACCGGTTAAGAGGGGGGGGGGGGGAGGGGGGGGTAAGGGAGAGGTCGGGTAAGGTAGAGTTAACAAAAAGAGAAAACTTTTTTCTCAGGACAACAGTATAAAAGAAGTATAAGTTGCTACATTGTTAAAACAAAAATTTTGGATTATATAACTGCATATGTTTTCCTTGTAAATATGAATTTTTGTGTCGAATATGATGTATAGGAACTAACTATGTAAGTTTTCTTTGAAGCCGTTTGTAAGACAAAAATGTATACTGATTTATAATGTCATCACATTTGCAGTGAGCGTTACATATGATGATTGTAATTTGTACTATGATTATAATTTGTTTCAAGAGAGAAAAGAATAAAAACTGACCATAAAAAAAAAAAATCACAAAAAATCAGTTTATCACTGGTTCTTCTACATGCATACTTTATTGCCACGTACTGGATATGAAAGAGTATGCGGCAGGTCTGCAGCAGGTCTATATGAGATATGAATATTCATGATGAAGAGTCTGCGGCAGGTCTGCAGCAAGTCTGCGGCAGACCTGCCGCAGACTCTTCATCATACTGAAAGAGTATGCGGCAAGTCTACAGCAAGTATGCGGCAGACCTGCCGCAGACTCTTCATCATACTGAAAGAGTATGCGGCAGGTCTGCAGCAAGTCTGCGGCAGACCTGCCGCAGACTCTTCATCATACTGAAAGAGTATGCGGCAAGTCTGCGGCAAGTCTGCGGCAAAACTAATTTGCATGTGAAAAAGATGACTGTCTGCGGCAGGTCTGCTGCAGATCTGCGTCAAGTCTGCCGCAGGAGTATGCGGCAGGCTCATTTCTTTCCTATGGGGTTGGCCCCAATCTGAGTTGAGAAATATGTATGATGCCGAACGACAAGGTCTAAATATCAAAAAGACCTATTGATACAATGTAACGACATAGCTTTCCATTCTCTTCTTTTTTGTTACCTCAGAGAATGTCGGAATCAACAGATGACACAATTACATCGGATGAAGCCTTTCACTTCGTGCGAGATGTCCTGGTAATCTCTGCCCCGCACCAAGCTCAAGGCAAGTCAAAAGGACTTTCTTGAAGAAATGATTCGAGCGTATTTCCATCACATCCCATTCCAGAACGTCAAAAGTATTGCCACACCCCACCACAAGAGACATGTTCCTACCGTAGCCGAGATCAAGCAGGATATTCTCAACGCTAATATAGGCGGACTCTGTTACCAGGTCAATGTCTGCTTCTATCTCCTCCTCAAAGCTTTGGGTTTTGATGTCACGCTTATCGCTTGCGACATCGGATATCCCAGCGACCACGTCGCCGTAGTCGTCCACAATATGACAAGTGAGGGCAGCAGGCATTATGTCGACGTCGGGACCGGGAATCCGTTGTTTTGCGCTGTTCCTTTCGACTTCCAGGACGAGTCACCTATGTACCATGACTCCTTCCTGCGTTTCAAGTTTTCCCGCCAAGGTGACGTCATATTTTGTTTGCATCAGGTCGATGGTCACCCAGCCAAGCATACCATGGTAGCCAATCGTATCACCGATGGGTGGTACCGGTATATCCGCATTCATTTCAAGGAAGGTGTCGAGATAGCCCATTTCAAATCCAGCATGACACCGATCTATGTCGGCAGTGATGATATGCCTATACATTTCTTTCTAACCAGTGTCAGATGCGTGGCGTTTCCCGACTGTCGCTTTGTTTGCATCAAAGACACTACACTTTTAATAGAAAATGAGAGTGGATGCATTTCGAAGTCCTACTTCAGGTCTCGTGAAGAGATCAAGGAGGCGTTTTTCAAATACTTCCCCCAGATTTCACAGGCAATGCTGGATGAAGCCATGAATGATGAATATGTGGAGTTAGTTAACGAAAAGGGGATTTTGAAATAAAATACGTCAATAAATCTGCTTATGAATTTGTTCGGAGGTTAATTTTCAATCATAGAAACCATGATAAACGGTGCTAAACATAATTAATTTGTATACTTTCTGCAATACTTTTATAGAAGGTGATAATGATCTTAAATCCTTTCTGACCACAACAAAAAGAGGTGTACCATTTTGTAAAAACCGATTAGTCTAGAAGAACCCTTTGCGGTGAAAACTGCTTAGTGCAACATGCACTGTGATCATTAGTCCAACTTTTCTCGCTTTCACATTATACTTCATGTACAATATCGGAGATTTAAAAATACTACATAATTATATTTTCCCTCCTGTTTAGCAAAGCCTACTGATTTTGTCTGAAATAAAATTTTAAAAAATAATATTCGTGTAATAGGCCGACCAATGCAAACCTACAAAAGAAATTATCATTTGTTTGATTTAATTTTAGCATAATTCAACAAATTGAAAAATAATAATCAAACCAGGTACATAATAATGTTATTAGTATTAAACAAGAGATAAATACATGATATATTCATATCAAGATAGAATCATTTAAATAATTATACATTGACAAAAAATAGTTGACAAATTTTTTCAACTGTCGTTTAATAGGCCTACTCAACTCCACAAAATTTGTCATTGTTTGTTCATTTTACTTCTGCATTTTTAAATATAATAAAAGTAATATACAAACTAGGTGTAAAATGACAATATTATTATCAACACAAGTTAAAATACATAAATAGATACATAATATAAATCATTAGACCTTATAAAAAAAAGTTGACAAATCATTTCAACATTTCAAAGAAGGAGACCGCCACGAGATTGACGTGATCGCGGCCTTAGGACTGAATTGTATGGATTCCATTTTACCAGTTACACTAATATACCCGAATGAACTAATTACATAGTTTTGCTTTGAATCACAATTAATATATTACCAATTTATTTCATGGACTTGTTAGTCTTATCAATTGGTTCGCATTGAATCGTACCTAACTCTTCCATAAATATATTTAATAATGTATTCATGTGTCCACCAAGAACTGTATTAATTAGACATTAATGTTGTTTACAACTTGTTGTTTATTCCTATGTGCAATCTGACTTGTAATGTTATTTCTAATCCAGCTGCTAGTAATTGCTGCGAAACTTGTTGTCTAATAAACCATTTTTGTTATTGAATTGCATTGAATGTATTTATCTAGTGTGCTAATAATGTGTTTCTGATTGGTATTTTCTGTAATATTTTACTTCCATTATCATAATGTCTTATCGATGTATTTTCTCGTTTGATACAAACAAAGTTGTTATCTTGTAATATCTGTAATGTCGTCTGCTCAGAGCCATAAGGCCATTAACTCATACTACTGAACACGTGAACACCCTTCCGGCTCTCAACAGACGATATTTAATCAACATTTGTTATGTAATATCAAGGATACAGCAGGATTTCTCAAACCGTTTTTGCTACATTACCATCTTTCTTTTTTTTTTTAACTGTCCTTGTTTGTTTACAGCCTTTATTATTTGAACAATGGTAATTAGATTTTGTTATAATTGGAGATATATTGTGACTTGGCTGGCATCATTACACGGTCTGTAGTGGCATATTTACCGGTTGGGGTGGAAGACGGCACGTCCCCCGGGCGGCACTTAACCCTAAAAAGGCCGTGTTATTTGAGGTCTTAATACGGCCCCCCTAAGATCTCGGCCTAGGAAGGTCCAATTAATGTGAAAATTAGCATGGTAATAGATTGAAGTATATTGAATGAGATTGTAATGTTTATTTTCTTTATGTTTATTTATTTATTTTTTATTAATATTTTACGACAATATTCAATTTTTGGGGGGATATATACTTACACAAGCACATTTGTGAGAATTACATATTTTAATAGTCATGTGATGATATTTTTTTACCTAGCACCCGAAATTTGGTATCACAGTCATTATCATGTCATTATGATATCTACTGTATACAGGGGCGTCGCCAAAGAGGAAACTAATTTCAAACAAGGATTAAGAGTCAACAACGGTACGACGAATCGTCTTCCTTTCTCTGTATTTTAATGAAACGCCAAAAATTTCGCGCTTCGCGCGGGAGGGGAAAACTTGATTTAGACGAGTCGAGATCGGTACAATGAATCGTCTTCTTTCTCTAATAATTTAAGGAAACGTCAAAGCTTCTGCGATTCGCGCGGGAGGGGGAAAACTGAATTCAGATAAGGATTAAGAGTCGAGAACAGTACAACGAATCGTTTGCTTTCTCTCATAATTTAAGGAAACGTCAAAGCTTCCGCGCTTTGCGCGGGAGGAGGGAAACTGAATTCAGACAAATTAGGGTTAAGAGTCGCGAACGGTACAACGAATCGTCTGCTTTCTCTAATAATTTAAGGAAACGTTAAAGATTCCGCGCTACGCGCGCGAAGGGGAAACTGTATACAGACAAATAGGGCTCATTAAGAGTCGAAAACGGTACAACGAATCGTATGCTTTCTCTAATAATTTAAGGAAGTGTCAAAGCTTTCGCGCGAGAGGGAGAAACTTAATTCAGATAAATTAGGGTTAAGAGTCGCGAACGGTACAACGAATCGTCTGCTTTCTCTAATAATTTAAGGAAACGTCAAAGATTCCGCGCTACGTGCGCGAGGGGGAAACTGTATACAGACAAATAGGGCTCATTAAGAGTAGAAAACGGTACAACGAATCGTCTGCTTTCTCTAATAATTTAAGGAAGTGTCAAAGCTTCCGCGCTTCGCGCGAGAGGGAGAAACTTAATTCAGATAAATTAGGGTTAAGAGTCGCAAACGGTACAACGAATCGTCTGCTTTCTCTAATGATTTAAGGAAACGTCAAACATTCCGCGCTACGCGCGCGAGGGGGAAAACTGTATACAGACAAATCGGGCTTATTAAGAGTCGAAAACGGTACAACGAATCGTCTGCTTTCTCTAATAATTTAAGGAAGTGTCAAAGCTTCCGCGCTTCGCGCGAGAGGGAGAAACTTAATACAGATAAACAGGGCTTAATAAGAGTCCAAAACGGTGCAACGAATTGTCTTCTTTCTATGATAATTCAATAAAATGTTAAAACTTCCGCGCGAAGCGCGGATGGGGGAGAACTGAATTCAGATAAGGATTAAGAGTCGAGAACAGTACACCGAATCGTCTGCTTTTTCTAATAATTCAATGAAACGTCAAAACTTCCTCCCGTGCTTCAACTGAATTCAGTTAAGGATTAAGAGTCGAGCACGGTTCAACGAATCGTCTACTTTCTCTAATAATTTAATGAAACGTCAAAGCTTTCGCGCGGGAGGGGGGGGGGACTTTATTCAGACAATGATTAACAGTCGAGAACGGTGCAATAAATCGTCTTTTTTTCCTAATAATTTAAGGAAACGTCTAAGCTTCCGCGCTTCGCGCGGGAGGCCTATCACCCATCCCCCCTAATGAGCGCGCTCTTTAAGTGATTCGCTTGCTCACTACCGCCCCTCCCTAAAATAAAATCCTAGCTCCGCGCATGCATTAAAAATATATAGCTATGATGCTGACTAAGTTGATGAAATCATTTGTATATCTATGTCGTCGGGGAAAATGACCATTTGCGCATATGCAAATACTATAGATAGTCCATAGGAAAAACAAAAGCCTTCAGCCCCGGGGTTATAAGGTTAAATTTGTAGATATTGGGACATTTAATTTTGTCGGTAATCGTTGGCCTCTACACCCCCCCCCCCCCACCCCCACTGTAAAAATTTGAAAATCGCGCCTGCCGAAAATGCGCTCAGTGGGGAGGGGGGGGGGGGCATATGGAAACGTATCATCCGCTCAATCTGACTTGCGTGCATAGAACATAAGCATTTTCCCATGAAAAAGTGAAGTTTTCTAAAAATGTGCGTTTCTTTCCAGCATTGGGGCGCCCGGGAGTCACTCGGATAACATTTCATAAAGTATAATATAGAAAGACCATATGCAAATTGTCTGTACTTTTGTCGGAAAAAAAAGATTTATCCAGCACAATGTCGTCTCTTTTTGCGTTGGAGAAGAGCAAAAAGCGAGTTTCAATCATATTTTGGCCGCTCTCGCAAGCTCTCGCAAGCTCTCACTCTTTTCACTGTGGTCAAGCGACTTTGGGGCGAGCGGTTAATGAAAATAATAATCGTTAGCTTCTTCTGGTATTAAACTTGTTTTGATTGATTATATAATTTTGTCGGAATAAAGGAAACAAAAAGGCTTGACCAATAACTTATCAGCGTCTGAATTGACCTTTTGACCTTGAATTCCCTGGTGCAAGCGCACATAAACAGGTTCTAATGACGTCATCTTCGCTCAATCGGTGTCTTATCGTAAAATGCTACACTTTCACAATGTTTATACATCTTTTTTTAATTATTAGTAAAGCTATGGTCACAAATCAGAGCAGCGACCGACCGATCAGTAGCCTGCTCGGTCGCTGCTGGAATTAGGCATCGCCCAGCGATTAGGTCGGTGCCCGGGCGGCGACCGCCCAGGCACCGAGCGTATTTTGGGCGGCGAGTGAAAAGTGAGCAGGCGCCGCCCAAATTTTAACTCCGCGCTAAAACTTCAGCGGCGACCGAGCGATGCCCTAAAAACGAGCGGTGCCTGGGCGGCCGCCGCTCGGTGGCCGGGCAGCCGCCGGGCAGAATTAGTTAAAAACTCGCCGCTCGGCCGCCGAGCAGGCAACTTTTGGGTAATGTGACCATAGCATAAGATATAACATATTTTGTCTGATATCACTGATGTTTTGGGTTTTATTTAATGGGTAATTTTAAATTAAGAGCCATTTTACTGTTTTAATTTACTGGATCGTACCATTAAAGTCGCAGGGTAGAAAGATGCATTTTCCAACCGCGCCAAATTTAATTTACGTTCCGACATTCTGTTAAATGGGTTCGTGTTGTTAAGAATCCACTGCTTTCTGCTCCACCAAACGTCCACATGCGGAATCGTTTATCAACTAAATTATTCAAATTTATGGATGCTTCCTTCCCAGGTGTTTGCGTTGTTGAAGCATTTCATTCACCTGCTATCATTCTTTGTACTCCAATTGCCAGAACGCAAATTACATTTTGGTTTTATAGTTTCATGCGGAGTCGTTTATCAACTATATGTATTCAAATTTATGAATGCTTCCTTCCCAGGGACAAATCAAAGCAAACGTTTCCATATGGGGTACTGAGCACTAATTTATTTATTTTTTGCTTCCGAAAATTTGAAAATCACGCCGGCCGAAAATGCGCTCAGTGGGGGGGGGGGGGGGGGGGGGTTGGGTTGTGAGCACAATTTTTTTTTTTGATCCTCGAAAATTTGCACCACCCCCCCCCCCCCCTTGAGCGCCAGAGGGGGGGGGGGGCATCTCCCAAAAAAGGTAAAATTTACGTATTCCCCCCCCCCCCCCCCCTGGATCCGTCTCTGGCTGCTTGATGCATATTTCTTGATAAGCCAGACATAGCGCGACGTACCACAAATTTTGCTGAGCCGCGTAAAATTTTAGGAATTTTTAAATTCAAATATTGGGAGGTCGGGTATCAAAATGTGCGGGAGACATGAGGAAAAAACTCATGAAAGGTCAGCGCCAAAGGTTCAGGGTTTTTGATGCAGCGGCAAACATTCGACCGGGGGGGCATATGGCCCCCCGACCTTATTAGGGTTAAAGGGGGCGCAAAAAAGCAAAAGAGAAAGTGAAAATGTGAACAAAATAGATTTTGTAAAGGGTTTACATACTGAATCAGTTCTTTCAATATACTCGCTCGTTTCAATGGTGCTATGGACCTTATAACTGATACAATAGCGCTATGGACTTGATTTGTATTAGAATGAGAGGGCATATAGATATTGTGCCATTAGAAATACACAATAGGTGAAATACACTTTATGAATACTATCGACAGGATATATATGCAATTGATGTGTGGGAAATGGAAATACAAATGTTGAGCTTCCAATTTCAAGAGAAGAGAATTTTAGAGAACAAGAAGAAGAAAAAAGAACCGTTTTATAATACCAAATTGTGTTTGTTTGTGTGTGTGTGCGGGATGGCGATTTCTTGTCATGACTGGGGGGGACGAAATGCGAGGGACCAGTGGCGTATAATGAGCGAAAACATTTAGGGGCAGAAGAAAAAATTCCGCATCACCACCAATCTTATATGTTACATGCATGCCCAGCGGAACGTTTTGCAAAGCGAGGGGGGGAGGGGGGGCTAAAGTATGAATGATTAGGTAGAGCGTTAAATTTGCATGGGGTCCAGCACCAGCGGGGGTCAAGGGGTGGAGCCCCCGGAAGCTCAGGGGTTTTAGGCATTTAATTCCGGTCAGATGAGCATATTTTGATATCTTATTCGTGACACTGGTAGGTCACTAATTGGCGTGGGGTCCAGGGGGCAGAGCCCCCTAAAGCTCAAGGGTTTTAGACACTAAATTACGGTCGAAAGAGCATCGAAGGGCTCGCCTTAGGGCTCTTGGTAGGGTCCAGAGAGCAGAACTCCTGGAGGCTCAGGGGTTTTAGGTATATAGGCATATTTAATTACCGTCAGATGGGCATATTTTGATACCTCATTTGTGACACTGGCAGGTCACTATTCTTTCTTTCTATTTCTCTTCAACATGATTTTTCAAAAAAAAAAAGGTGAGGGGCCGGGGGGGGGGGGTTAGCCCCTCCGAGCCCTGTCGTTTCGCGGGCCCTGACATGTAGGCTTCTTAATAAGCATTGTTTTTTACCTGGCTGGAGAAAAACATTTCATTTGGGGGCAACTACCCCCCCCCCCCCCCCCCATCAGTACATCAGTGCGAGGGACGCTGGAGCATTGTGAACGAGAGGGGCGAAGGTGACGGCAGCGACTACCCCCTCACATGTTTTTGGAGTTTTGTCATATTAAAAAATTACATTCCTTAGCAAAATTATAGTATAAAATCAAGCAATAAACCCTTTCACACTTCACTTTTACTTTGCCGGTAATTAGTGTGCAGTCCGGAGAGTCGTAAATATCAGTTTAGTAGGTAAATTTTAGTAAGTAGGGAGCTTGGGCATGGATTGGATTTCTATTTCCCACTCTAGGTCTCTGTTATATACGTGTATATTGATATCGCTATGTGAGTTGAAATGGCAAATATCATCTTGGGAAATATATAGACTATGTTGTAGTGACTTTTTATTGAAAAGAGCAATTTACATCGGGGAATCCCCCAGCACGAAGGTCACTGTACATTTCCAAGTCTAGTCTTTAAACCAGACGCTCGTCATTTGTGTTCTTGTTTACTTTATCCTCGGTGTCATAGGTTCGGCTTATATTTTCAAATCAACTTAAATGTTTTAAATTTCATTGTATTCGTACTTTTTATATTATAGGAAATGTGAACGCCAACGAGTGCATCACACGCAGTAACACACACCGTATAGAAATAACAGTAGGCATTATATCTCTAATAATAATATATGTTACATTTGAATTTGCAAAGGCATGTATTTCTAGATATGTAGACACATAATACACAATATGCCTTTGGGGCTGATGTTAGCTTGCATTTGTTGGTTCGACGAGCTACCATATTATGAAGAAGTACACTCCGATGAGGAAATGATAAACCCCGGATAATAACGATAAATAAAGCGAGCCTGCAAAAAGACAACGATAAGATCGATGCTACGTCCACAATCTTGGCGGTGTTTACATGGTAAGTAAGCAATTTCAATATTTAATTCCGCACTTATTATCCTTTCGGACACAAGATTTTGCGTTCTTTAGATTTATATTCCTTGTTTACACTAACTATATCAATGTCACAAACAACTCCCCGCGAATCAAACTTAATTTCTTTAAATCTAAATTGCAATTTTCAAAGCCGAAGCCACGTACTGGCCCGCCTCCGTTGTCTAATGGTAAAGGCATTTGCGCGCCGTTCTATGAAAGCCAGGATTGATTCCCGACGGAGACATTTTGTTTAACCTTTGCACCCTAAAATCCGAAAAGTAGAGGATAGGAATAGAGAACTTTGATTTAAGCTACGCAACAATTAATCTCTCATTTCCTTTCGCATTGTATATGTATCACATGTATTCTATGTTTGTAGCAATGTATCACTTCATATATGTCTGCTATTATTTTTTTATGAATTGAAGTGAAAATCATTGTGCATGTTTAAGATTATACGTTTTTCTTTTTGCAATATGACGGGGATGGGGAGGTTGTAAGCACTCCCTGCCCTGACGGTATATCAACGCTCTTGTCGCTATATCTATAGAATATGATTATCAATCAAAAATATGATTCTGTTTTGAGATAGTCTTAGTGGGAAAGTTCAATCTGAATACAAAGTGAAATGCAAAAAGGGAAAATGAGGAGCAAAGCATTTATCACTGAATGTTTGAGGAAAAGCCCATGAGGTAAAAGAAAGTTATGGATTCTTGATGTAGATGTAGATATATATACAGTGCGTCCCAGAAAAAACGAAACCGAGAAGTATCGATGTTCTATCATAACTTAATCACAACTATAATTAATGAATGATACATATTTGGAAAGCTTAGAGTCTCCTCTTTCACGTGATGCTACTCAGATGATGCATATTTTACGCATGAGTGATTAAAAGCAATTTAAAGGAAGGAAACCAAAAAGACATTTGGCGGGTGGTATCTGAATTTCGAAGAAAAATTCACATTTCTAGAAAGTTGAGTTTCTGCCCTTTCATATGACACCTCAATCAGGAAAAATGAGCGAGGAATGGCAAAGTTCTGTTTGTTTAAAGTAGTGCTTGCATTTCCATAATTGTATTAAACAAATTCGTTTTCACTGGCTGCCTGCCGTATTAATAAACGAAATTAACAAAAGACTTAACTCCGTTTCGTTGATAATCAGCCGTAGACGAGAGTCTTCATGCATGGCTGATTGTCAACGAAACGGAGTTAAGTCTTTTGTCAAATCTGCTTTTTGCTACGGCAGACACCCAGTGAAAACGAATTCGCTTGCTAAAATTATGAAAATGTAAGGGCTACTTTAAACAAACATAACTTTGTTATTCCTCGCTCATTTTTCCTGATTAAGGTGTCATATGAAAGGGCAGAAACTCAACTTTCTAGAAATGTGATTTTTTCTTCGAAATTCAGATACCGCCCGCAAAATGTCTTTTTGGTTTCCTTCCTTCAAATTGCTTTTAATCACTCATGCGTGAAATATGCATCATCTGAGTAGCATCACATGAAAGAGGAGACTCTAAGCTTTCCAAATATGTATCATTCATTAATTATGGTTGTGATTAAGTTATGATAAAACATCGATACTTCTCGGTTTCGTTTTTTCTGGGACGCACTGTATAATATGTTAATGGTTTCCTTTACAGCAGCTCTTTATTTTAGTATGATAAGATTTTTTAGTCTAAATAAGGAATAGAGGGGCGGGGATATATGGAAACACGTGACCAATATATCGAATGCAGAGATGAGCAAGTCCATGCTGCCGTTCACACCCAAACCCTGAGTCTATTTAATGACTGTATCAAGCTGATAGCTCTACTACAGTTTAAGTCAGACACAACATCAAAGTAATGAAATATTTCACATGTTCACATTCCCATGATACAATGTATTTATTCCTGGTATTCAATGGGACCTACCTTCCACCTGCACAGATGACAATTCTGTAGAAAAAAAATAATGGCATAATGAATGTTTAATACAAATTAATTACTCTCGACCAAGTGATAATAAATATATTGGACATAGTACTTAATTATTTTAGATTTAAATAATGCGGATTGGTAGTAGTAGACCTTTGAGCGTTCGGCCCTGGGAGGACATCGATCCGCAAGTTTCCTCTTCTGTGTTCTGTGGTGTGCTTTTTTATTTTGCTTGATTCAAGTCTGTCTTTTCGGTCACTGTCTAAAATAGACCTAATGATAATTTATCAATCATTATCTCCATCCAGACAAGCGATGAGCATTCCCATCTTCTACATCTCTGCTACCTAGTGCAGTGATGTCGTTACAAGAAGGATTTCAAATTTTTAAAGAGGGGTTGGGGAATCCTTTTAGGAAACGATCCAAATTAGGGTATTCCAAAAATGGACGCAAATTAGGCGAGAATGAAGACGACTGGTGTGATGCTCTAGACTATTTGTCAGTGGACAGCGATGACGAATACTTTGATGCACTAGAGCAGCAAGACACCAGTAAATCACCCCATACAGGGACAAAGAGAAAGAAACCTCAATGCCAAACACTGTCAGGAAACAAATTAAAGAAAAGCAGCGAGATGTATCGGCATTTCACATCCTCCATGTCTGGAGTGGGAAGTAGGAGCCCACACGAGAGAGAACTTGAACAACTTCAGGTAAGGCCATGCCCTGAATTTGAGTGGCCATATTTGGGAATTTTGCGTTTCTTTTAGTAATAATATTAATACTATTATTGTTATTACTACATTTACTAATAAAAGTAGACATAAATAATTAGATAAATTCATTTAGCGCAGTGTAGATCTCGATGCCAACGGCAATTTTTTTTCCTCAGAAAGACAGAAAGGGTGCTCTTGCGAATCTTGTTCTTTGGATCTGAAGAACAGGATGATGTGAAGAACTTAAATTTGTTTGTGTTGAGTGGGTTTCAAAATTACTCCAATATATTGTTGAATAATATTATCCTCAGTGACCTCCTTTCAACGGGCTATATCGAATAAATACACAATTATAGATTGCACCACAAGTATTGCTTTCGAAAAGCCTAGTTACACTGACATAAAATGGAGTGACTTAGGAAATATGGACAATACTTAAAACCCGTTGGAAATCTATTAAAAAATGAACAGAATCACTCACCTTGTCATATATACATACAGATAGATATGATCAAACTATACTCAATCAATTTCATGCCAATTTCTTCCCCTATTATGCCGAGGAAGAATCTTATTTTAGCTCGTACAAAATATTATGTAATGGCTGACTAAAGCAATCACATAAATATTTATTTTTACTAGCACAGAACTGAAAATACGTTTTTTTTTCCTTCAGTTCTGTTGTTACTAGCTAGTCCACTGGCTGGACTGTTTCCGTGTCGCACGCCCGATCAGCTGAGAAAGATACGGAAGCCTAAAAGTACCACCGAGATGACGAGATAATTCCTCGTCTTCTCGACTGTTTTGGTCTGAGAAGGCGAGAAGGCGTGATCTGGCATTTCGTCTTCTCTGCCTTTTTTGGTCCAAGAAGGCGAGAAGGCTAGATTCCAAATCTCGTCTTCTCGACTTCTTGGGTACGAAACGGTGAAAAGGCTAGATTCCAAATCTCGTCTTCTCGACTTCTCGGCTACGAGAAGGTGAGAAACCGAGATTTCAAATCTCGTCTTCTCGACTTCTCGGGTACCAGAAAGTGAGAAAGCGAGATTCCAAATCTCGTCTTCTTGACTTCTCATGTACAAGAAGGTGTAAAGGCGATATTCCAAATCTCGACTTCTCGGGTATGAAATGGTGAGAAGGCGTTTTTTTACAAACTCATTAAGTCGCCTTGGTTTATACGAGAAAGCGGGGTGGCGAGATGGTCGAACCCGCCGTGGCGCCTTATTCAGTACGAGAAGGCGACTTGTTAGGGGGTTACCTCGCTATTCATAAGGACCGCTATTCATAAGGAACGCTATTTGTAAGGACCGCTATTCATAATGTGAGAAGACTGTCGCTATTCATTTAACGAATTGAGGGTCGCTTTGCATAATACAAAATCGGGTCGCTATTCATAATACAAGAAGGCGGTCGCTATTCATAACAAAAAATTAAATTCTCGTAAGTAATTAACAAAATGAAAATGAGATAGCGAAAAAAAATTATTGAAAACATACATTTCTGAACAAATAAAGAAAAAAGGCGTACCCGAGAAGTCGAGAAGACAAGATTTGGAATCTAGCCTTCTCGCCTTCTTGGACCAAAAAAGGCCGAAAAGACGAAATGGCGGATCACGCTTTCTCGCCTTCTCGGACCAAAAATGTCGAGAAGACGAGGAATTATCTCATTATCTCGGTGGCACTTTTAAGCTTCCGTAAAGAAGACACACCCTCATTGCTAAAACAAAGACATTCCTTTCATTCTTACCCTTGCAACGAGTCGGGTGCATTTTCGAGGGTCGCTCGATCTGTGTGGGATGCATGTAAGGGAGGAGAACATGATTTTAAAATATAAGATAAAGCTATATTTTGATAACTGGTGTAAGAAGGAACGGATAAGTTATTCTTAAGTAGTTCAAACTCCGAAGTTAATCAAGTTTTTTTCTTCTCTCTTTTTAAATTTCAAGAGTTCTCAAGGATATTCTAATAGTATAGGTTATTCATACGAACGGAAATATCTCTCAGCTCCTAGCACTTCCACGTCGAAGAAAACAGAATCACTTCGTTTTGGTAATAGACGTTCCAACACTGCAACGTTATCCTCTTCAGAAGAGGGTGTTCAGATTGGCCCGAAACAGAGGACAACCATCGATGACCCGCCCCAATCACAACTCCCCATGAAGGATTACACAGATAAAGGTATTATAGTTATCAAATTTGAAAGTTATATGGAACATTGGTTTGTTCAGTATGAGCACGAGTTTTAAAGTGGACGAAGTTATAGTTTTACCCAAATTCAATGATAATGTATTGCATTTAAACCAGTTAGATAGTCATAAACCAGTTAGCAATTCAGCATTTAGTGTTTGAACAAGATTATCTAGGTTTGAATGAGAGCAAAAACTATTAGCGTCATCAGCAAATAAGATATATTGTAGTAAGGAAGAGACATTGGATATATTATTAACATAGATCAAAAAAGAAGCGGGCCTAAAATAGAGCCATGGGGCACACCATACGTAATGATGACATGGTCGTTTTAGCATGATTAAATATTGTATATTGACTTCTACGAGAAAGGTAACTACGAAACCAATTTAAAGGTACACCACGTATCCCGTAATGGTAAAGCTTGTGTAAAAGTATGTCATGATCGAGGGTATCAAATGCCTTGCTTAAATCCATGAAAACTCCTATAACATGCTCGTGTTTGGCTAAGGCAGATGATACTCTATCATATAATTTTAAAATAGCAAATTCCGTTGAATGAAATTACCTGAATCCATACTGATCATTATTAAGTAAACTGTTGTCAGTCAAAAATGTATATAGTCTATTATAAACGAGTCGTTCTAATATTTTAGAAAAACATGAAAGTATTGAGATGGGCCGATAATTACTGAATGAACTAGCATCGTCCTTCTTATGGATGGGTATTACTTTTGAAAATTTCATCATTGAGGGAAAACTACCAGACACGAATGACAGGTTGAATGATTAAACGAGGGGCTTAATTATACTTCCAATTATGTTTTTTAGTAAATGTGTATTCATCTCATCATGTCCAGTTGAATGAATGGAATTGAATGATGCAACAATCCTCATTAACTCAACTGGAATTGTAGGGTAAAAAAAACACTATTTACAGAGGAATCAAAAAGAAAATCACGAAAACTATTGCTACGCCCTTTGATTTTCGAGGCCTGTTCAGCACCTATGTCTGAAAAATAATAATTAAAATTATTTGCAATTTCATGTTGGTCCTTTACAGTAATATCATTGTGCCTAAACACAGTTGAATGAGAAACATTCCCCCCTTTCAGAATATTATTTATTATCTTCCACTTGGAGGAAGAATCATTAGCCTGCTCGAACTGTTTGGTGTAATATACATTCTTGTTGGTATACGAATAATATGTGTCAGCTTATTTCTATATTGCCTATATTCCTGCTTCTTTCTATCTGTATGGTTACAAAGGCTTTTTTTATACAGCTTATTTCTTTGTTTAATAGATTTCAGAGTTCCTCTGGTAATCCAAGGATGTTTGGGTAAATTTCTGCGATATTTAATTTGAACTTTTGGTATATTTGTATTCAAATAGTTTGTTAATGTTTCTAAATATCTCTGATATGCAATATCAATTTCATTGCAATTTAAGACATCATTCCACATTTCTGACATCAAATCAGTTTTAAACTTGGCAATATTATCCTCTGCATGTAAATTTACGAAGTTCAACCGTTTTCTTTTTAGTTTTAGTTTTAAAACAATTGGAAAAAAGCAAAAAAATGGGTAGGTGTTCAGAAAATAATTTCTGAATAAATGAGCCCTTCGTCAATATTATTATCAGAAACATTGGTAAATATATTATCAATTAGAGTACTAGTATTCAAATCTATTCTTGTTGGTTCTGTACTAGAAGAAAGCATAGCATGAACATTTAACAGTGTTTTTAAATCAGCAGTAATATCGTTGTCACAGAGCAAGTCAATGTTGAAGTCCCCCATGAAATATATATTTTTATTTTCTGTGAAGGAGATTATCAAAATCATCCAAAAAGACTTTCTTGTCATTATTTGGTTGTCTATATATGATAAGTAGTTGTGTATTTCTTTGCTTTAGGTGGTGTTCTGGTTTGTTATTAAAATAGGGCTGTAAGACGAAGTCCAAAGAAAATAATTAAATCGACTAAAGTGCAGTTAAAATTCGGTTATAAAATACCTGAAATAAAAGACATTATACATGAAATTAGATGTCGAATAATGTTTTTCCGATCCGTACAACCATGGCTATCTTCCCATACAAGTCTTAGAACTGTATTAAATAACACAAAAGGCAAATGATGTGATAAGATAGTTAATCTAGATCCCTATTTGAATTCATGTTATTTTTTTATTTTTTTTATTGAAATGTAGGCAAGTTCGAGAAGCAGAAGGTCACAATAACCCTAATGACATCTTGGCAGCTTTCCAGCATAGAGGGTTTGAAGCAAAAGCTGATGAAGTTGCAAAGGTTTCGACCTGATCTCATAGAAGCCGTGAAGGTCCTCGAGCTCCCCTTCAGTGGGATAAAACGCTACGCCTTCACAGAGGATGTTGATATCATGGTTCTTTGTCACTCTATCGAGAACAGGAAGTTCGCCATCACCAACGTAACAGACTCTCTCTACGATGAGTTTCTCAATTATTGTAACAAGGAGCTTGGTGAGTAATTGAAAGATTTTTCAAAATTTATTTACTGTTGTTCAGATATGCAATTATGTTCTGTTTTGTTTATGTAATTGCTCCGGACCCCACGGAAGACCAACTTTCCTATGTCGGGTAAGCTGAATGTGGGCAATCTACCGTATCTCATGCATTGTTATTATGTTTTTATACGGAAATAAATACTACTACTACTTCTACTAAAGTAAAGATGAACAAATAGTTCATGAGCTTTCTCATACTTTATATGTCAGTCAGTTTGGAAGAATATCATAGTAAAATTGTCCCCTGAAAAGGATTGCTCGTCAAATGATCTCAGATCGAAATCTGACGAGAAATAGCCGAAAATTTTGAACTGAACTTTCAAGTCAAATGTGTTTGTAATCCCATATATATAATTGTGTGCAGTGCCTATGGTTTTTAGCAAGAATGTGTCATTTCATTTTATTTTATTTTTATTGTTCAATAATCTCTTACCTTAATAGTGTAAGCCTGTACACTGGTTCATGATAAAAATGTTTTTGAATTTAAAATGTTGATCTTGATTATGTTGTCTCGTTCTGAATTCCTGCTCTGAACTTAAGACTATCATGACTCTAAAACATAACAATAGTCTTTTCTCACAATGAATAATTACATAAGTCTTGGCCAATAGAAGGGTACAACTCAAAGCTGAGCTTTAGCACGGTTCACTTCAATTGTAATTCTTAGAAAATTACATTAGTTTTAACAATGAAATCGACAAACTGGGTGGATGAAAGAAATGGAAATGGGTATCAAATGTGTATCATCAAAGGTAAATATATTGTTGCTGAAAATAATATTGGAAGAAAGAGATGAAAAATAATGAGCTCTTTGTGTGCCCTGCGAATGATCTCCCAGTGCCACAGTGTATTTTATATGTAATATGCATGCTGAAGAGTTCAAGATTATTTGATTGTTTCCAGGGTAGATTCACTCTAAGTTGATATCAAAAGGGTGTTTGTGTTGAAAATCGAGACCGGAAATTGTGGATTTTACCAAATGTTGTGTTCAAAACAGCAATCGTTTTGTTAATTTGTACTTTTTCTTTTATGTCGAATGGCGCACGTGGTAAAATAGTGACTGTGCCCATTGCCACTGGCGGCGGATGAAAGGTTCATTGTTTGTCGAGTAGATGTTTATAGGAGCACGATTTGCCAACGGTTCTTTTTGACGTCTTTTCCTCTTGTGCTTTCTAGGAAAAGAAAGAATCGCTGTCATTGCTCACGATTTCCCACAGGAGGTAAACGAGGTGAGGGCAGTAAGGATGGGGACCTTCAAGCACACCCAGTGGTCTACCTTTGAGAAGGCGGGCCTGGTCATGATCTGTGGGATGATGGATAAGACCCCAGAGATCCAGGAGAAAGATTGGAAGAGCTTGGTGAAGTTCCTAGAGGACGCTTCTACGTCGGCTCCCACAAATGGTGAGTAAGACATTTATTGAACTGTTCGTTTTTGCGAAGTGATTGGATTTTTATTATTACGTGTAGAAGGGGTGTCTCACATGGAGAAAGTTGTAGTAGTAGAAGCAGTATACTTAATTGGATAACTTGTTTAGCCCAGGGCTTAGCTGCCACAAGTTCTGTCAAATAGTTTTGCAATTTCATATTTCATACTGCTCCTTGAGCTATAATGAAGGCGTCATACAGCTATAATTAAATTTACTCTGATCAGTAGTTTCATTGCCCAGTCTACTAATATCAGACTAAGGTGGAAGGCAACGGCAAACCACCTTTTCAAGACTCTTTGCGACGTAACCCATATGATGAGAAACCAAATGTATCGATAGTTATGACACTGGACGGTGAATACCCCGGGCCCGAAGGTGTCTCAAATGCTACTGGGAAGAGATTTCAGAAGACATTCATCCAAAGGCCTCCAATGATGCGTCCACACTAAAACCGTCAGGAGGTGTGGAAGTTGATGTTCCTGAGGTAACAGATGTCAGATGCAATCTATGGAAAACAAGAATTAAATTAGGTACATGGCACGTACGTACCATGAATCATGAAAACAGGTTGGACATCCTGACAAGAGAACTTGTTAGAAATGAAGTTGACCTAGTAGGCATTTCTAAAATGAGGTGGACTGGAGAGGGTCATTTTACTTCTCCAAGTGACTATGCAGTGTACTACTCAGCAAAAAAAAAACAAGAAAAAGCATGGTGTGGCGTTAGAAGTAACTAAGGAGCTGGCCAAATGTGTTTAGGGATATAATCCAGTGAATATATGATTATTACTTCGTAGCCAAGGAACCCCCATGAACATCACTGTTGTGCAAGCTTACGCACCAACTTCAGCTGCGGAAGAAGATATAATTGAGAGTTTCTAAGCAGATCTACAGCATACCATAGAAAATATTCGTAGACGAGATATTTGGATATTAACAGGAGACTTCAATGCCAAAGTTGGTAACCACAGCACAAACAAACAGGTGATGGGGAACTTCGGCCTAGGCGAACAGAACCAACGTGGAGATAAATTGATAGAATTTTGCCAAGACAATGGATGTGTGATTCTCAACACCTTGTTTAAACAGCTTCCAAGATGTCTGTTCACCTGGACATCGCCAGGAAGCAAGACCCACAACCAAATTGACTTCATTATGCTTCAGGGAAGATGGAAGTCCAGTTTCAAGGCTGTGAAGACTCTCCCAGGGGCTGCCTGTGGTTCTAACCATCAACTGTTGGTAGCTGTCATGGAGTTCAGGATGAGGCGAGTTAAATGCCAGACAAAACTAAATGTCTAGAAGGGTGAAAATGGGAATATTCTAACAGGGGATGAAGATATAAAGGCAAGGTGAAGGGAGTATTGTGTAAAAAAAAGACATCTTACAAAATGAAGTGAAGGAAGCAATGAATCATCTGAGACCTGTTAAAGCACCTGGTACCGACAACATCCCTGCAGAGCTTTTCAAAGAAAGTGGAAAGAAGGGCGTTAAGGTCATGCATAAGTTGTGTAACAAAATATGGAGACAGATAATATGGCCTCAAGACTGGAAGAGAGCTGTTATTCTCCCACTCCCAAAGAAAGGTGATACAAGTGAATGTGCCAACAGCCGCACTATTTCTCTTATTCCGCATGCCAGTAAGATTTTTTTTCACATAGGTCTTAATGGCTGAAAGACTTAGAAACATCCTAGAAGTGGAATTACCGCCATAATAAACAGGGTTCAGAAAAGAAAGAGGGAGGAGAAACCAAATTGGATTGAAATTTGATGGAGAAAATGTTTTAATGATTATTCCAAAGCTTTTGACTATGTACAACATAACGCCTATGGAAGTTTATGAGTGAGATGGGTTTTCCAGTCGCTCTACCAACTAAAGAAGCAACAGTAAGAACAGAGAATGACGACACCGAATGGTTCACTATTGGTCAAAGAGTCCGTCAAGGCTGCATCCTATCACCGTACCTTTTCAACATCTATGCTGAATTCATTATGAAAAAGGCTTTTAATGGGTTTGACGGTCAATTTTCTGTTGGTGGACGAACAATTACCAACCTAAGATACGCTGACGAATCAACACTTATAGCAAGAACATTAAAAGGACTATTATAACTCATTAAAAGAGTGAAGAATGCAAGTGAACAATTTGGACTCTACCTCAATGTAAAAAAGACCAAGATCATGATTTGTGGAAATGAAACACAACAGAGCATGGTGGTTGATGGAGAAGAAATTGAACAAGTGTACAAGTTTAGTTATCTGTGTCAATGATTGTCAAGGAGGGTGGAAGCTCGGTTGAATTCAAGAGACTTGTCATGGCTAAAACATCAGCCTAAGCACTGTCAAATATCTGGAAGAAAAAGAAACATCACCAGGGCCACTAAGGTCCGTGTAATGAAGGCATTTGTTTTCCAAGTTGCACTCTATGTCTGCGAGACATGGTAATTAGACAAGGCAGACAGGAGAGTAATATCAACCTTTTAAATATGGTGTTGAAGGAAGCTACTTGGGATATCATGGAGAGATCACATCACCAAAGTCCATCATCGGAAATCAACCGCCACTTGATACCAGGATTGATCAGTACAAGCTACAATATTTTGGTACCGTTAGCAGAAGATCAGGAGACAAACTTGAAATATATCAAGGTACCTTTGAAGGAACAGGTAGAATAGGAAGACCCAAAGATGGAGTGACGGTCTTAGGGATACCACTGTCCACCCTCTCAATACACTCTACCGGATTGCAGGAGACAGATGCCGATGGAAAGGTCTCATCACATACCTACCAACGGGTCAGCCATGACCTATAGGGCAACGATGACGACGAATCCTCTTGATTAACGTTAGATACTATTACTCACATAATGTAACAAGTGTCTTTAAATAACGCATATCCATTTCTAAGACAATCATCTTGTCGCTGCATAATTGATGAGTTTTGAAATGTATGTATTTCAAAGCTATTTACAGACATTTTTTTTTATTTTAAAAACAGCTAATATCAGTCAAACGACGCTTCTCAAGAAAGGCACCTCTGACACCAAACAAAAACCAAAAGAATCTGAAAGAGAAAAGAAAGGTAAGAATATCTTTGGCACGACATCATCAAGTGGCCCTTTTGGGATGGTAACGAGATCCCACAAGCCCGTCATATATATCTGCACCTCCTGGGGGCTCTACAGTGTCAAAGGACTCAAGGAAAAGTTAAAAACTTTGTTGGAGAAATCGTTCTCAAGGTATGAGATCAGGGAGCAAGAGCTGCCTTACAGTCGCCTGGAGGATTTCAAGTTTCCCCCGGAGGTGGATAGAACTGATGCCATGATTCTCTGCCATTCGGTGCAAAACAGAGGGCTAAGCATCACTGATGTCCAAAACTCAATCTACGACGATTTCCTACAGTACTGCAATCGAGTCTTTGGTAAGTAAAAATGTGATCTTTAGGGAATAATTATTTGCTAACGCCATCTTTAGCTTCATTTATCATTCATTCAAATTGATAGATGAATCTTTCTGATTGATTGCGTAATTTGTTTGTATACCTTGACTGGATGACTGATTGGTGGGTTATATGATTGAGTAATTTGAGTACATGAATGATTGAATAGTGGGTAGGTCTAATAAGCCAGTTCACGGTTGCAGTCTGAGCATGAGCAGATAAAGGTAATTGCAGACCAAATTGTGAAATACACGAAGACAAATACTGGTTACGTGCTGATGAAAGTTGTGTTATCGTAATTCATTTATGGAAATGCAATTCACTCCATGATATACAGGTGGAAGTACTCTTTGAAAAAGGAAAACATAGACTAATTATGTAGCACCTCCAATTCGGTAGGAGTGATTATTTTAAAATGTACAAAGTGGGACCTCTTCATGTTTTAAAGATCTGTGAATATTTGGGGTCATTTGAGACATGTGCTAACCGCGAACTGGTCCATTAAATGCGAGTGTGAATAATTGATTGTGTGATGTTCTGTACGAGCGCTTGATTGTATGAGTGATTGGTGGTGTAAGTGATTGGTTGTGTGAGTGATTGGTTGTGTGAGCGATTGTTGTGTTAGTGATTTATTGTGCGAGTGATTGATTGTGTAAGTGATTGATTGTGTTAGTGATTGATTGTGTGAGTGATTGATTGTGTGAGTGATTGGTTGTGTTAATGATTGATTGTGCGAGTGATTGATTGTGTAAGTGATTGATTGTGTTAGTGATTGATTGTGTGAGTGATTGATTGTATGAGTGATTGATTGTGTAAGTGATTGATTGTGCAAGTGATTGATTGAGAGAGTGATTGATTGTGTGAGTGATTGATTGTGCGAGTGATTGATTGTGCGAGTGATTGATTGTGTAAGTGATTGGTTGTGTGAGTGATTGGTTGTGTGAGTGATTGGTTGTGTGAGTGATTGATTGTGTTAGTGATTGGTTGTGTGAGTGATTGGTTGTGTTAGTGATTGATTGTGTAAGTGATTAATTGTGTTAGTGATTGGTTGTGTAAGTGATTGATTGTGCGAGTGATTGATAGTGTGAGTGATTAGTTGTGTTAGTGATTGGTTGTGTGAGTGATTGATTGTGTTATTGATTGGTTGTGTTAGTGATTAGTTGTGTTAGTGATTGATTGTGGAAGTGATTGGTTGTGTGAGTGATTGATTGTGTTATTGATTGGTTGTGTGAGTGATTGGTTGTGTTAGTGATTGTTTGTGTGAGTGATTGATTGTGTAAGTGATTGGTTGTGTTAGTGATTGGTTGTGTGAGTGATTGATTGTGTAAGTGATTGATTGTGTAAGTGATTGGTTGTGTGAGTGATTGATTGTGTTAGTGATTGGTTGTGTGAGTGATTGGTTGTGTTAGTGATTGATTGTGTGAGTGATCGATTGTGTAAGTGATTGATTGTATTAGTGATTGGTTGTGCAAGTGATTGATAGTGTGAGTGATTGGTTGTGTTGGTGATTGATTGTGTTAGTGATTGGTTGTGTGAGTGATTGGTTGTGTTAGTGATTGATTGTGTAAGTGATTAATTGTGTTAGTGATTGGTTGTGTAAGTGATTGATTGTGCGAGTGAATGATAGTGTAAGTGATTGATTGTGTAAGTGATTGATTGTGTGAGTGATTTATAGTGTGAGTGATTGGTTGTGTTAGTGATTGGTTGTGTAAGTGATTGATTGTATAAGTGATTGATTGTGTGAGTGATTGATTGTGTGAGTGATTGATTGTGTAAGTGATTGATTGTGTGAGTGATTGATTGTGTGAGTGATTGATTGTGTTAGTGATTTGTTGTGTGAGCGATTGATTGTGTGAGCGATTGGTTGTGTTAGTGATTGATTGTGTAAATGATTGATTGTTTGAGTGATTGATTGTGTGACTGACTATTTGATTGTGTAGGCTTAAGTGATTGATTGGCCTTTTATTTATTATGTGATTAAGCGGTTGCTGGATTGATTTATCGTTGAAGAGATTCTTGTTTCGAGCGAGTGATTGAGTGTGTCATTCAATGAGTAAAAATAACTCCGTGAATAATAACACTTATAATACAAAAACAAGAATGTTAATAATAACAACGACAAGAACAAGATTTATAATAATAGTATAGTGATAATAATGATAATAACAATAATTGGATTTAAATAGCGTTTTTTTTCCTTCAAACGATACAAAAGGCTGTTCTTTAGTCGATGAATAAATTCAGAGTTATTGTCGAGGTTTGTTATGTAGTTTTAAAATTTAGGGCAATATTAGCCTCATGTGACTGTGAGATTATGTATTTGATTTAGTACATAATTGTTTGAGCGTTTTATCAATTAGATAATGGTTTTGTCCTGAGATTAGTCGATTGTTTAAATACGAGACGGATGGATGTGTTGTGATTTTGATCCTTGAGGGGGGGGGGGGGGGGGTCATCAACTGAAATGGATTTCGGTTTTAAAAATCAATTTTAAGGCCGAACCTTCCAATCGTCCTTTTTATCATCGTCAATCGTTTCTTTTCATATCAGACCCAATATCATCTAAATCAGTGATAACAATCAGTAGACCAAATTCAAGTCATTATTGTTAATGTTTCATTTATTCAATTCTTCAGGGAGGGGTCACATGGCTGTGATAGTACACGATTTCGAGGACAAGCCTGAAATCTTAAAAGTCCACCTTGAGACAATTCGACGAACCCAGCCGACAACTTATGAATTGGCAGACTTGGTAGCTCTAGCAGGACTACTCAACGATCCCGATGTGAAACTCTGTCACGATAAGTCGACAAGTTTAGAGATGTTTGTCAGGAAATTATGCTAAATACGATCGCAGAGACCTTCAAAAAACCGACCCAAGGCAAATTTGATAAGCTAGTACAGTATACACCCCCCCCCCAAAAAAAAAAAAAAAAAATCATGTTTATATTATTAAATAAATCACTGTTATGTTCACACATTGGTTAAACAATTATGCAAAATACGATCGCAAAGACTTTCGAGAAATCGACCCAAAGCAATATCAATAAGCTATTATACATCCCAAATAAATCGTGTTTGGATTACGTAATATACATCACTGAATTAATCGCACATTTAAAAAGACGAAGGAAAGGCACCACTGTAAATTTCCGTAGGGTGATTTTGCGAAGGTCTTTACGATCAAGTTGCTAACATCTGTTTTTTAAACATACACTGTTGGTCATAAAGGTGGAATAATTTTTTAACCCCAATTTATGGAATGTTTTGACAATGCTTTAGTTCTAATAGATCTAAATACTAGTATACATTCTCAGATTTTATTGAACAATAATTTGTGAGTGTTTGTTTTGCGTAACTGCTAAATCATGTGTATGCTACTATGCTTGTCAACTAGGGGACCTACGTCCTGAAGTCATAATTAACAGTAATGAGAATTAAGGCCTCACAAAAGGGCACTTATATAGCACATCGACACTGTTTTGATCCTGGGGCCTCACAGTTACGAGGCCATTGCTTTGCCACTTAATCATGACTGTACGCAGCAGGGGCTAGGGTAGGGGACAGCCCCACAAATAAAATTAAATCATAGAAAATACAATAAAGTATCAATAATTCATTACATTTCCCCCCGGTCCCCAACAGGAAACATTCCTCTGTACGGCCATGTATTATGGTTCAAGGCATGGCCACACAGAGATTTTTTTTTCTGTTTGGGACCGGGGGATACTGCAATGAATTTATTGCATTTTCTTTGTGTGAGGTGATACTCTTTTGAAATGAATCATATATATATTGTAAATAAAGATGTAATATACATATGTATTACATGTATTTTATTTTTCTACCAATTTATCGCTTCATGTATGTAGGCTATTTAGGTGAAATGACATTGTATTCAATTGAAGTGAAAATCATTAGGCAGGCTTATGATTATATACGAATTTATATATATATATATATGGCGGGGATAGGGAGGGTGAACACACCCCGTGTCCTCTCGGAGTATCAACGATCATGTCGCTATATCTATAGAATATGATTATCAATCATAGAATATGATTTTATTTGTTGTGGATAGACTAGGAACGTTCACCGTGAATACAACGTGATTTTCAAAATGCAAAACAATTAGCAAACCATATCACTGAATGTTTGAGGAAAATCCGAAGTAAAAGAAAGTTATGAATTCTTGAATTTGTATCTGTTTATGGTTTCCTTTAGAGCAGCTCTCTATTTTGTATGATATGAGAATATTCTGTCGTTCTTTCTTTTTTCTAAATAAGGAAGAGAGGAGCGAGGGATGTGTGGTACCACGTTACTAATATATCGAAGGCGCAGATGGGCAAGTCCAAACAATCTTGTCCTATATTACGTTACAGACCACACCTAAACTCTACTAGAGTTCAACTCATACAAAACATTAATTCATATATTTTATGGCAATTTATGTTAACAGTTGCATGATAAAATTCATTTATTCTTGATAACGAATGGGACATGCATTCAACTTCCACAGATAATAATTACTCAGGTAAAAAAAATCTCATAATAAATGTTTTATACAAAGTTACTGTCGACCAAAGAATAATAAATATATGGCGGCAAAGTTACATATGATTTCCTTCGTTATTTTAGATTTAAATAATGCAGATTGGTAGAAGTAGCGGTAGGAGTAGTAGTTATAGTAGTATTAGTAGTAGTAGTAGTTGTAGTAGTAGTAGTAGAAATAGGCATAGTAGTAGTAATAGCAGTATCAGCAGCAGTAGTAGAGTAGCAGTAGTAGTAATAGTAGTGGCAGCAGCAGTAGTAGTAGTAGTAGCAGCAGCATTAATAGTAGAAATAGTAGTAGTAGTATCAGTAGTAGTAATAGAAGTAAAAGTAGCAGTAGTAGTAGTAGTAGTAGTAGTAGTAGTAGTAGTTATCCAATAGTAGCAGATGTTGTTAGAATGCTTTTTTTTTTTTTTTTTTTGGAAAATTAAATTTTAAATTGTTCAAGCGCTACTCATGACAAATAAATGCTTTCTAAAATATACCTATACGCTGGTCGTAGACAAGTTACCATACACACGGTAAATAAAAAATATTCTATTCAGGCTACTACATAATTATGAGTCAAGAAATTATATGAATCGAATTGAATTGAATTAAATATCTCTCTGTTACTAAATTGAATTGACAGTTAGGTTATTACTTTGTAATGTGATCCAACTGACTTTGTAATGTGATCCAACTGTATGCTGTCATACACGTTTGTGCCAAAGACCTTAATAGTTGATTATTAAGAGGCTGGTATCTTAATGAATTCCATATTTGTTTTTAATTATATTTGTACAAAGCTACTATTATTATACCATATCTGAATACTGTAACTTTTGGTACGGTTTTGTGGTAATCCCCCAACGTCTGGGGCGGAGAATAAAGTTCAGACTTTTGGGAACAGATACAAGCAATAACTATCCATGATCCTGTTTTGTTTTACAATGTGTTTCTCTCGATTCTTGAGCTCTTTACTGCTAGTAAGTTCGTAGGATCGCAATTTGGGGTCGAACCCAGGACCTCTTGCATTCATAACAGTATGTTCTTAGCATATGTTTCAAACCGTTTAAGAGCTCCCTGACTCCAAGGATGATATCCCGGATGATATGCACTTAAGGTTATGCACTGAGTATCCAACTCATTCAACACCGGCCTATTAAAAGAGCTTTGAGGTAAAATTGAAACCTTAATCTGATTGTACCATTTTCTATTCACCAGAACATTTGGACTCAAGCCATCAACATTTTTTAACCTTTTTCAAAAAAATTGTTTGTAATGACTGGCACGATCGGACATCAAATCACCATCTTTTGGCGAGACAAATACTTCTTTCTCAGACTCAAACATTTTTTATATAATTTGGTCATAAGAAAAAAAGAAGAGACAGGATTTCCAGCAAATGTGTAGATGTGAATGCTCGGGAAGGGAGGGGGATTTGTTGAGCTTTGGAATGAAGGGGGGATATGTACCCTCCCATGCCATAAGTATTGCAACATGATGAAATTCGTTAAATTTGTGGTTAAATTTGTGTAGATGGGAACATTGATAACGCCAAATATCGAGATATTCTGGACGCCCACTTGTTTCCATCCATTGCTAACATCTTTGGCAACGCGCAACACCCGTTCGTCTTCCAGGATGACAACGCACCGGCACACAGGGCAGCCAGGATGGACCAATGGTATGACGAAACTGGCGTCAACAGGGTGCAGTGGCCGGCGCAATCACCAGATGCTAACCCGATAGAGAATCTGTGGGATGACATCAAGAGAGCCAACACCAAAGACCGACCAACCACGAGGGAAGGTTTGGTCCGCTCTATCTTCAGGGCCTGGGGCAGCATCACACAAGAAAGATTGCAAGGACTCTACGCGACGATGCCAAGAAGGATGCGCGCCATCATTAGAAGGCGAGGATATCCAACAAAATACTAGAGACTCGTGAATCTTACATGAAAAATGACTATTGATATATCAATAAAATGTGCCTGATAGTATGATAAAAAATTAATGATGCACTACATATTCATTAAAACAGCACTCATTTTCATGTAATTATTTGTCTCCTGTGTAATGTGTGTGTCTATGTTGCAATACTTTTGGCACGGGAGGGTAAGCTTGTATGTGTGTCTGAGTATGTGAGCGTGTGTGGTGTGTCTGTTTGTTTGTGCGTAAGGCTTTGATTTATAATATTCATTCAGTGCAATTAATTTGAAAACATTATGTACTGTGTATTAAACTATCTTATGTATTTTTTGAGGGATGTACAATTTTCTTTATATTTTGATATGTTATGTAAATCAATGAAGCTGTATGTTTTTTTTTTAATATACTTTGTACTGAATGAATACAATAAAAAAATGCTACAAAACAAACAAAAATAGAATGGTCCTACCTTCTTCCTCTTGCCCGATTGGGCTAGAGGACCCATCTCTTTTAGGCTTACTTTGGGGGCTAGTAGACTCATTACCAGCTCCAAGGCAACCCTCGTTCAGACTATAATTACCACCTAGAACCTCCCCAATAAGTAAGCAAATATTCATCAAGGAGAATAGAATAGTGTCTCGCATCTTCTACCCTCCTCTCTTCTAAATACAGCCTCATATCTGGAGTAACACATCTCTTCAACTCATCTAGAAGAATGAGGTCCTTTAATCGTTAAAAACCCTTCACACTGCTTGCCGCAAGCCAACAATCATAGTGCGTTTGCTTTCCATGTACAAACCGTCCTAGAAAATCTTAAAACGGGTTGTGGTCGGAGTAGAATTTGTAAATAATGTCTATAATACGACCCTAGTTCGTTCATAAATAGTTCTCAATACGTCCATCTCGTCTGTACTCTGTCCACAGTCATTTCAGTCAAGTTCAGATCGGGTAAATTTGCCATTTCCAGGCAGTTCAAGCCAGTCCGTAGTCAGTTTATACCCGTTATTAACTAGTTCCTAAAGCTTGTGGAAGCACGTCAGTTCAGTCATGATTGTTCCAAACACGACAAAACTCACTCTAACAAGTTCAAAGACAGTTCAGCTCGTCCTATCTCGTTCTTAGTGCGTTCAAACGCGTTCCTTAAGCTTGTGGAAGCACGTCCTGGCTCAAGGGTTATAAAACCCCAGCGCGTTCTTGCCATTCCTTATTCCCGTTCAACTTCGACGATTCAAGCTGTGCAAATCAAGACATTCAAGTGAAGCCCCCATCACAACTAGTTCTCACTACGTTCTGTAAAATGTTGCCAAACGTGCTCAAACTGTGCGCAAACGGAGTGAACGTAGAAGCAACTGTTTACGATCTATATGGGCGGGATCGGACTGGTTTGGACGGGAAGGGTGCTCTAAAACGTTGAGCCTGTTCACAAAATTGTCCCCCTCCTGCAATTAGGCGGACTGACAACGTACTTAAAACGAGATGGACGTACTACGAACGGGAGTTGCCGTACTTCGGTCGTACTAGGAACGTGTTACGAACTAGTTAGAATTGTTTGGACGTATTGGGAACGAGGTAGAACGAGTTAAGAACTGATTGATTACGGACGGGCTTGGACTGCTTGGAAATGGCAAATTTACCCGATCTGAACTTGATGTGAACTGACTGTGGACGGGGTACAGGCTAGATGGACGTATTGAGGATTGTTCATAAATGATCTAGGATCGTATTAGAGACAGTATTTACACATTCTACCCCGACCTTTACCCGCTTTTTATCGATTTTCTAGGGCGGTTCCGGAACGTTGTGAGAACTAGATTGGTGTGATGGGGGCTTAGCTGCTGCTAATTGATGCTCGACCACAGCACGTTGTAACACGTTCCTAGTAGGATCGAAGTACGGCAATTCCATTCATAGTACGGCAATCAGTCCGTTTGTAGTAGGATACGTCCTCCTCGTTTCAAGTACGTTGTCACTCCGTCTTATTGCAGGACGGGGACAATTTTGAACAGGCTCAAAGTTCTAGAGCACTCTCCCGTATAGCCAGTATGACCCCGTCCATGAAGTTCTTAAACAGATCGTAAACAGTTGCTATTATGTTCAACTCCGTTCGCACACAGTTTGAGCCTGGCCGTTTGGCAACATTTTCCAAAACGTATTGAGAACTAGTTCGGTGTGATGGTGGCTTAACCTTGCAGCCAGGGGCGACGCTAGACCCTTTTCAGTGGGGCTTGTAGAGGCCACCGATTAACTAGCCACCAATTACCGACAAATTATGTCCCAATGTCTACAAATTTAACCCTATAAACCCAGGGCCGGGGATTAAATATTTTTTTCATATGAACTATCTGTACCTGCGAATGCGCACATGGTCATTTTCCTCGACCACATAAATATACGCTTTATTTCGTCAGACTAGTAGTCTGCATCGTAGCTCTCTCTCTCTCTCTAAGTGCCATATCGTTTGACTTTGGCGATCATGCTGTTCCACAACCCTCGGCTCTTAGCCTTCTGTATTAGTGCCACTCCCAGTTCTTTCACTCCTCTCTCTTCCAACAATTTCTGCAGACTGTCCATCCAAAGTATCCTCCTTCTTCTCCTACTCCTTCTTCCCACAATTTTCCCTGTCAAAGCAAGATTCTCTACGCCTTCTTTACGTGTAATGTAACCCATGAACTTCAACTGCATAATCAACATCTCACGTATCACTTTCCTTTGCACTCCAGCTCGTGTAAGAACTTCCTCATTACTAATTTTGTCAGTCCAGGGGATTTTCATCATTCTTCTTAAAAACCACATTTCGCAACTTTCCAAACGCTTTTTAGTATCAGAGGCTAAAGTCCATGTTTTACTACCATACATACGTACTGGGTAGATGTAACAATTCAATACTCTTATTCTGGTCCTCATACTCATTGTTCGATTTGTCAGAATCTTGCCTAACTTTGAAAATGCAGACTTCTCTTGATCTTTGTCTCACATCTGGCATCCTCGGTGATCATGCATCGTAGCTATATATTTAAATGTGCAACATGGAGGAGCGAGTAATCGGTGGGCGTGATGTGAAAGAGTACGGCGCCTGCATGTGCACCTAAAGTCTCGAGTTCGAATCTCGGGGTTGCAAATATCAAATTAATGTTTTCTTTTGCTGATTTATAGTAAGGTGAAACTCCGAGAAAATACAAGTATTACATTTGTAGTGTCTCTCAAAGTCGTCACAGTGGATAAAAAGTCACAGTTTGTTTGGAAAAACAATTGTCGGTCGGTCGTCAGTACGATGTGTATTAGGGACTTTTAGATTTGCACAACGGAGAACATGGACTGTCCTTTTAAGGCAATGTGACGTCCTTTTAAGGCACTGGCAGTGACATCACATTGCCTTAAAAGGGCAGTCCACGTTCTCCGTCGTGCAAATCTAAAAATCCCTAATGTCAGTCGGCCAGCTGGTCCAACATATCAATGCGTATCTTTATTGCTCCCTCGACGAGACGACTCCACCAAACAAGCCCCCCTCCCCCCCCCCCTCTCTCTCTCTCTCTCTCTCGCTCTCTCTCTCTCTCAGGCTCTCACCTATCCCCTCTCTTTCTCTCCTCTCTTACATCTCCCGTTTCTTTTGTTTCCCTTTTCTTTCTTTCTTCCCCCCCCCCCTTTTTTTCCTTTCTTTCTCTTTTTTTTCTCATTCTTTCTTCTCTTCTCTTTCCTTTATTTTACTTCTTTTCCTTTTCCTTTTCTTTTTTTTCTTTGCTTTTCCATTCCCTCTCATTCTTCCCCTCCCCCTTTTCTCATTTTCTCCCGAGGGCAGCGCAATTTTACCGACAATATCCTGACAGGTGGGGTGTGTCGCACCCCCCCCCCCCCCCCCCTTAATAGCGACGCACCTGCTTGCAGGTTGCAGCCCAAGTTCTCCCTACACAACTCTGCCTCAATGCTCTCATTTTTATCGCCAGTTTTATCCAAACATTCAACAGAAGATTTTGGAGATTCGTCCTCCTTCACAACCCTCTGATCTTCCATGGGAATAAGTAGAGCAAGACTTAAAGAGTGATGCGCTGGAGTATAATCCTACAACGACATTAATCACATTCACGGTAAGGACAATGATTGATTTCAAGTTGGGTGTTAGTGTTAGTGTTTAGAGCAGTCAAGAGAATCGAGCTAAAAATTTGCCGATGAAATTAAGAGCCTGATACATGTATCAATATCGATAGCTTAACACTAACACGAACACTAACTAACTAGCTTAACACTAACACTAATATGAAAACGGAGCAATTACTAAACCACATTCTAATTTTGATTAAAATGATGATTTTTAATAGCAGAGAGAAGGGGGAGCCTCCAAATGTAAATAAAGTAAAAGACAATTTCTCGAAAATAGGAAAGAGGAAAAAAACTTGCCATGGAAAGGGATACTCTTTTAATTCACTTACAAAATTGGAGGCCTTGGAAGGTTTTGTGTGATGTAACTTGAAAAAAGCAACTTCTCAGTCCTTTCTTTTTTTCTTTCTTTGTTGTTGTTTTGTCATTGTTTTATGTGCTTTTTTTTTTCTTTTTTACCGTTATCTCTCTCTCTCTCTCTGGGGGAGTTTTTCTCTTTTCAGAGGTAGTACTGTATATATTTTTTTATTTGACAGATTATGATATTTCATGTACAAGAATGTATTTATTTTACTGCAACAAATAAAACGTTTTTGAAAGAAAAAAAATGAACATGAAATGACTAAGTATTTTATCACTATTGTTATTACTATTATTGTTTTAAACGAATAAGGAAATGTATGAAAGAGTTGTTTTGGTTAGTCATTGATGTTAATTAAGAATTATACTTTTGTATTGTATTTTGATTATTCTGAATGTATCATGAATATTAACCCAAAAAATGACTTTCAGATGTAACATGACATATGATACACAAATTCATAAAATACATACGTTGAGTGAGAACGATAATAGCATAACAAGTTAATACGTGGACTAACATTATGGTCAACAATGAAACATTATTTGAGTTCTTATCCCATATCTCTCAGAGGAATAACCGTTACATGAATAATGTTTAATTAATTTGTTTTAAACGACTTATACTAAATGAAAGTTTTTGCAAACATAAATGTATTAAATGGTTAACAAAAAAGCATGAACTATTTTCTGCAAAATATTCTACAAACTTTCCGTACCATGAATTAATATCTGCAATATTTCAATTCAAAGTGACATGGAAATTCTTTGCAAGATACTATTAAAACAAAAAAAAACATTCGATTGAAATGTGTTATTGAGGTGTCTACACAGTGCATCAAAGTTAAATAAACTGACCATAATTATGTAGGCCTAGGCCTCAGTATACTGAGAAAAAAATTACCTGGAAAAGATTTAACATATTTCATATAACTATGATTTTCTTAAGGTAGTAAATACAAGGCTAGTGATGATATTGTGAGTATTAAGAGAAAGATTGAAAGGGAAATATGCTCCATGGGTAAGCCCATATGAGAATATAAATTTAATCAAATAACGAAGGGTTCTCTCCTGATTGAAACTCTGATGAATGTATGCTACACGTACCAAAACCTCAAATCATCAATCTAAAACACTATAATGTCTCGAATTATGAGGCATATCAAATGTAAATTTCAAATTTACGCCAGTGTTTTATATCAGGCTATATGCGGCTATGTTCAGTTATCGCAAGAATTCAGATCGGGGAATCCCCCTACAGAGAGGTCACTGGGAATTTCCAAGTCTAGTCTTCATACCGGACGCTCATTATTTGTGTTCTTGTTTACTTTCTCCTCTGTGACATTATGTTAGCTTATATTTTCAAATTAACTTCAGTGGTTAAAATTACATTGTCTTCGTACTTTTAATATTAAAGTTTGAACGCCAACGAGTGGATCACACGCAGTAACGCACACCGTATAGAAATAATGGTAGACATTATATCCCTACCATACATTACATTTGAAATTGCAAAGGTATATATTCTAAAAATGTAGACACATAATGCACAATGTGCCTTCTGTGCTGTAGTTAGCTTGCAATTATTGGTTCGACCAGCTTCTAGATTATGATGAAGTATACACTCTGGACAATGAGGAAATAATAAACCCCGGATAATAACGATACAAATAAAGTGAGCCTGAAAAAAGACAACGATAAGGTCGATAGTACGTCCACAATGTAGGCAATACAGCTCGCTGTATGCGATACACCCGCGTTTTTAAGGTCGAACAGGCAGCAGGCAAAAGAGTAATACCGCGGTGTTTACATGGTAAGTAATTTTAATATTTTTAATTCTGCATTTATTATTGGAGATTTACAGTTGAAAGTTTTCTCTATAGACACTTACCATTTCTTCCTTCTTTTTGGACACATATATATGTTTTAAATAATAACTATAGCCTCACCCTTAGGCTGCTGTATTTAACGCGAATACTAGATCTGGTATCTTAAATGTAGATCTACAGTAAACCACGCAATTATTCATAACCTTAATGATTGTTCAAATTTTTGAAATATTTGACAAATTGATTTTTCCCGATCCATGTTTCTTGAGAGTGTGTCATATTAAAGGTAATACAAAGTTTTGGGAAATTTTGAAAATTGGGTGGATAGTGATTCTTTACAATTTTGATATATTTGGATGCCCTGTGGATGTATTATAAGCACTAGAAAATGTAGCCCCTAAACAACTTCTGCTTTCGAGAAAAATTGAATATAAAAATTTACCGGTGCTCCCGGTAAATGTTGATAAATTTCAAATAGCGCCTACGGCCGTACAATGGTGGCTGCGACCACGATAATCTCAGAATATGTAGTTGTGATATATAATTTCCGAACGGGAACAACTAATCGGTAGATTTTAGTCAAAAAAGATTGTTTCATAGCTTAATTTATATGTTGACCTTGAGAGGGAGCTAAACAACATAAAGAGTTTATTATTTACAATTTCATAACTTTAGACTCGATTTTATCTGCGACAACGATCACCGAATATTGTAGGACCGCATATGCGTCCAATATGTTCATTTGAACCAAATTCATGACCCCTACCAAAACTTTGTATTACCTTTAAAGCTTACATCTAAAATCATTCAAGTACAAAGGCCCCAATTCAACCAGTCTTGAGTTATCAAAAATACAACAAAATACATCAGGTTTACAACGAGTAAAAATTATTATCTACATGTATTTCCTGGCAAATTACTAGTGGTAATTATTAACCACAGGCGCGGATCCAGGGGGGGGGGGCCGAGCAGGCCTTGGCCCCCCCCCCCCCCCCGCAAAAAAAAAAAAAAAAAAAAAAGAGAAAAAAGGAAAAGAAACGAAAGGGAAAGAAAGAAGAGGAAGAAGAAAAGAAAAGGGGGAAGAAGGAGATCGGGGGGGGGGGGTCGAAAGGGCTTTGCCTCCCAGGCTGTTGACCCCCCCCCCCCCCCATAAAACAAATAAGAGAGAAGAAAGGAAAGGGAAAGGAAAAGAGGAGATACTGGCGTACTGATAGGGAGGGGGGGGGGGGGGGGGTTAGTGGAAATCAAATTCAAATGTGGTTTATTTATAATTCCACAACGGTGGATTACAAATAATGCTGAAATTACATCATTTCCGAGATTTTTCCTCACTTTTTAGCTACGTTTGTATGTGTTTGTTGGAAAATGACCAATTCCTAAATTTGCAGCCAGGCAAGAAATATGATTCTTGAGATTCCTACATGTCAGGGCCCGAGGTACGGTGGGGATCGGGAGCCTCGAGCTCTCCCCCCCCCCCCCCCACACTTTGTTTGAAAAAGTATATTAAAGAGAAATAAAATAGAATGAGAGCAAGAAAGAAAGAATAGTTAACTGCCAGTGTTAACAAATAATGAGGCATCAAAATATGCTCATCTGACCGTGATTAAATGCCTAAAACCCCTAAGCTTCCGTGGGCTCTGCCCCCTGGATCCCACCAAGGGCCCTACGGCGGGCCCTTAGATGCTCATCTGACGGTAATTTAATGCCTAAAGCCCCTGATTTTGGGGGGCTCCGCCCCTGGACCCAACGCCAAATAGTTACCTGCCAGTGTCACGAAATAATAAGGTATACAAAAAAAAATATGCTCATATGACCTTAATTAAACGCCTAAAACCTCTGAGCTTCCGGGGCCGGCTTCGCCGCCGCCCCAGACAAGGATTAACAATCGAGAACGGTACAGCGAATCGTCTTTTTTCTCTCATAATCTTATGAAACGTGAAGCTTCCGCGCTTTGCGCGGGAGGGGAACCTAAATTCAGACAAGGATTCAGAGGCGAGAACGGTTATACCAATCTTTTATGATTTAATAAAACGTAAAAGCTTCCGCGCTTCGCGCGGGATGGAGGGGGGGGGAACTTAATTCCGACGAGGATTATTTTCGAGAGCGGTACAACGAATCGTCTTCTTTCTCTAATGATTTAATGAAAATTAAAAGCTTCCGCGCTTCGCGCGGGAGGGGGGGAACCTGAATTCAGACAAGGATTAAGAGTCGAGAACTGAACAGCAAATCGTCTTTTTTCTATCATAATCTTATGAAACTTTAAAGCTTGAGCGCTTCGCGCGGGAGGGGGGGGGGGAGGGGACCTGAATTCAGACGAGGATTAAGAGTCGAGAACGGTACAACGAATCGCCTTCTTTCTTCAATAGTTTAATGAAACGTCAAAGCTTCCGCGAATCGCGCAGGAGGGGGAGGGGGTAAACTAAATTCAGACGAGGATTAAGAGTCGAGAACTGTACAACGAATCGTCTTGTTTCTCTAATGATTTAATGAAACATAAAAGCTTCCGCGCTTCGCGCGGGAGGGGGGAGAATCGAAATTCAGACGAGGTTTAAGAGTCGAGAACTGTTCAGCCAATCGTCTTCTTTCTCTCATAATCTTATGAAACTTAAAAGCTTCCGCGCTTCGCGCGAGAGGGGGGGGGGGGACCTGAATTCAGACGAGGATTAAGTGTCGAGAACTGTACAGCGAATCGTCTTCTTTCTCTAATAATTTAATGAAAGGTAAAAGCTTCCGCGCTTCGCGCGGAGGGGGGGGGGGGGAACTGAATCTAGACAAGGATTAAGAGTCGAGAACGGTACAACGAATCGTCTTCTTTAGTCTCTAATGATTTAATGAATCGTAAAAGCTTCCGCGCTTCGCGCGGGAGGGGGGGGAGAATCTAAATTCAGACGAGGATTATTTTCGAAAACGGTACAACGAATTGTCTTTTTTCTCTAATGATTTAAGGAAACTTAAAAGCTTCCACGCTTCGCGCGGGAGGGGGGGAGAATCTAAATTCAGACGAGGATTATTTTCGAAAACGGTACAACGAATCGTTTTTTTTCTCTAATGATTTAAGGAAACTTAAAAGGGGGAACCTGAATTCAGACGAGAATTTAGAGTCGAGAACTCTACAACGAATCGTCTTCTTTCTCTAATAATTTAATAAATCCTAAAATTTTCCGCGCGTCGCGCGAGAGGGGAAAAACTAAATTCAGACGAGAATTATTTTTGAAAACTGTACAACGAATCGTTTTCTTTCTCTAATAATTTAATAAATCCTAAAATTTTCCGCGCGTCGCGCGAGAGGGGAAAAACTAAATTCAGACGAGAATTATTTTCGAGAACTGTACAACGAATCGTTTTGTTTCTCTAATGAGTTAATGAAACGTAAAAGCTTCCGCGCTTCGCGCGGGAGGGGGGGGAGAATCTAAATTCAGACGAGGATTATTTTCGAAAACGGTACAACGAATCGCTTTGTTTCTCTAATGATTTAAGGAAACTTAAAAGCTTCCGCGCTTTGCGCGATAGGGGGGGGGGAACATGAATTCAGACGAGAATTTAGAGTTGAGAACTCTACAACGAATCGTTTTCTTTCTCTAATAATTTAATAAATCCTAAAATTTTCCGCGCTTCGCGCGAGAGGGCAAAAACTAAATTCAGACGAGATTTATTTTCGAGAACGGTACAACGAACCGTCTTCTTTTTCTAATAATTAAATGAAACGTCAAAGCTTCTGCGTTTCGCGGAGGAGGGAGGGGGAAATTCGCCCCTCCCTGCACCGACCCCCCCCCCCCCCGCATCACGTCACTGTTGGTCACCATTACGTACCAATATTTGGCTCGCATAATTTCAAATTTGGGCCCCCCCCCCCCTAAGAAATCCTGGATCCGCGCCTGATTAACCATGCCTCATTTCTTGCCCATTCAGTATCACCTACAATATTATAGTTCGCTCAAGATTTTGCGTTCTTTAGATTGATATTCCTTGTTTATACCAATTAGAACATTCATGAACTGAAACATCTTCCCGAATTAAACTTCATTTCTTTAAATCTAAATTGCAATTGTCAAAGCCCCACAAAAACATGATATACTTTGAATTTTTACTTGCCACGAATAGATCTGGATATATCTCTATGCATGTATCCAAGTATTATTGTATGTACCTGTATATCTTGTTAAAGGGCCTATCATTTGAATTTCGCTTCAATAGCCTTTTTCCCAATCTGGCTGTAATGGCGAGGGTGGACGCACCCCCCCCCCCCCCACCCTCCCTAGGTCCTATCAGCTCTCTCGCCGCTATATGAATTGAATATGATAATCAGTTATAAATAATGATTATGTTTTAGTTGTTTACTCTAGGATAGTCTTAATGAGTACGTTCACCCTAAATTCAAAGTGATTTTCAAAATGCAAAACAAAGAGCAGAGCATATCACTGAATATTCAAGGAAAATCCAATGAATTAAAAGAAATTCTTGATTTTTATATATATATATATATGTATATATATATATATATATATATGTATATGTTCATGGCTTACTTTAGATCGGCTCTCTGTTTTATTACGATATGATTTTTGTTCTATATAAGGAATAGAGGGGCGGGGATATGTGGAACCACGTGACCAATGGGACATTCCTTCCAATTGCACAATTCTATTTTTTTTTTTAAACACGATGGCATCATGAATTTTTAATACAAAACAATTACTCTCGACCAAGGAATAATAAATATGTTGGCGCGTAGTTACATATTACTTCATTAGACTCGAATAATGCGGATCGGTAATAGTAGACCTTTGATGGTTCCGCCCCTCGGGAGGACATCGATCCGAAAGTTTCATCCACCGTGTCCTGTCCTGTGTTTTTGACTTTGCTTGATTCAGTCTGTCTTTTCGGTCATTGTCTAAAATAATAATAATCCATCAATCATTATCTTTATCCAGACAAGCAATGTGCATTCCCATCGCCTACGTCTCTGCTACCTGGTTCATCGATGTCAAAGCAAGGAATATTTCAAAACATCAAAGAGAGGTTGTGGAAACCTTCTAAAAAACGACAAAAATTACAGGATGAAGACGACTGGTGGGATGCTCTAAACTATTTGTCACTGGACAGCGATGACGAATACTTTGATGCACCAGAGCAGCAAGTCACCAGTAAATCACTCCCTACGAGAAAGAGAAAAATAGGCCACGGCAAAGACTTGTCAGAAAATAAACTTGAGAAAAAGAGCGAGATGCATCAACCTCCAATTTCGCCCTACACAGCACCCTCCACGTCTGTAATTAAAAGTTGGAGATCACATGAGGGGAAAAGGAAAGAACGACAATGTCAGGTAAGCCATGCCCTGTATTTGAGTATAGTAATAATGACTGCTTTGAGAGAAATAGTTGTTTTTATACGCTTTTTTTATTCGGCACGCCTCGGGGCAATAGCACAATTCTAACCTTCCCGAGAGCGTATAAAAACAACTATTTCTCGAATATTAAAGCAGTCATTAATACTTTTATATGCCGAAAAAAAAATAGACTAAAAAATAAAAAATAAAAAAACTTTTGTCGAAGATGGGATTCGAACTCTTGCGTACAATAGGTGAGGTGACCAAAACCAGCGCCTTAATCCGCTCGGCTATCGCGCTATGATACTACTAAACAGTTTTCTCTTATATATACATTAAAATGGATTTAAAACGGCTTCGCGTGTTGATGATTCGCGGCTGCTCCATTAATCGGGCCCTTCTTTTACTTTTGCAATGCATATTGGCACGAACTTAGATCAAGATCTATCGGCAGATGTAGTTTTTTTGTTTTTGGAAGTTTATTTTCGTCTTCATGTCAACAATGCAAGATAAAATTGTCGGTAAGATCGATCGAGATTCAATTGTATTGAAATTACCGACCAAATCTTCGCACACGTACGGTATCCTCGATCGCTCAAACCATTTTTTAACATGTAAACCTATGGGGTAACCATGGAGACTGACCTATTTTCCCAATAACCATGGTTATTGGGAAAATAGGTCTGTTTTTACAGGAACAGTTAAAGTTTATGAATGCAATTTCGACCAATCAGATTGCTGGATTACTTAAGTGAGGTATATAATGCCATATATTATTTTGGAATAATGCTTTTCTTTTAACAATAATGTCAATACTACTACTACTACTACTATTACTACTAATAGTAATAATAGGCATTTGTATAATGCTTTTCCAAGACGCACGAGGAAAATAGATAAGAAAGAGTCGGAATAAATGGGGCCTGTCACCACGAAATGAGTCCAGTGTCGCAAAATTTTTATTCCTGTTTTTAAGTATTATATGAATCTACATTAAGTAAGCTTTAAATTAAGGGGTCACACATTAAAATTGATAAATTATATCCAGAAATATGAACAAAAACCTAATTGGACTTTATAACAATGGGATTACCCAGTTTTGAGATAATTAGGTGTAAAGTTAATGATGCGTAACATATTATACTCTGGTCAACAACAACATAGCAACAACACACTTCCCATCATTCGATTTCAATGAAACTTTCAACAAACAAAGAAATAATAAGTAGATTTTTGGAAAATTCTTAAATGTGGTAGGTGGGTCAAATTTCAGTACATACACACTATACATCGCTATTACTACGATTGAGCTAATGCGACACTGGACTCATTTCGTGGTGACTGGCCCCAAATGTCATATACTTATGTCAAGCATTATTAAAACAGGAAGGGTTTAAACTCGGAATTGAAACACTGTAATTTTGTTGTAGATCTCAACAGTGGCGGATCCAGGAGGGGGGACGGGCCCCCGCCCCCCCCCCCCCTTGAGAAAAAAATCATGTAAAAACACGTGATTTTTACCTTTTTGGGGGTTGGGCCCCCCCCCCCCCCCTTGGCGCTCAAGGGGGGGAGGGGGTGCAAATTTTAAAATTTTTCGAGGACCAAAATAAAAAAAAATGTGCTCACTACCCCCCCCCCCTGTTATTTAGGAATAATGCTTTTCTTTTAACAATAATGTCAATACTACTACTACTACTAATAGTAATAATAGGCATTTGTATAATGCTTTTTCAAGACGCACGAGGAAAATAGATAAGAAAGAGTCGGAATAAATGTCATATACTTATGTCAAGCATTACTAAAACAGGAAGGGTTTAAACTCGATATTGAAACACTGTAATTTTGTTGTAGATCTCAACAGTGGCGGATCCAGGGGGCCGCCCCCCCCCCCCCCTTGAGAAAAAAATCATGTGAAAACACGTGATTTTTTACCTTTTTGGGGGGTGCGAATTTTAAAATTTTCGAGGACCAAAAAAAAAAATGTGCTCAC